>WBNO01029068.1:47177-74391 GCA_013400575.1 Peucedramus taeniatus | reverse complement strand
CAGCCCTGCCCTGCCCAGCACAGCCCAGCCCAGCACAAGGGCTGGCACACTCTGCCAATGGACTGCAGCTTTGCAGGTTTCTCAGTTTATTTTAAATGGATGTTTGCTCTAGTGCAGTCTAAAAGACTGCTGGCCCTCAGGGAAGGTGAATACCTGCCCAGCATGGCACAAACTCCACCTTCATTCTCACTTACCCTCCACCTCACCTGTGTGTATTACTTTATGCAGAAAGAGCAGAGAATGGGACTTTATAGGTGCCTAGCACACCAAAGCCATACTTCCAGTCTCACATCTATCAGGCACTCACTGGGTCCAATGTTTCCAGTGGCTCCCTGTGACACTGAAAAAGGGTGGTCTTGAATTTGATATTAGGAAGAAATTGTCTTCTGTGAGGGTGGTGAGGCACTGGAACAGGTTGCCAGGAGAAGCAACCTGGAAGTGTTCAAGGCCAGGCTGAATGAGGCTTTGAGCCATCTGGTTTAGTGGAAAGTGTCCCAGCCCATAGCAGGGGAATTTGGGCTAGATTATCTTTAAGATCCCTTCCAAACCAATATATTCTGGGATTCTGTGCTTCTGTACTCACCAGTATTCTGTGTAAGGATCTGCCTTCCCACCTTTGAGGTCTATGGAAAATGCTTCTCACCCCAGCCACAGCCATCCATCTGCACAAGCTGTATTTGTGTTGGACATCACTGATGCATGTACAGCTGAGGTGAACTTCTATTTTTCAGCCTCACAAGCAAGAGTGTCTGTTTGGAGAGAAATAATTGCCTTTCCTACTTCTGGCCAAAAACCTGACTTTTTTGTGTGGTTGATGTGAGACTAACCAGACCCTGTTAATTTGGACCTACACTCAGTAGCAACAGGGAAACAAATTAGCATGGCACAAATGAAATGGAAGTGGCAGCAATTGGTCTCTGTTTTATGGGCTTTGGGTAACACCATTGGAGCTTAAAATACAGTCAGCATGTGCCAGTGCTGCTACTTCCATCTAATGGATATGGAAAAGAAAGATTTGCTTATGCAGGTATCAGACCACAAAGTACAGCAGCACCAAGAGTAAATGTAGGTTAATATTCTAAGTAACAGAAGAGCTTTAACACACCTCTCAAGAACCTCATGTTTTTAAAGTATGCAAATCTAATGGGCCCAAGGTGAATAAAATCAGCCAGTTGGGGGCTGGGGGGAGGGGGGGGGAAGAAAAAGAAAAAATCAAGACAGCTAAAAATACAATTATTTTTTAATTATACAGAGGAGTTCTTATCCAGTGACTTAGTGTTGCAAGCAGGCACTGCAGTAGGCCATGCCCTGCTGTGAGAATCCCTGCACTTATCTCAGCAGCATGCAGTGTTTCCCCAGGAGTTTGTCTGGCCTCAGCAGGCTATTGGGAGCCATAAAACTTCCTGCCTGCACCAGAGGCAGGATGAGCATCCCATGGCTGTGGCCACTTCCTTACAGCCTTATAGCTCAAGAAGACTGGGGGTTACCAGGAGGAGGAGTCAGCACCTTGTCCCTCTGCCAGGGTGCAGGGCTTGTGGCACTGGCCAGCTGCTGTCCTTTCAAAGGTGCTCCAAAGGCAGGTGACACTCTCACTCTGCCCTCAAACCCTGCTCAGTGTGGGAGAAGCTGGGAAAACATTTTTTGGCTTTTACACCCTTCTCTGCTAATGAGGAATTAAGCAAACTGGACCAACTTCATGAAAGGGGCTTCTAACAACAGGAATCTTGGAGAAACGAACCAAGCAATGCTTTCTTTCCATGATGATCTTAATCCAAAAATGAGGCACGTGTGGTAGTGGCTGTAGGAGCCCTCCAGACACCATCCCATGAGCCCAGAGGGGGTGACTGAGCAGGAGACAGAGGGATGACTGAGCAAGGAGCAAGGCAGCTCTGCCAGGGCTTCTCATAGCACCCGTCTCTGGAGCCAGCAATTGCACACACTGTGAATGAAGTAATTTAATAAAAACATTCAGTTCTCCAGTCAGTCTAATGAGCTGTAATCTTAATCTGTTTCCCTTCAAATTGAAAGAAAAAAAGAAATCAATAACTGATAGGCAAGGCTCTTCTCACAGGGCAGAAATGCTCTAACAACTCTAAACTGGTACTCCTCTGCACCATGGGTTTTATCACTGACCTGGGACCCCCCAACCAAGATTGGAACAGCCTTTATTCACTAACCTGGCTTAAAATCATTAGTGGAAACTCTTCTCCATAGCTACCTAGCCAAGAGGAACTCAACAGCTGAGGCAAATTTTAAAGATGTTTCCCTGCTCTCCTGGAGCCTCATTTAATTTTCCCATTTTCCCCTATAGTCCCAGCAACCCAGATTTCCTCCCACCTGGAGAGCTGAGATGTCTGAGAGAGAAGCAGGTATTGGGGGAGTTTCTGTGCATCAAAAGATGGTTTAGATGTACCTGGATTCGGGGCTGGTCTGGAGGAGCTGCTCCACAGCTGCCACTTTGCCAAAGGACACCCCAAGTCCTGCTCCATACTGTGAGGATCAAAGCAAGCCTGAGCCCAGAAAAAGTTAACCCAGTAGCAAATAAACCAGTGAAGGCCCACAGAAATGTTTTCAAATGTTAGAGACCTAATAATGAAACATTCTGTTTAGTAGAGAATCACACTTATTCCAAAGCTGTAAATTACCTCTTCAAAGGGATCTAAAGTTTCCTCTGTGTGCCAGGGCTTGCCCTCATGCCCTGCTTTGGGGAATGAGGATCTCTCCACTGAGGGGCTGTGGCTCAGAGCAGAGGCATCTCAGTCCTTAGCACTGCTGCTGCCAAGGTCAGAATGGCAACAGCCATGGTGGGGCTGAAACTTCCAGGGCTCAGCCTCCCCAGGTCTGTTCTGGGCTCCTCGTGTTTAACACTGGCAGCAAATATTCCCAGTACTTGTGATTTTCCAGGCCTCCAAAGCTACTTCTGCCATGACTTCCAAGTGAGCAGAAGATAGCACCAGTGTTATTATTCAATACTATTATTAGATATTTATTATTTAGTATTTGTGCTGCTCACCCTTGGGTTCAGTTCCCCAGAGCTGGGGTGATGAAGCCCTCAGGGATGCTCTTGCAGGACATGAGTGACCACACCAGTCTGTGTATGATGATCACTTTTGTGGCACTGCTGCTGGCACCTAAGCAATGAGCAGTGAATAGCCTGTCCCTCCCACTGCCACCAGCACACTTTTTGCTTGTCATACTTTTCCTACCCAAGGCATGTCACTGCCTTCAGGATTCCCCAGCCCTTCCCTGCGTGGTCTCAGTCTCTCAGGAGGTGGCTGATGTGCCACAGCTGCCTTCAGTTAATCTTTCAAAACTGCCTGTGAAGCAGCAAACAGCCCATCCCATTCTGGAGACCCCCGTGGCAGAGGCCAGCAGTGGTGACCATCATCAGCACAGGGTGGGGTCTGGACAGGCTGCCTGGTGACAGACCTGCAGACACAGCACAGGTGCAGAGCCTGCACAACCTCCTGCATGGTAAGGCCACCAGCTGTGGAAAGGATTCTTGCATTTCCTCATAAAACAACCCAAGAATAATCTCTTCAGAGCCATGTCTATGGGCTAAGGAATAGTGATGGGGAGGCAGACTTTCCCTGAAGCTCTCAAGTTCAGCTGCACTGCCAGAGGCATTTGTCAGATCAGTAAAAAGTATTTGGATGTTGAGACTTGTTCTTAACACTTGGATCTGCCCATTGACAAGAAAAAAACCAAAAACAAACAAAAAAAANAACTCCTCTGGTCTCCACCCAGAGCCTCCAATGTGATTTTGGGAGCCTCTTCACTAAAAGAAGTGACTTATGGATGACCTATAAGAGGACCTTGCTTGAGGGGCTTATAAAAACCACAGCAGCCTCCTGAGCGTGCAGCTCCCTCTGAGCCCAGGCTGGGGCAAGCAAACGTGGTTCTGGTCAGCATCTGCCCCAGTCTGACAGGCCAGTGCTTCACTGCAGGCCTTTCCTCTGGCTCTGGCACTGCACACTGGCACCAGCAAGAGCCAAGTCCAAGCCAGGCAGGACTTCAGCCTGAGCTGCAGCAGGAAGGGCACAGCAGCACCCTGCCAGCCATCACACAGTGGGCAGAGCAGCAGCCAGCAGAGCTGCTCAGACATCCCAGTGGCCTGATTTCAGTAGGAGTAGGAGTGGAATACAACATTTAGGAGAGATTTTCAAGGATAGCCTTTGAGCAGATCACATCCAGCTGTCACTGTGCCTGCACAGATTTTTTTCTGACATTCACTGAGCACCAGAAGGACAGAATCCAAAGTCAGTCCCTGCTGGTGAAGTCATGGAACAATCCAAAATAACTTTCCATCAGTCTGTTGATCTTTTTTCATTATCTGCTGGTGAGGACCTCCCCTTGCCTCTGCAGCAAGAGGCATTTCCTAAAGGAACAGGCAAAGCCTTGGAACAAACCCCAGAGATGGCCTGTCCCCATGGCAGGAGCCAACACCTCACCCTTAACGCCAGGCAGCTCTGTGACAGCTCTCCCACTCCCACAAGCTCTCTAGAGATGCTGCAGCAGCTATGGGAGGCCATTCCCAGAGTAACAGTGACCAAACAGTGCTACAGCACAGAAAGGGATTGATGATCCAGATTTGTTGCTGTGAACCCATCAGCAGCCACACTAGAGCCAATGCAGGGATGAATGGTGCTGGCCAAAGCAACAGAAGGAAGAGGACATTTCCCAGGTAAGCCCTTCAAGCATATTTGTCAAAAAGGATCTGCAGGGCAGGAGTCCCTGGTCAGCAGCACTCCACGAGAAGCTGTGATATTGGCAGCATGGCTGCCTGTCATGGAAATCTCATGTCTGTCATTCATAAATCCTTTTATTTCATTTGAAGGGTCAAAATTCAACAGGGAATTCCCCAGCCTGCCCACGTGAGCACACTCAAACAGCCAAATGCCAAAGTTACTGTTCAAAGCAGAAATGTGTGCTCCACACTGGCCAAAAGCAGCCATTCCTGAGATTTACCTGTGTTTCAAGCTGAAAAAACTTTTAGCTAAATTTAGCAGAGCACAGTTCTACGCTCAGGGCAGCCCTGGTTCCTAGAGCCAGATTATGTATGATGGGATGGGACCACTGCCCCTCTGTGCCCAGGCTGTACTGCTGCTGCCATCTGTGCCCAGGCTGGGGGAAGCAGGGCAAGGCAGCAGCTGCCAGCAAACCGGGAGTAGCATCTCTTAACAGCAATATTACAGTGCCCACCTTGCCCTTCTGCTCCAGGGAGAGGGTTTGCTAAAAGCTGACACTCAACAGCTTCTCCCCTCAGCCGTGTGGGTGTGTATGTGGGTGTGCAGCACACCCGTGTGCCCGGCGTGCACACCCCACACACAAACGGAGAAGGTGCCGGCACGGGAGCATCCCTGGGCACGGACACGGGCCCCGGGAACACGAGCATCCTCCTGGCAACATAAATTCGGCTACACGAAACGCAAACGCATCGGCATCGCCAGTGAACGATTCCCAGAAGGAGTGCTAGATAATAGTGACAGAAACATTAATATTGGCTGACTCAAGGGCTCCACCAGGAGGAAAAACCAGCCCAGATCATCCCCTTAGGAAGGCCAGAAGGAAGATGCTCCTCTGGCAGGCTGGGTGACCGGCAGGGAGGCCACGCTTGCTCTTTCAAAGCTTTCATCATTCAAAGATAAGGACAAGAAATGTGGTGGCAGTGGATCAGCAGTGTCAGCTGCCCAGGGGCTGGCTGCAGTTCTGGGGGTGCTGCCACACACAGAGCATCCTCATCTGCTGCAAAAATCTTACAGTAGTCCAGAAACACTAAAAAAGAGGCTGCTAACTGCCCTGCCGTCACCTTCTTTTATTTCCCAGCAAGGGCTGGGAATACTCACTGCCATACTGCCCTGGGCAGTGGTTTCAGCCAGAGCAGAGCACTGGGAGCACGATGTCTGCCTGTGGCTACCGATAACCAACTCTTGGGATTTGCCAGGGGGCACATGTCTGCTTGAATGGGAACAATTCAAAGGCCAGTTTGGAATTTAAAAGGGGAGATTCTTCACATGAGCCTCGGGTCCTATTGCAGCCCCCAGAGAGAGGTTTCTACTCATCTGATCCCTGCAGACATTTCTTCACCATGAGACAAACACCTCCAGGAAGCACCTTCTCTGCCACACTGGCTATAGCAGTCACACACCAGCCTTGTTCCAACTCAGAGCACACAGACCATGTAGACTGAAGGGATGCCTCACACCTTCCCCACACACACCCATCAGGCTTTCTTAAGCTTGATGGCCACAGAGTGAGACACAGAGCCCTCAGAGGCACATTGGGTTTCCACCCAGTGCTCGTGGAAGAAGGCACCTTCTGGCCTTCATGCCTGTCTCAAGGAGGCACAAAGAGGCTGTAGGGACAAGACTTTTGAAATGACAGCCCTGAGTGCCTACACAAGCAGGTGTGAAGCTGTGCCAGCTCAGACCCAGGTGACCAGTGCTTGGCTTCAGTGCCTGGCTGGCCCCAGCTCAGGGCCTGAACCCAGTGATGCTGTGCCCAGGCAGTCAGGGTGCCTGCCCCAAGGGCATGATGCTCTTGATGTGTCAGGTACCACCCACTTACAATACATTTTTGGAGTATTTCCTCACTGAACCTTACAGACTCCCAAAAGATTTCTCCTTGTGCCGGAATATCTCAATTAAAAACAAAACAAACAAACACGAAACCCATTTGTTTGCTCACTAGACTGCAAAGCCTATTTCCAGGAACAAGAAAGAGCAAGTCAAGAACTCCAAAAAGTGCAAGACAATATATGGAGCACTCATAACTTTCTCCCACAACCCAAAAGCTGTGAATACTGACTTACTCTATCACATCCCAGTTTTATCACTTTGGATTTCACAAGAAAGCATGTAACTTGTAAATGAAGGCATGGGCTTCCCCACACTCAAATTTTATTGAAACTACACACATATTTTACACACAAATTGAGTGGGAGCCGTTGTACCAGACTTTGGTATCTCATATACATTTACAGAACCTGAGCACATTGCAGTTTCATATTAGAATACTCTCTATACTCTCATCATAATTCACAAGACTCAAAATAAATGCTTTTTAGTACTTTCAGTAACATAATAGGTTCCATTACTCCAACAACAGACACATTTACAATATTTTCTCTTTCTCCCCTATCAACTCAGTATTTCCAAAAGGCACTGAGTTTTCCCTCTGAGTCCATAGTTCTCTTGCAGTGCCAGGATGTTACTGAGGGCCACCAGTTCCAGCTTTTCTCTGTATTCTCAGTGTTCCACTCTGCTCTCTTCCAAGTACTTTATGTCAAATGACGCAGGCTCTTCTCTAGGAAAAAAAAAAGCTGTTCCATTTCCATGCTCAGTATATACTACTGATCTTTTACAGAGACTAAAAAAACAGAGTCAATTTTGCTGCTTATTTTTACAGCAGGAACAGTTGTTCACTAGGAACTATGCTAAGGCAGTGGGCCTGTTTCATGGAACTCAGGTACCCAGGACTATGGCTGATCTGGGCTGGCAGGGAAATAACACACCACCCCACCACTGAGAACCCTGGGCTGTCAAGTTTGGCTCATGCCAGGTATATCAAAAGCAGCACAAGATATTTGCAACAGTAAGACTTACAAAAGCTCTTCCACAAAATGCTGAATATTATGAAAAAGCTTGGGTTTAATAAAGCAGAACCCTTTGTCTAGCTCTTGTATACTCACTTCATCTTGGAAAAAAAGAGCCTATTTATCTGCAGATAAGCCAGGTACAGCTGAATAGCATCCCTTCCACCCCAAGTACCACTGCAGCACGTTAGCCACTCTTCAATCACTCCATTCTCTCCGTGTGGTATCAAAAAATTACAAACAGTTTTCAGGCATACAATCAAAAACCAAACAACACTCCTTTGTAAGATGCTGCTACTCCATACTACTTCTGGTTTGTTTTTGAAATGTTTTATACCTTCTTTCAGAAGCTCTTCTGTGACAATGGTTCCAATGATTCCCATCAAACACACAACCTGATGTACCCTCATACATTACAGGGTGCTTCCTGACAGCCTGAGTAGTCTGTTTGTAGCACCTCAAGGAATAATCCCTTGGAATGACTTATCCTCTCACCCCTTCAGTGCACAAGTGCAACCAAGAAGGGGAGAATATCAAACCACCCAGCATGTCAAGGGGAGATGGACAACACCCAGAGCTGGCTGTTTCAGTGTCAGATGATCACAAATACAACTACAGATTGTTTAATAAGGCACTTGATCAGTGAAGCATGGAAAAACAGGCAGCACAAGCCAAAGAACTACAGGATGTGGTTCTTCTCCACTGTTAACAGGTGTGCCTTTTCAAGGACCATTCAAAGTCCACTGACCTGTTCAGTAACAGCTCTAAGACAAGAATCACATGTATTTGAATTAAATGCCTGCCAAGACCCATCAGTTTTCCAACCCGAGTAAAATTTTTTTCAGACAGAATCCAGGTTAATGGGGAGATTACACATAATTCCTGGATTTAATAATATTCTATAGTTCTGACCTCATTGTCTTTCCACATTCAATTATTACTGTATCTGCAATAGGATGAAACAGAAGAGCTTTTACTCTAGACCAAATCTATAAACATGAAAACAGAAAACTGGAAAATAATTTATAGCAACATTTTAACATGGAATGATACCTCAGCTGGTTTTCAGATTAAAATACCATAACATGAGGTAAATATGCAGTTTGCTTTCTTAAAACACTACCAAAGTCTGAAAAAGGTAGTAACATCCATGTCATTTTTAAAGACAGCATTGACAGCAGATGAGTCAAGGGAATCTTAAAAAGGCCATCCTTTTACAAAGCCATATAAATTTTTTACAAATGATGCCCCTTTTTTTTCCCCAAATGACACAGACAAATATATTTACTCCTCTGACAAACAACATGAAAACCCAGGAAAAATATCCCAGTAGACACTGATTTCCATGAGAGGAAATTAAGTCAACTTCACAGCATAAAGGGAGATGAGGAGAGGGAAACAGTCACTATTCATTTGCCAATTTGTCAAAAATCTGCATCCAGAGTGAAGACATTGTCCATTGTTTCTGCCATAACAGCAAAACGTTGATATTCCGAAACTCGCTTCTCAAAGAAATTTGTTTTTCCTTCCAGAGAAATATTCTCCATGAAATCAAAAGGATTTTCTGCATTAAAGACCTGGGGAAGGAAAACACACCGGTGATTCTGACAGGGAAATAATGCTTTAAAAACCCCACAAACAAACAAAACTGTCAAACTCTTTCAAACTAGACCACCTCTGGCTGCAGTATCCTGAAGGATCTATGGACACCTATCTAAGTAAATTCATTACTGCCACTCCCAGGAGTTTGGTCTGTGGTGAAGTTCACTCGTGCAAGGTGCTTGTTATTCTTCAAGCACTGCAGCATCTGAGGACAGCTTATGTTTCCATTACAAACCTGCTGACCAGCTGAAGGAAAACAAAGCCTAAATTGTTCTTGCTCTTTTACAGTGAGGCACAGGTATGAATGCTGTGGTTTCAGCTGTCACTCTCAGGAAGTCCATGTGCTAAATATGACCTGCTCCCCAGCATGACAAGGGAGTGCTTTGTGCTGACAGTTCTCCTGGGCTGCACTGGCAGGCCAGCATTTGGGGCAATTGCATCTCTTACCTTTGAGAACCCAAGCTCCATTAGTAACCGGTCTGCAACAAATTCAATGTATTGTTTCATCAAGGTACAATTCATTCCAATCAGACCCACAGGTAATGCCTCAGTTAGAAACTCCTAGAAGTTAAAATACAGATGACATTTAGAGAAATGAAATTTAAGAAGAAAAAGGAGAGAAGACGCCTGTGCTTCACAGTGTTTGTGATGTTCCAGGCTTCCCAGGAAGTTGTCTGAATAAATAACTTGCATCACTAAATTCAACAAATATCTTCTGTTTTCAGTAACTGTTTGTGTCTTCCTTTATTTTTAGCCTGTTACTCTGGAAAAGGCACAAGATTTTTATCACTGCCCCTCTAATCTGCCTTTTTCCAATCCTCCATCATAAGCTTCAGTGTAAGCTTAAGCTCCAACTTCAATAAACCTACAGACCATACTAGTGGGAGCAGGGATAGATCAAGTAATCACCAGTTTTCCTGGCTTCCAGCCACTACAGAATGACAGATCAGAGGGCAGTGATATATATATGAGTGCTGAACCCAGTCATGTGTATATTCGGGCACCAATGCATGCCTGTCAGTGTTGTGAGACAAAGCAGGAGCATTTGTCATCATCACAGTAGTCAGATGGTAACAGGAAAGAAAGCTAAACTAAAATCCTGCCAAACACTCAGCCATGCAGAAACTTGTGCCTGCAGAAGAGCAGCACTTCACATGAAAGAACCTGACATCAACCTTGGGAAAAGCCAGAAGACAGCATGATACTCATGGCCAGAACAGACCCTGCCTTCTCCTCAGGACAAGCAGAGATGTGAACACAATAGGGAGAGACAAAGATCCCTATTTCCCTGTCCTTTTGATCCTATTTCATCTGTCCTTTAGATCTTTGTCCCAAAGATCTAAAGGACAGATGTAAACAAACTCCTTTTTAAGAGACAGATGAGGTTAGACTAGATGATTATTGTAGGTCCCTACCAACTGTAACTATTCTATGCAATATCAAATAAGACAGCTTTTCTTTCTTTCTGTCATTAAGGAGAAAACCAGCTGCCAGCTTCAGCTTGCCCCAGTTGCTTGACAACTGAATCAGAAAGTCTCTGACTCTTACTGTCACCATTAAGGAAGAGGGAAAGAATGGTATAATGCATCAGGGATCAAGCCTGAGCCAAGTATCAAACATGGAATCCCAAAAGTTAGAAGTTGTTTATTTTCACACCTCACACTGGGCCTGTGCTGCCCACAATGCTGTCACAACCAGGATTACCTGCTCAATTTCTACAGCATTAACGATGATCTCACAGACTCGCTCTTCTGATGGTCTGTTCACTAAATAATGGAACATTAGACAAGCAAAATCACAGTGTAGACCCTGAAATGAAATAAGAGAACAATGAAAAAACAGTCAGTTTCCCCCTCTTCCAGATAGTTTGCTCTTATTTTCAGGCAGTCTCATTTGGGTTGAAGTTTCCCAGGCTCCTGCTTTTATGAAAGTCTTAATGTTATCACATGCAGTGTGGACTTGTAGCTTACAACCCAGTAACATCTCAAATCACATGCCACCTGTGCCAAAATAATGTTCAGCATACATGTTTCTCAGGTAAAATTTTTCTGAGGGCTGCTCTACTGTGAGTGATCCTGCACAGAGCCTTGCTGTTCTCTGCCTCCTACCAGGGATGATTTTGCTGAAAGACTTCTACATCAAGACCTACAAAACTACCTGTGAGTTAAAACAGGCTGTTTATCCGCTCTTTGCTTTGAGATACTTGATTTAAATTCTTTCAGTAGCACTTCTTCCCTTGCTTCTCCCAACAGCATTTTCAGAAAGGCAGATTCAGATTAAAGTCACCAAACCCAAGATTAATAAATCATCTTTTCCCCAACTAAACTCCACCTCTCATTTCACCCAGCTATCCTACACAGAGCCTAGTGAACTGTGTTCCTTTCCAGGATTTCCAGAAAAGTCTCCCACCAAGGTAAGAAAACATCAGGAGTCAAGCAACCCCAGACAGCTGCTCCAAGAGGCACCTCAGCTTCTCTTTAACTTGCCTGGGTACAGCTTGATGGTCTGGCTTCAGCCAGACCTACCACTGCCAGACTAAAGGAGCACTGTGCTACCATCTCTCCTCTCAACTGTAAGGTGGTGATTACAGCCAATAAATACCAAGAGGGCACATCCTGAGTGAAAATCAATCAGAAAGAAATTGGCAGACTATGGGATACAAGACAATCCAATATTATCATTAACAAGGGTCAAAACAAAACCTGGGAGCTGACCTACTAGAGAGCTGTTCTGCTGCAAAAGACTTGGGGTTCTCAGTGGGTAACAAGCCAACTGAGCCAGCAGCGCTCTTGTCATCAGAAGGGCCAAGGATATCTCAGGGTGCATTGGGAAGAGTGTGGCCAGCAGGTCAAGGGAGGTGATCCTCTCCCTCTGCCCATCCCTGGTGAGGTCACATTTGGACTGCTCTGTCCAGGTCTGGGATACTCAGTATGGAAGAGACAAGGAGCTACTGAAGAGGATCCAGCAGAGGTCACAAAAATGATGAGGGGTCTGGAGCATCTTTTTATGAGGACAGACTGCAGGAGCTGGGCCTGTTTAGTCTGGAGAAGAGAACACTGAGAGGAGATCTCATGAATGCATATAATTATCCCAAAGGTGGTGTCGTGGTTTAGGAATGGTACTCCCCAGTTCAGTGCCCCTACCAAGACTCTCCCAAACCAGATGCCACTTGCTTGCTCCCTGCCCCCACCAAGACACCCCTGGCTTCCCCTTGCCCCTTGCTGCTCTGTGAATGGAGGCACAAAAGGTAAAAATCACAGGGTGGGTAAGAAAAATTTACTGGAAACAATGAGATAACAAAAGGAACAGTAACAGCAATATGAACAACAAAATGTGTAAGACAAAGCTATTTACATGGAAACCCATGACAAATACCCACCTGCTCTTCCCAACTACATTTTTTCCTCACTGGAAGGAACACCCTTCTTCTGAAAAGCAGGAGAGGGAGTCCTTTTTCCCCACCCTGTCAATGACCTGAGATGGTAACCAAAAACATTAGGGTCTTAGTCACACAGCTCCAGGCTCTACCCCCTCACAGCCACTGCAAAAAATTAACCCTGTCTTTGGCTGAAGCCAGGACAGGTAGGTGCCAAGAGGATGGTGCCAGACTCTTTTCAGTGGTGCCCAGCAACAGGATGAGGAGCAATGGCTGTAAACTAAAACACAAGAAATTTCACCTCAACATGAAGAAGAACTTTATGTCAAGTGTAGCAGAGCATTGGAATGGGCTGGTAACTGCAGAGTCTCCCTCTCTGGAGACATTCCAAACCCACCTGGACACGTTCCTGTGTCACCTGCTTCAGGTGACCTTGCTTGGCAGGACGGTTGGACTGGATCATTTCCAGAGGACCCTTCCAACCCTAACAACTCTGTGATCCTGTGAAAACCTTTTTGGAAAGGCTATAAAATCCTTGTGATTAAGGTCGTGAAACAGCCCTGAAATAGTGACTTGGGAAATATCCCCCCCTCTAGTGACTGTATTAGCAGCCTGCTGCAAGGTTTGGTCTTATCCAGGGCAACATCACCAGCAGGACGCAGGATATGCCTGGCTTCTCCAAGAACTGGTGTGCTCTGCTGACTGGTGCTCCCACCAGCTTTCACCTTTAAGTATCAGAGATGCACCAGCTCAAGAACAGCCTGGGAACAGAGCCAGCAGCTAAAAACCACACTGAACGTTGATCATTTATCTGTCCAGGTGCATCAAAAAACAGTTTGTAGTTTTCCATTGTGGATTCTTTTTCCTGCCACTGGGTTTCAATGCAGGTGCCCTGTGCACCAAGCTTTAACCTTCATAACAGCACTGCAGTTGGAATTATGCCAGCAGAGCTCAAGAAAATTTTAGTCTTTTGGTGCTCGACTCTGCAGAAAAGTACAGCTACATTCACTCACCTGCAAGTGATCCTTGTAACAAACAGATCCTGCCTCACTCAAATGGATCAGTTCATGATGACTTACAGAAGACACAAGGAAGGTGATGGCTGAAGAACTATTTGTTTTTCCTTACTCATCATATCACTTTCTTCCAAAGTGTCTTTTAAAGACATATCGTAAGATGTCTCATTTCAAAGCAATCTATCTTACCCATGAAAATCACTTCCATTATAAAAAAGCTCTTTACACATTAAGACCAGCTCTGCTAAGTTACAACCACTAGCATGTTTATACTGCATACAAAACTGGTCTTTCTACTCTTTCAGTGCTGACAGGGACATAAGTAGTGCAGTGCACAGTCCCCAGCCACAAACAACAGCTGCCAACTTGCAGGGAGCAAGTAAAAAGAAAGGAAGGAAGCAGTGAAAAGAAGGGGCAAATGGTCTGTCATATTTGGTGTGCTGACATGCAGCCCCTCAGACATCTCACATCTTAAGTTAAGATGCACTCTCCTCAAAGGCAGATCTGTAGTTGCCCCCTCCCAGGAGATTCTATTGCTGTGCAGCAACACAAGACCATGGAGAGGAGTGGTATCTGCTGCTTCTGCAGCAACCTGCCACAGCTGCCTTGGTGATGGATGCAGGTGGCTGTCTGCAAGCTCTGGGACCCACAACCAGGAGCAGGTGGGGAGTGGTACTTGGAGCCCACTTGAATCTGCCTGAAGCAGCTGAGGCACAGCAAGTCTGAGTCACACACTATCCAGGTCCTTGCTCCAGCCAGCCCCCCCTGCAGCTGGGGACCTTGCAATTCCACCCCATTCCTTGAGCAGCTGGGCCTTTGCCTCCCTTCACAGCACAGGAAAACAAACATCCCCTTAAATCTAAAAAATCCATCTTTTTGATAATACTGTATACATTGGTGTGCTGGTTTTGGCTGGTGTGCTGTTTTGGGGTAGGGTTGGTTTTATTCAAGTATGGTATGGGTCTGTGTCTTGGATTTGTGCTGAACACAGGGCTGATCATATAGAGATGTTTTTGCTATTGTTGAGCAGGGCTTACACAGAGCCAAGGCCTTTTCTACTTCTCCTACTGCCACCCTGGTGAGGAAGTTGGGAGTGCATGGGAGGTTAGGATGTGACACAACACCTGTCCTGAGCTGGGACAGGTGACCCAAACTGACTGAAGGGATATTCCAGACCATGTGACATTCAGTATATATAGTGGAGGGAAGAAGGAAGAAGGGGGAGTGGGAGGCATTTGTAGTAATGCCATTTGCCTTCCCAAGTCACCATTGCACCTAAAGGGCCCTGCTCTCCTAGAGGTGGCTGAACACCTGCCTGCCCATGGCAAACAGTGAATGAATCCTTGTTTTGATTTGCTCATGAGTGTGACTTTTGGTTTCCCTATTAAACTGTCTTCATATCAACCCACGAGTTTTCCAGCTTTTATCCTTCTGATTCTCTCCCTGATACTACTGATGGGGGAGTGAGAGAGTGGTTGCATGGAGCTTGATTGCTGGCTGGGGTGAAATCACAACTGGGACACTAGTATTTATGTTTACTCCCTTTAACAACAGGTATTTCTAATGAGGGACCCAGCAACACCCAGGCTTTAAGTTCATCAGTGCTGTTTGCTGGACATAAAACTGGCTGGACGGCCAGGCCAAAAAACATGGTAAGAATTAAATGCAGTAGGTGGTTGGCCACAGGCAGTGCTCCCCAGGGCTCAGTTATGCTATGTTATGTTATGTACTATATATATGTTACTGGCCTGAGTGGCCAGTCCCATTTAATATCTTTATCAGTGGTGAAGTGCATTGAGTGCACCCTCAGTCAGTTTGCAGAGGGCACCAAGTTTGGTAGGAATGTTGATCTGCTGGAGGCTAGGAAGGCAGAGGGATCTGGACAGGCTGGATCAGTGGACTGAAGGCAATGGCATGAGGTTCTACAAGGCCAAACACCAGGCCCTGCATTTGTGGCACAACAACCCCATGCAGTGCTACAGACTTGGGCAGAGTGGCTGGAAAGCAACCCAGTGGAAAAGGACCTGGGGGTGTTGGTTGAGAGCAGCTGAACATGAGACAGCATGTGCCCAGGTGGCCAAGAAGGCCAAAAGCATCCTGGCTTGTGTCAGGAATAGCATGGCAAAAGGACCAGGGCAGTGATCATCCCCCTGTACTTGGCACTGGTGAGGTCATATCTTGAATCCTGTGTTCAGTTTTGGGCCCCTCACTACAAGAAGAACATTGAGGTGCTGTAGCAAGTCCAGAGAAGGGCAACAAAGCTAGTGAAGGATCTGGAGCACCAGTCTTAGGAGGACTGGCTGAGGGAGATGGGGGTGTTTAGGCTGGAGAAAAGGAGGCTCAGGGGAGACCTGAGCTCTCTACAACTGCCTAAGAGAAGGTTGTAGTGAGGTGTGGGTCAGACTCTTCTCCCAAGCAACAGGACAAGAGGAAATAGCCTCAAGTTGCATCAAGCAGGGGATTAGATTGGATATTAAAAAAAAAATCATGGAATTTGCTGTCAAGCATTAAAATAGTCTGTTCAGGGAAGTGGTTGAGTCACGATCCCTGAAGGTATTTAAAAGGCATGTGAATGTGGCACTTAGGGGCATGGTTTAGGGGTGGACTTGGCAGTGGCAGGTTAACAGTTTGATCCAGTGATCTTAAAGGTCTTTTCCAATCTAAATGATTCTATGATTCTATAGTTATTGGTAAAAGTCTGCTTGTTTCCCCTTCTTCTGTCAAGACTATGGGTTCTTCATCAATATAATTCCACCCTTCCCCTGGAAACTCACTTTTCTTCCCAAATAGTGTGTAGGACATGCCACATTACCTCATCTCTGCTAATAAGTTCATTGGAGAAAGTCAATCCAGGCATCAGGCCCCTCTTCTTCAGCCAAAATATAGCAGCAAAGGAACCCGAAAAGAAGATGCCTTCCACTGCAGCAAAGGCAACCACTCTCTCACCTGTTTAACATAACACACTTTTCATTAGACACAAATTGCTCTACTGCCCATCAGCAAGGGGCACCATTTGCACCAGACAGAGTGACACTGGAAAAAAGCAATCCCCCTTGCAGCACCAGATGCTGTCTTTGACCACATCAGTCAGCAGATCCTGACGCACAGAGGGTCTACACACCCCACAGCACTCAGCCCTAGGCAACCCCAGCAGAACTGAAGAACCAGGGCACCCACTGAAACTGCCACAGGTCAGAAGCAAAAGAAGCTAATAGTCCAAAGTGGCCAAGACTCCATTATCTCTTTCTCCTGAAAGGCAGGAAAGCAGCTGTGTAACTGACAGCCCAAACTGAGAAAAGGGCCAATCTCTTATAAATTAAACAAAAAACCCTACGCTACAATTTCTTCTTGTTGGGAATCTACATAAAACCATATTCTTAAAAGACTGAAAGTCTACAGAACGTAAGTCAAGACAAAAATAACTATTTGTGTTATCCCACCTTTAATCTGAGGAAAGCAAGGCATTATTGCTCTCTGTTCTCAACATGAATGTACTTCTTCAGACTACAAGACCATCTGTTCAGTGAAGCCACATCATTCCATGTACACTACTTCAAACAACTTCACAGGCTCATTGTGTATGTTGACATGGAGAGCTTTGGCACTAAGTTCTGGTGCCTTTTCCCAATAAGAACTGCACAGAATTTTGTTTAAAAAAATAACCCAGAGTAGCCAGATGTCCTACTTCCTCTATGAGATACAAACGTCAACCTCTGGCTCATCTGAAGAAATTCAAATTAGGAAAAAAGCACAGAGAGCAATACCAACTTAGAAGTATCACAGAAGTTATTAAGGAAAGAATTTTTCTGGCAACACTAAAAATCTCATAGGTTACTTCTATAGAGGAATGGAGAAAGGTTGCTTATAAAATATAGGTTTAATGAAGCAGAAGACTGATTAGATATTTGGATAAAATGCATTAAGTTTAGGGGCAGGGAGCAGGGGCACACTGCTTTTTGACTTAGGGAACTTCCTGATTCCTGGCACACCCCACACTGCTGGGAGCCAAACAAAGGGATGATGAAGGGGCTTCACACACAGCAAGCAAAGCCACACTGGGGAGGCCGTGGGAGCTCCAGGACAGAACAATGTACAGCTACAAAAAAGAACCTCTCTCAAACAAGAGCTGTGAACAGATGCTGCAAAAGAATGATGTTCAGATTTATTTTGTTCATCAGGCTGAATATCTCCATCTCCTGCACTTTCTCAAAATACAGAGGATGTTTGCTTTAAGAAATTCACCAAAGTGCATCCATTGTGCATTTCAGCTACATTAAACCCTTCAAAGTCAACACTGTAAGAATGCAGAACACTTCTAAGGATGCCCTGCACCATGCTGATGGAAGCTGAGCAACTGTCCCAGCTCTGAAATGAGATACAAAAACTAGAAACCTGCTCCCAACAGCAAACCAGAAACACCAGAAATAGACAATTCTTGAATCTTTCCTGTCCAGGCTCAGTCATGCCTCGGTTACAAAAAAACCTCATGGATTTCTCTATAGGAACATGAACACAGAAAATACCTGGATTTGCAAGAACTTCAGTGGCCCAATTCTGAACACTGAGTGAAAAATAAGAACTAACTAGAAGAAATAATCAAAACTAGAATATAAGGTCTAGAACATAAGCAAAAACTGAGGAAAGCAGGGTTATTTAGTATAAAGAAAAAAAAAAAAAAAAACATTTTTCATAACATGACTTCGGGGGGCACTGCCATTACTTTATTTGTCTACCTTGAGATAAAAACATACAAGCTCACCAGAATTTACTTCTAGTTCTTTAGTTAAACCAGAGACCCAGAAGTCACTACATCTATGGAGAATTTCATTTCATGTTCCAGGGGTGCAGTTTACTCACAGAAGATCAGTTTGTGAAATGCAATAGAAACAAGTTTATAAAAAGCTACACACCAAAAGTGGACTCTCGGTCTTCAATCCACTTCAGAGCCCAATCTGCTTTCTTCTTAACACAAGGCATTGTTTCAATAGCATTAAACAAGAAATCCCTATAGAAGAAAACAGAGACAAAAGATCAAAATAGTGATTTAGGTAAATCTGCCCTGGTTGTCCCTTTCAGCTCCACCAGACAGAGGATCCCATTATGCAAGGCTCTGAACTAACCCAAGTAAGAGACCATTCCCACCCCAAAGAGGTGATGATCTGTCCTGCTTTTGTCTGGGATAGAGTTCATTTTCTTCCTAGCTGCTTGTACAATGTTGTGTTTTATATTTAGAATGAGAATTATGTTGATAACATACTGAGGTTTTAGTTGTGGCTAAGCAATGTTTACATGAACTCCAGGATTCTTCAGCTTCTAACCCCACCCCACCAGTGAGCAGACTAGGGGAAACAGGAAACTGGGAGGGGACACAGTCAGGACAGCAGATCCCAAGTGGCCAAAGGGATATTCCATATGATGTCATGCTCAGAATATAAACTAGGGAAAAGCTGGCCAGAGGCCCACTTCTTGGGAACTGGCTGGGTATCAGTCAGCAGGCAGTGAGCAACTGCATTGTGCATCACTTGTTTTGTATATCATCATCATCATCATTATTATTGCTGTTGTTGTTGTTATTTTTAATATTATTATTTTCCTATCCTGTCCTATCCAACTGCCTTTACCTCAAACCACCAGTTTTACTTTTCTCCCCAATTCTCTCCCACCCCACTGGGCAGGGCAGGCAGTGAGTGAGCTGCTGTGTAATGTTAGCTGCCTGCCAGGTTAAACCATGATGTGATCTGTGATAAAAAGGGCAGAGGGAGGCAAATAGGCAGAAAGCAATATCCCCAAGGGCTCAGGGGAGGAAGGCTGTGAACCCAAATATCCCATCCCAGGAGTGCTCACCCACATTTTCTCTCAGACTTGAAGCCAGCTACTTCAGTCTGTCCATAGAGCAAAACCTCATCTTGCCCAACTCCACAAATGAAACTGGACAAGTCCCACATGCACAGACTCTGTTCCTATGCTGAAAATCTGAAAGGAAACCTTGCAGTTCTTCCACCATCACCAACACAGAATGCCACTGTGGGAAAGCAAGCTCTGCCTGACTACCACCATGGTGAAGTCTCTGAGGGAAAGTGCTGCTTTTCAAATGTATTCCGTTTGGACCAGAAAGTTCTTCAGACAAAAAAGGTGAACTCAATCATTCAAAAATAAGCAGTTCAAATTGCATTAAAAAGCACTGACAACAAAAAGGATGAAAGTATGCAATACTTTGATTGCTGTATATTAGAAACACCATTTTGATCACGAGCACTCAGTTTCCTCAGGCTGATCCTTTGCTGATGTAAGAGCAAGCACTGCAGGAGCACGATAACCTCAAGGAGCCCATCTAACCTTTAGCATTTCACATATTCCACACTTCCAGCAATAAAAGATTTATACAAATATTAACTAACCTTCTGATACTCCCACAATAAGCCTTGGTCAGTAATACTCCTCTCCATTTTGGGGGTCAGACATGCAGGCTTTGAAAGCTTTAAGGAACCCTCCCCAACTCCCCCAGGAAGTCAGTATGAAAACAGGACACAGCTGCCATGCTGCCCTGCAACAGTGGCACTGGCTTCAACAACAGATTTACCACAGGTTTGTAATACATGCAGAGGTTTACCTTTTCTTGGGATCTTTGATGTAGGTGTCTATGAGCAAGCTGTACATCTCTGAGTGAACATTCTCAATGAGAATCTGAAAGCCATAGAAACAACGAGCTTCTGGGATCTGCACCTCCTGACTAAAACGTGCCACCTACCAAAACCAGAAAGCAAGGCAGTGAGTACAATAAAACAGTCCTGCATGACACTACTCTGAGCTCAACAGGAGAGACAACAACAGATCTCTGCTACAGAGACAGGATGGGAACAGTTCTGTCCTACTTTGTCAATAGGATAGCTGTGGTGCAGAAGAAAACAAAAAAGAAAATAAAGCAAGTAAATACAGAAATAAATACATCTAAGAGCTGAAGCATGAGGGCAAACGTACACAGGAGAAGAACAGCAAAATAATGCAGCACTAAACACTTAGTACTGAACAAAGCCTCAGACCTTGTGTTCATCATTAAAAATAAAAACAGCATGATGTAAGGCATGTTCATGCAATACATGCACATACATACTACATGTTATAAACATTCAAACATTTGAGATTTAATTGGGCATTTGCAGACAGATACCACTGCTAACCTGTGAAGAGATATTCTCCAGAACAGATACCAACAGGAAGAATTCCCCACCTTTTTAGCATCACCCACCTGCAGCCCTAAGAGATTCTAGGATGTCGTTCAGTGACAAAAAAACAGATTTTACCAAAATGAGGAATACATGGCACAGCCATGGTCTGTATTCCCTACTTTTTTTTTTTTTTAACATGAGTACAGGAAAAATATGGGGTTATAATAATTAATTCAGAAATGCACATCCCACAGCCAAGCAGGAGCTGAACTTTAAAACAGTGCCCCAGAGTGATGTGATATGGAGCCCTGATGACCACAGCTGACCCAATTTAACTCTAACACTGTTCCCAGATAAACAAGCTGCTTGTTTCACTTGACAAAGGTGAGATGGAAAGGAAAAAAGTACACATTTAATAAACCTATGAATTAATGTGAAAAAGCCAAAATGGAAAGTTAATAAGACAATAACATGACAAAATATTCAAGCCCTCAAAGTCTTTCTCACCAGGTTTTCATTTACAATTCCATCACTGGCTGCAAAAAATGCCAGAACGTGAGAGATAAAGTATTTTTCATCTGCTTTCAACTTGTTCCAGTGAGGAAGGTCCTTTGACAAATCAACCTAATGAAAAGAAAAAAGGAAAACATTGTCCTTCTGCATTTGTCATTCTGTAAAAACAAGCAGCCCAGCCAAGTGACTGAGGCAGAGTTTTGGCATTTGCTTTCAAATCTTTACACACAGGGAATTTAAATACTTGGGACTGTAAAAGACAACAGAGACACTACAGTACTGTTGTCTCTCTCTGCAACAGTAACATCATGTACTTGTTTCACAGTTTACACTTTTGTATTTTGGAATAAAAATTGGTGTCTATTGAATAAATAAACAAGATTTTGAAAAGCCTTAGTATCTTTTTGCCACAAGTACGAACACACACCACTAACCAGAGCTCATTCTGAGACACTTAAACTTTACTTGAAATAAATGCTGATACTCCAAGAAAACTATACTCAAGCCTGTCAAAAGATGGACTGAGGAGACTTCTGCCTTTGGCAGGTGTTCAGCCTTCATGTTGTCAAAGAATGGTATGGAGCAAATGCTGTGCAACTGCTCATGTCTATCAGACCAAACACCAGGCATGAGAGAAAACCACAGCTTCCTTCACATGGGCCTTTTGTGTTTGCAGAATTTCTGAACCAAAACAGCACTAAAGTAGAGTTAGATGTGAAAAATGCAGAGCACCCACAGGTGGTAGGACAGTGTAAGAAGAAATCAGTAGCATAGTAAAAGGGAAATGCTGGTAAGGCAGGAGTTCAAACGCTTTTTCTTTAATGGTTTAAATGAAGATCTGCTGCAACAGGGCAGCAAGCCACCCAGCCAGGCAATGAAATACCACCTCCACAAACAGCAGCTCCTCATCATCCCATGATGATGGCTTTCTGGTCTATTTAGAGCCTACCAGTGCTTTCATCTCACTCCTCTGCAGTTGCAGACCACTGCAAACAAACAAGCTCAGGTCTAGCTAACCAGCAACCTCAGGGAAGAACTTAGAGCTTGCACTGTGACATGGGGCAAGAACCTCACCAGGGCAATCAGGAATCAGCTAAACACATTTTTAGCAAAACTAACACTGTCTGTCTGGAAATTTAGGTACCTAATATTAAGGAATAGTATGAAATTTCCCAGAGCATCTTACTTACTCCTTGTATCAGGAGTCAGTTGCAGGTTCAGAGACCACAGCACAGTAGGAGCTATCTGACCATGAATCAGAGCAATCTGGCTTAGGATTTCTCTATAACCAGAGAAGCACCCCAGGACACAATTCCACCTCATCCTAAACTAAGCACCTAAAACAGCTCTGCTGAATCACCCTGTGGAAGCAGCTTGCTTTCCACTGTCAGTGATGGGAGTGCTTTGGTGCTGGCACCTGATGTTTGGTAAAATTAACTCCAACACAGAAGCCAGCAGCAGAGCTAGGAAAGATGTGCCAGGGCCCTGGTGGGCTGACTGCCTTTTGCCAACCCACTGGCCCAGGGCTCACCTCTTCTGCTGTCCAAAAGGAGGCCTGAGCCTGCTTGTACATCTTCCATATGTCTGGATACTGGATCGGGAAGATGACAAACCGGCGGTGATTTTTTCTGAGTAGAGGTTCTTCATCAAGGTCGGAGCCATTTTCAGCAGCACTCGATGAGCTCTGAAAATAAAGCACAGTTCTGGTTAAAGTTACCACTATTTATTCCTCCTACTCACACTGTCCCACAGGCGTAGTCTGACATTCACCCGTGTCACACAAACACTCACCTGGCCCCCTGGGGTAGGTGTCCCCTCGCCCTCCATCAGCGCTCCCGGCAGCGCTGCCCGGCTCTACCCAGCTCAGCTCCCAGCAACCGCCCCCTCCCTCCCAGCTGTGCCGGCGCCAGGAAGTGCCCGACACCTGCGAGCCAAAGACAAAGCCCTCTGCAGCCCAGGGGGGAAATCTGCCCTGGGAGACATCAGCCACTGCGGTCCCACACACGGGAGATACGAGTGAGGTCACGGCACGGTGCTGCAGCCTGTGACCGGCACAGCTCCACCAGGCTCGCTGCCCAGCTACCTCCCAGCCATTTGCTTTACGTTCAGCCATTAGGCCCTGGATGGACTGCCTTAAGAAAGCCATGAGATCACAGTAACTAATCCCAATTGACGGAGGACAGCCCTGTCCCACAGCGAGTCTCAGCATGGAGGTTTGTGCATGCAGTCTGTGAGGGCAGCCCACACAACAGCGCGGGTCTGGAGGCTGCCCTGGAGGCTCTCCCTCGAGTGCCAATATGAAGCTTATGTGCCTCTTCCCAGCAGCAGGAAAACCTCAGCCTGGAGTCACCCATCTCCACACTGATCCTTCTGTGTGGGCTTCCAGAGGACATCTGTGCACAGCTCTTCCTCAGAGCCGAGCTGGGGAGGTGGGGAGAGCTGGTATTTAGGAAACAGGCCAGTGCAAAGCAGGAGAGATGGCACTCTGAGCAGGGCCTTCACCTCACCTCTGGTGGGGACATCTGCTCCCAGGATCAATCCCTGCACCCCTGCAGACATGTCACCAAGCACCTACTAGAAACAACTGCTCTGAAGAGCTGTCAGGACAGCACGCTGCAACCTCTGCAGAAGGGCTGGTGACTCACACTGATCAGAAGTTCAGCAAGCAGGATGCCTTTCTGGGTTGGTTCCAAGATCCCACTGACACTGCTGGAGAGGATAACTAACCACAGGCAGTATACAAGGTGTTAGATATAATACAGCAGAGAAGGGGAGCCGAAGGTTTTGAACACCATTATTTTTACCTTCCTGAAGGTACCAAAGTCCTTTCCCTACCCAGTCTGATTGTAAATATTTACAAAATAAAAAGCATTCCTTTACTTAAATTTGGAAAATATTCTCAAACAAATAATGCCATTCACATTTTAAAAAACAAACAAAACCCAAACATACATGCACAGTGCATAGCTGGCACAGATACCCCAAATGTCCAGTGAATACACCACTGAAGCACATTCTGGTTACAATTCAGGTTACAATTCTACTGCTTTATTATATTTTTAAATATTACTCAATTACATGAGACAGATTTCCTAGCATCATCTTGCAGAGTCTCTGCTGACGGCCATGAGAGTTGAAGACCTTTTTTACTTATCAGGACATAGATGGTTACAGTAACTCACTGGAATTGGGAGAATTTGAGGTTGGCAGGTTCAGCACCTTGTCTTAGCACATACCTGCTCAAGGCCTGGCATCCAGCCAACAACTCCCTCTGTTTCTGCACCAGCTGACATCCTTGAAAATGGAAACACTGCAAAAAACTTCCCTGTTATTCCAGCCACTGCTTGCTCATGGACAGCTTGCTGTCCTCCAGGACCCCCAGATCCTTCTCCACAGAGCTGCTTTCCAGCAGGTCACCCCCATGCTGTAGTGGTCCCCGGGGTTATTCCTCCCCAGACCTGCATTTGTCTTTGCCTAATTTCAGACAATTCCTCTCCCCCTCTCTCCAGCCTGCCCAGGTCCTTCTGAAGGGCTGCACAGCTCTCTGGGTTATCGGCTGCTCCTCTCAGCTTTGTGCCATCAGTGAACTTGCTGAGGAGGCATCTGCCTCTTCATCCGAGTCACTGATGGATAAGTTAAAGAATACTGGGCCCAGCACTGTCCTGGGAGACACAACCTGAAAGTGACAGGCCTGAAAATAGACCCTGTGATGCCAATCACAATCTTTCAAGCTCTGCCATGCAGCCAGTGCTCAATCCACCTCAGCTCCCACTCATCCAGCTCACACTTTCTGAGCTTGCCTATGAGGGTACCACGGGAGACAATGGCAAAAGCCTGGCTAAAGCCCATGCAGACAAAATCCACTGCTCTCCCTTGTCTATTCAGCCAATTGTCCCATCACAGAAGGTAATCAGATTGGTTAAGCACGAGTTCCCTTTGGTGAATCCATGGTGAGTACTCCTGATGGCTGTCATTTTCCATGTGCTTAGAGATGGACTGTAGGATGAGCCATCCCATCATCTTTCCAGAGATTCAGGTGAGGCTGGCTGGCCTGTGGTTTTAAAAACTGTACCAGTATTTTGTTAAGTAGATGGTTTTGGTTGTTTGGGTTTTTTTAATTTTAAAAAAGGAAAGGTCAGTCACAGAGACTACACCATACTGGAGCCTCCTGCTCAACCCATATCCCACCTCCCTTATCACCTTCAGGGTGCAGAGGAGTTCCACAGGCAGGCTGCTGTGAAAGGAGCCTTTCACAGATAGGCTCTAAACTGGCAGGCAGGCAGCTAGTGGCTACAAGACAATCCCATCTTCTCTAACTCAGTTTCAAGTGTGTGGCACATTCTGATTACTGCTGGACTTCTGAGCAGTCACCACCTTGTGCTGAAGCAGTATAATAGACTCCCTGCCTTGCCTTCCTGGATCCAGAGACACTGGCAGGGTGTGAGGGGCAGAAGGCAGAAGTCACTAGGTCAACACTACCTTCAATCTGCATCCTAGACACCCAGTTTATAATGTGTATGTGCTTCATTCTGTTCAAACAACATGATCCAAATGCAAAAGAGATGAACCTGGTGGCCATAGGCCAACCCTTGCTCCAGCAGAGTCAACCAGAGCAGACTGCCCAGGACTGCATCCAGATGAGGCTTCAGTATGTCCAAGGATGGAGACTACACAACATCTGTGAGCAACCTGTGCCAGCATCTGACTACTTTCAATAAAACAAGTGTTTTCTTACATGTAAATGCAACCTCCTGTACTTCAGTGTGTGACCAATGCCCCTAGTCCCACCATGGAGCACCACTGAGAAGAGCCTGGCTCGGTCTCCTTCATTCCCCCCACTAGGTATTTTCACCCACTCACAAAATCCCCTGAAGCGTTCTCCAGGCTGAACAGTCCCAGCACTCACGGCCTCTTTTTGTCTAACAGATGCTGCAGTCTCTTAATCATCAGCCCTTTGCTGGACACACTCCAGTACATCATATCCCAGTTACTCTGCAACTCTGAGAGACAAGCTCTTCTGGTCATGACAATAAACCAAATGGACAACAAAAACTGCTTAGGGATACTGAAATGCCTTCCATTAATTTAAAATTCAGCAAACTAAGAAATAATTAGCATATATACACACATACAACCATCACCCCACAGCTACAGCTGCTGGGCTACATGTGCAAGCATCACAGTTACATGCCCTACATCATGGGCATGTAAAATGGTAAAAAGCTAAAGGTGCTGGCAGAGCCTGCACTGTGATGTGGAGCATACACTCAGTGGTATGTGACCATAAACCCTCACACACCCTAGTAAGAGGCTGCACGTGCATCCCACGAGCTCCCAAAGCACTCAGGCCAGCCCTGGGCAGCACAGGCCATGCCAGCAGTGAGACTGGGAAGAGCATCACCATTCCTGGGAGAGATGGCTTGCACTGCACAGCATCTGAGGAGCACAACACCTGCTGGTTCCACATGCCTGAGGGGATCACAGAACGACCATGCACTTCACTATGGGTACAGCTCCTCACTGTTCAGGAGGAAACAGTAAGGGGTTTCTTACACTTGTATTTAACATGGCACACCTGGTTTTGGATACTTGAGTACTGATGAGACACAAGGGTTCAGGAAAACCACGGGGGTTTCCCTGCCATGATGATCCTTTCTCCTCGAACACCTCAGCTTGGCTTAGCACGGTTATACTGGGGGGACACCAGAAGGTAGCTCAGACGCCTCCCACGGGCAGACCTTCCTGGTCCACAGGGCCTGGGAAGCCAGGAACGTCACCAACACCCACACCAGCCTCCACGGCAGTTCGGGACAGAGAGGACGAGCTCCATCGTCCCGGCCCCGGCAGGCGCAGAACCCCCGGGGCGGCACTGCCCGGACCCCGTGCCAAGCAGCCCGCGGCCTCCGCTCGGAGTCCCGCATCCCCCGCAGGTGCTACCAGCGCTCCG
>WBNO01029068.1:0-47045 GCA_013400575.1 Peucedramus taeniatus | reverse complement strand
GCCCGGCCTTACCCGCTCCGGGCTCGCCGCCTCCTGCGGCGCCACCGGTCCCCGGCGCTCGCCCATGGCCGGCGGGACTACGCCGCGAGGGGCGGCGGCGGAGGAAGGGGGAACGGCCATGGCCAAGGCCGCTCCTCCCCCGGGGAGGGCTCAGCAGTTGTATAACAAACACAGCCGCAGCGCTTGGAGGCGATCGCCGAGGGCCTGTCAGGGACACTACAGTTGATACTTGCTTCTCTCCATTCTTGCAAGCAGAGAAAGCTTCAAAAGATTCGTGTGTCCCCTTTCCAGAAAGGTAACTTTCGGTGCTGCTTTAAGAATTCGTGTGCCCTTAAGAATGTTGGGTATTTTTTTTTAAAGGCACCTAGCTGCCACAGTGACTGAGACCTCCCTTCTCTCCATTCCCAAGCATGGGAAGGGGAAGTCTGGCCCGCTGGGCTCCTCTGGACTGCATCTGTGTCCTGCGGCTTTTTTATGCCTTGTGAGAGGCGCCCAAGCCTCACCAGGGCAGGGGATAAGGAAAGTTCCGTGGTGAGATCTGTGACTAAGCACAAGAACAGCTCTGGTTTTCTTACATGGAGTTTTCTGAGGAGCAGAAACACGTGCCTCAGCAAGTGACTTAAAAGCACAGCAGGAACACACAAAAAGTAAATGAGAAACGGTGGATTCACATTAACAACATCTGCTGTTACCTGAGTACTGTTATTTCTGAGACATCCTTGACGTTTTATTTCCCAGAGATACCTGTACAAGCTGCTTAATCTTTATGTCCAACAACAGCTCCAGTCATATCAAGTATATGGACTAGGGACCAGGGATTCCAGCTTTTTGTCCAGAGCAACTAGAGGAACATGAGATGCAGAGCAAACCCAATTGAGCAATTTACAGACAAATTCTATTGGTGTGTGCAATACAGAGTCTGTTGGTGGCTTAAGGGGGAGATTCATGAGTTTGTGGAACCAAAACCAAGCAGCAGACTATTTGTATTAAATGACATTGACTGGTCTACCAGTTCTCTTAGCCCCCAAATCTGATTGTCCTGGCTACTGTTTCAGAGTTCTCTAAGTAAGGAAATGCCCTGTCCTGACAGGGATTAAGATCTACCATAAATTAATATAATTAGCAATATAAAATTGTTATAGCTAATTGTTCAAGTATCTGGAGATAAGGGGGGGTGTTTAAGAAGTTATGTCTACTTATATGGTGCCTAAAGATGTACAAAAAAAAAAACCAAAAATACTGGAAAAGATTAAACAGCATGTGGCTGTTCTTGCACCTCCACAAAAATCTGCCAACTTCTGTTAGCTTTGTTTTATAAAAATTAAATCATGTATGCAACACTGAAATACAGACAAGCACATACAAATGAAATGCAGCATTATGCATAATTTTACAATTAAGTAAATTGTAAAAAATCTTATTTCAGATTACTTAGCTGTACCTACAATGTCCTATTTAGGACAAACTCCCTGACAGGTGGTGGAAGCTGTATTCCTCCCTTAGTTTCTCACTGCTGTGGCAGCTGTCCTGCTATGGCAGATGTAGTCATCACTGCTTTAACCATCCTACCTCTTTCTTCCCTCCCCCAAAAGGTGTTATTTTTGGGGGGAATACTCACCTGCCTTTTAAAATTGATTATAATTCTAGTTTTTTATAAGAAAATGCCATTTCAGGTAAATTGAAGAATTTTCATTTATAAATGAAAGTGAAATCTGCTTTTCAGCTTAACACTGTTCACTCTCAGAAAATCAATTTGTGAATTATTTCAGTATGTCTAAAGCCTAAAATTTCTTTAAATCTCCTTGCAGAGAAACCTTACCATAGGTTGTGGCAACAATCTATTTTCCAACATGACTACAGTATTCAAGCATACTGCCACTGCCACTGGACAAAGGGATAATGAAGAGTTTCACCATTATGGAAAAGTCCTGAAACACGTGGGAGCAACCAACTGCCTCTTGTTATACTAAATAGTCTATTACTATAATAGTAGTTTGTAGTGATAATAGACAAAAAATACCCTTTTATTAAGCCACTGACTAAATGGGAAAATAGTCCCTCACAGGATTGTGTTTCAAGCAAGACATGAAGTTATCCTCTTAGACAACTCCACAAAAGATCCATTAAAATATATAAAATATTAAAAGCCCTCCATGCTTCTCAGTTCAGCAAATCTGAAATAGCTGCAAATGAAAGCCACCAAAGCAATTTCCAACTAGCAAAGGATCCATTGGAGCTCCTGATACTGCCAGAAGTCCTGATGGGAAATGCCTACACTGTGATGGAGGCCACACTCCAGTTGTGAAGCCTGTTCATATCTGCCCACAGAGATCATGTGGAAACATCCAGCACTGTGAGTTCCAGGTGGTCACTGAAGCTTTCACATGGCCCATCCAGCTACGCGTTTGAACATGTGGACATACATTCTACCTCAGAATAAGGCAATGCCACACATGCTGAAATCCAGCTCATCTGGATGTGCAGAGCTTTCTACTTCCTTTTAGCAGACCTGTTACTATATATAGGCAAACAGAAGAGTTCAGGAAAAAAGTCAAATCCTACAAAGCTTGATAGAGGAAGGGAATCAGAGCTACTAAACGAGGTATCCACAGTTTGCCTTAGAGAGAGGAAGCCAGAAAAGTCCAAGTGTCAGTGAAGCAAAGAACACCTGGACACAGAAGCAGCTCAGAATGGCATTTACAGATGCACACAGACAGGATCCACAGGCTATGGCCCCCTATACAGAGGGAGTTAGGGCACAGCAGTTAGCACAGAAAGGAGGAGGTTAGCACAAACTTAGTGAACAGTCTTTTACGTGGTGTTATGGGTGACCAGGAGCTGTGCTGAATTCCAGCTCTCTGAGAAGCACCTACACAGGAGGTGGTTGGTAGTGGCTGGGGATCTTCTCCCACCTGCACACCAACAACAGTGGAGAGGTGGAGCCCTGTTCAGTACACACTTCTCTTCAGATGCATGGAAGTAAACTTTTGAAAAACAGCAGGTCTGTATGGTTTGCACAATTGCATACAAAGATAAACATTGTTTACCAGTTGAGGAAAATTTCCTTTCCTCTGCCTCTCTGAATGCTGCTGTGCAAGGGTATTGGTTTGGATTCACAAGACTGCCAGTTTCCAGCTTTATCACTGCTTGTAATCTAGGGACCAAATTACTAAATTGCACGAAAGAAAAATCACTTCCAAACCACACAGGTGGGAAAGACCACTTGATGACAATTTTTCATTCCTGGAAAATTATCAAAGCTGGAGCAAGTGATTTACCTTGTGTTGGATACAGCCAGCTAAGTAAAAGAAACCAAAGCCAAGAATTAGTCACAGAAATTAGCACTAAAGTATCAGTTTTCCCTATATTCAGATTAGGACCTACTCTCGTAGTTGGTCATAACATTTTATTAGTAGCTACCTTCATCTCCTCTTTCAGCAATGGTGAACAGCTAAGGATTTAGACTATTAAAAAAGAATAAACATTACAGAAATTAACTCGTTTCTCTACCACATTTTAAGTGAACTAACAGAAGGGCTTAAGTCAAAGGGAGAGGAGGTGTATGATTTTAATAAACATTTTTCTTATTAAAATCTTGATATAGTTTAAATATACCATACAGAGGAAAAAAGCTATTTATAAAGCTACATACATATTTCAAGTCAATGACGACAGCATGTATCATTCTAAATTCCCTCTCTGCTTACCAGAATGCCTTGTGTGTGTATATATGGTGAGCTACTGTGCTATCTGCATAACTTTTGTCTAGCTATACATTACAGGACTTAAAAAATGTTTAATCTATATACAGAAATATATATACATATAACATATATTTATATGTTATACATACACATACACTTATATACATATACACACAATACATATATATTTACACAGAAATTTACATGTATATATGGCCTTTCATCCAAGGGCCTTGGATACGTCTTAGTACATCAAGCCTCACAAAGCTTTGTGAGGGAGAGCTTTATTTTACAGACTGGAGCTTTGATGCCTATTCTAAACAGTTTCTTTTGTTGCTTTCTACTAACTTTGCACATTTCAGTTAGAGGCAGTTTTGGTAGTGGAAATAATCACAGCAGTTTGATAGCCAGGCATAAGGTGGATGTTGGTTTGTACCTTTGTAACTTATCCTCCTTAGTGTAAGAGAACAGCCATACCAGCATAATTTTTCTCTAGACTAAAATGCCTCTACCTAGATTTGTGAGGCTGTACTGCTTTTTATTTTTAGCATAGTAAAATCAGTTTTGAACTTAAGATACACTGGAGGTCACAACAGGAAATCTAGCTCCAATCCTCATCCATTGAAACTATCCTTTTCTAGGATGACTGACCTAGAGGAAGTCAGTATTAGTACCTGCAGAAATAATTCTACATCTATTTATTTATCTGCAGTTTAACTACACAAGCCTGAAACAATCCTCCTTATTTAGAAAACAGGATCTTCAGCATCAATTTGGCAACTGGTGATCAGAATTTGTGGTATCAACTGTACTCCATACCTTTAGCAACTAAATAAATGAAGAAAACAGAGGCTTTTTTGAAAATCAGATGTAGGTAACTTTTGGTCATCCTAAAACTAGCTGACAGAAAGGAAAACCTAGAGGAGCTCTGGCAAAGGTGAGTTCTACTGGGATTTGGATGGGACATTACTTCAGCTCTTCCCAACAAAAGGGAGAAAAAAAAATCATTAACATAGACTAATGGGGTTGGAGAAGCAAGAAAGAAGAACATCACCACCACAAATGTTCTTATCCCTCAATACTTCAGTCTGCTAAGCTTTCGTAAATTTATTTTGACACAGAAAAAGTAGCTCCTTTCTTCATCAACCCATTTCTAACTCAAAAATCTCTCAAACCTTAGGGAAAAGAAGTCCTAGATCATGGTCAAAGTCTGCCCTCCCCAAAAGTAACCAAGCACTTTAAAACTGAACATACAGTAGAACTCACTACAATGAAGTTCGAAAATTTTATCCTAACCTAACTGCCTTAAGATTTTTTCTGAACAAGCCACTTTTCCTTCAAACCAATTCTATTAAAAGGAGGGGTTGCCTGGCCCATTTCTTTCAGGATTCTCTGCTAACTGTAAAATGTGGGCTAAATGTCTTCTGCATGTCAATTTTTCAGCTACAAAATTCAGATTTTTAATGACCAACTATGTTTAGTGTATGCTGTCATCTAAAGTATAAATGGCTTAATAAATAAAAACTATTGTTTCTTCAGTATGACTTGGTATTTTGTCTGTAATTTCTTTATTAAAAAACTGTAACAAGATACTTAAAAAAAGGCTAGATACAAAAGAAGTTAAGCAGCTCACGAACATTAAAGTTTTCCAAAAAATGTATCTTCAATAATCATGATCTTATAAACATTTTACAGTTACCAGAAAGTGCCCAGGCTGAGTTTACATAGTTAGATAATGTAGTACAAGTGTTGGGTTAGAACTGGTAGTGGAGCAATCTCCTGACTGTCTGTTCACTGTAACAAGGATACAAAAATGTTGATTGTGAACTATGAAATACTGTGCATTGGCCTCATCAAATATGTACAGGGAAAAAAATCCACTAAAGGTACAGATTACATGCAAAATATTAGTGATGGTATCTGATGTGCCAGAGTTCAATGCAATAGAACAAAAATTGCAATGGAAGTGGTTTCATAAGTGAACAATCCCAACTCTGGGATCTGAGCTGTCAGGAACTTTTTACAAGTTCAATATACATGATACACAACTGCAGCCAACCACAAATTAAACACCATAAAAAAAAGTTAAAAACACAGAACATACTTAATTTTTTATTTTGAAATTCCCTACTCCCTCTATACAAGAACCTTTGCTGAAACACTTTCCACAAAGGCAGCAGTGAATTTTCAGAACATTTTACATATTTTCCCTCAGCAAAAAGATAAATCACAGTGTAAATTATATTGTTCTGCTGTCATCTTTGGCTGGGGTTAGGCAAAGGAGTTACTGACTAGCAAACTGTTGCAATCACAAATTGCTAGTGCTCCTTAGGCCTTTATGTTACAAATTTAGTACAGGAATGTTTGTATTTAAATCTCTGAAGTACCACCAGGGGTATGACAGCATTAACTTTCATAAACTTTTATAGACAAATGGAAAAATCTACAAAACTTAGCTAGTAATATTACACAGCAATACACACTTTTTATACTCTACACAAAACCAAAATTCTTGGTCTTAATGGCGAGTAACAATTTCTGTTTCAAAATTTGCTTAGAGGAATAGAGTGGGACATAAAGGCGAGAAATGCAAGTGTTTGCTGTTGGAAGATGTTGGTCATCTGGTGGCCTTATTGTGATGGATGGCATAGGCTGGAACCCCTCTTCACTGGCAGGCAATGATGGACTTGAGGTCCAAAAGTAAACCTGAAAAAAGAAGACAGCATTTAAAATTAAGATTCATACTGCCTACAAATTGTGTAGGGATAGGTTAAAAAAGAACTGCACAGTCACAGCAAGATTGATCATACTATGCTCTCTTCAATATGCCAAACTAAACTCCACAGTCATTCTACTTTCTTCTGTAGTAGTTTCCTTCACTTCCCTTCATCAACTGCTCATTCATAAAACTGATAAAAGCAGCACTCAAAATTATCCTTTATCAACAAATCCTCAGTAAATGGCATGTCCACAAATCCATCTGGGAAGGTGGTGACTACCATCAATACAAATTGAATCAGGAATCTCTCACAAACCAGTCAGAGACTACAGAATGTAGTATTGGTACAGACAAAAGGCAACAAAGTATTTAATTTATTATCTCAGGTGTGAAATACTGAGTCACCACCAAGGGTAAGCATAGACACTCCTTGAAAAATGTGCTCTAGGGTTTCCACTTTTCAGAGTACTCTTGGTTTCCTTTTAGTAGACTGTAAGGGAAGGATAGTACCTTAAAGAGTAGGAAGTTAAACCGTTTTAAGAAGTGTATAATGAACAAAATTTACAGGCAAGTTTTTAAAAATGAAATCCCCTGAACAGTATCTTACTCTTTCATGCTTCTCATCAGCTTCTCACTCCTAAAGGGCTTTGAGAAGGACATGGTATCATTACTGACATCTTACAGAGAGGACACACATATTGCCCTCAGGATACACAGAAGTTAGGTGAGTAGATTATCTCCATGAAGAGAACTTGACCTCAAAACCCTACCAGCCCACAACACAGCTGAGTAACCACAGTTACTCAACTTACTCTGCAACTGTGCAGACTGAAACTGTGCTTCTGTAAGAGACCTATGAACAGGGAGAAGGACACACATGCTTACTTTCAGTTACAAGAAGGTCTAGGATTCACACCTGTTGCATCATCTTACCCAACCCTACTACCCTGCTCTGCTACCTTAACCCTTCACAAAGTCCCTGCAGGCAGACACAGTAAAGAACAGTACTGACACCAGTCATTCCAATTCTTCTGCATGTTTCCAATGGGAAGGGACAACTTACCAGATCTTGTCTTTCTGTCATACTCATCTTCTCAACTATGGACCAAAACCAACGCTTGAATTGCAAAAGCTTCTCAGCATTTTCTCCTGTGTAAAATAACAAGGTACACAATTCAGCTGCTACACTGGACAATAACATTAAGAGACCTGATTTACGCGTGCTGCAAGTTGGATCTCAGCTACAATCATGTTCATAAAGTCCTGATATTGAACATTAGTAATTTCAAAACTAATAGCTTTGAATGCAAGGCCAACAGTGACATAACTCAGTACCACTCCCACTCCTCCCTCCTTACAAAAAGCCCAACTGCAACTAAACACAGTTTAAAAATTATGTAAGAAGTATTAAACTTGCATTCATCACATTTATAGTTGTAGAGAATTTTCACAAGAAAGATATACTACCAGTAATACAATCCATGTATTTAACATCTAGTGACAGTGAAGCTGGAAAACACGCTTTCTCCACTCTCACTTAACTGAAGGTAAATATTTTCTAAGGAATGTAAAAAAATATCCCAAGTAATAACTTTATTACAGCTTTCACTAGCTTATTAACTAATGTCAGATTTTATAGTTCAAGTTTAATTCTAGTAACTACCCCACACAGAAAAAAAACAGTGTTAAGTTATACCTGCAACTCTGTTTACAACTAAGTTATTTCATACCTGATTCATCATTGAAAGAGGTAAAGCTGATTAGCATTTGCACATTTACTTCACCACAGCCATTTACCAGAAGTCTGAAATCTTCTGCTGTCAAATCTTCTAATGAATTCTTTGGAAGTACATCCAGAAGCCCCTTCCTCATTGCCTTAGGTGAAAATGACAAAATGCACATTGTAACCCTGTAACTTTTAAGACTGACTTTAAACAAATTACTCAAAAGTTTCATGTGTAATTCCGTTTAACTCAAGATTCATTATTCTCTGAGCTGTTCTTTTCTTTTAAAGCTTTATCATCTGAGATGCAAATCTTCTGAAACAAAGAACTGCACCAATTTTTAAACCCTATCTACTAGAGCAAAAGAAAGCAGTACTGGTTTGAGCTAGTATTTCACCAGGAGCAGAAGCATATGAACTCTTTTAATGCTAAAATGTTTAGGTATTTTGCTAAACTGCACTAAATTTGATGAGAATTTTTTTAAAAATGCATCTTGCATGTTACTTTTACTTTGTTTCCTCAGACACATACCAACACTGCTTCAAAAATATTACACACACAGACACACACACACCCATATATTCTATGTAAATAATATTCTGAAAAGATAGGAAATTCCATATTCAAAATGGAATACTATTAATCAATTTGCTTTAGAAAACTTCAAAATGAATACAAGTATAAGGGTTTTCAACTCTTAAACAAGAGTCAAACTACTAATATATGCAGACATGGAGATCAAGTATCTTAATTCCAGGAACATGTTCTTTCTGTGAGAATTTGGACCTCAGCTGCACAGAGGCAATCTGGTCTGCTTCCCTATCTCAGATGTGCAGCAGGAAACCACAATGAGCACAAGCGACAATATGTAGCATCATGTGACAGACAGGCCTTCACTAACTGTCTACAAAAATATATTATTCTCTAAGTGTTACTTGACAAGGGCTTAAAAAACGCAATTAATTTTTAATATGGTTTTCTAGTCAATTTTTACATTTCTTGCCAGGCTAGTATAAGTGGTTTTATAAATAATTTTTCCTTAGAACAAGGATGCAAACAAATCAAAGGTAATAAATTAGAATTAAGAACAAATTCTTAATCTAAATTAAGAACAAACTAGCAGCCAAATACAAAGCCAAAATTCCAGGAGGATTTGTGCCATTTGAACTCAAGAAATGAACATATATATTTAATCAATGAGACCCACTATAAAAGAAATTATCTTTCATTCTATAAAATAAATTACTTCAAGTACTCAGTCTTCACAGTACTGCATAAACAGCTATACAATTGCAAAAAAAAAAAAAACACCAAAACCTTTTAATCAAGCTGTCAAGACTTTAAAGAAACCTGATTAGCAACACCACAATGAGGAGAATAATTAACTGACGGAAATATTACAGATTTTTTTTTCCTTCTTTTTAAAAAAACTCCACTAAAGACTTACATGTAGAGGCTGCTCTGCTACTACCAACATTCGGTGTTCTGCATATTTCCGGACATACTCATATACATTCTGAGGAGTGACTGGTATATTTACACCATTGGAAATAAGTTCAACCTATGGCAAAGAAAAAAGGAACATTTTAAAAGGGGAAGAAGAAAAGGGATATAAAGGAAATGAGATTATTACAACCACCACAGTATGCTGCAGAGTGATTTATTGCTCAGTATACCTCCTAACCCAAGCAAAATTCACTAATACAGGTTAGTTTTAAAGATTCCCTAGGATTGACTACAGTTGCCAGGGTCTATGGTAGGCTCTATATCATTTTCAAAGAAAAAAATCCAGGCTTCAATGTGTAAGAACATTGCACTGAATCCAAGAAGAGTAAAATGTTTTATCTGCCATCTGAGAAGAGCATGGATTATGTGCACACTACACCCTGCATAAGCTCTCCAACTCTGAAACTACAGAGCCACCGATTTAGCTGTGCTTACCTGCCCTCCACCCTCCTCCTTACACAGGTCTATTGCAAAGGCTAAATCCATTGCTGCAAACACTGCATCAGCATCTGTACTCTGGGAAGCGAGGATAAGTTGCCGAAGGCTTTCATACATAACTGGATCGAAAAAAGCAAAGTCATGCCAGTTCACCTATAAAAAAAGGATAGAAGTTTGAAACATAACAGGTGTTTAAGAATGTATTCAAAATTACATGATCTGTGCCAGATCAATGCACTAGCAACAAAGGATTCAAACACATAGAAATAAATGCAGTTGAACTCCTACTTTCAGTCTGCCTTAAAAGGTACATTGGAATACTGGAAGAATATATATTCAACAAGAAAAACCTTAAGAGAATAATTAGAAGGCAATCACTCTTGGAAGACACCAGGGGGTATTTAAAGGCCATTCTCCCATTAACTCTTTTTCATTAAAGATTATACTAGGTTGGGTAACTGATTATGTGATTGAAATTGAATTTAAGTAAAGACCAGTAGTAACAAACCTTGGTTTAAGTTTGCTGGATCAGACAGAACTTACAATGCCATTGAATAGTGCATCAAAAGTGCAGTACATGATTAGCTTTTACTGGGCCAGGGTAGCGTTTTGGTCAAAAGTTTAGGTAATTATTGCTCTGAATTAAATTATACCTACACCTGAGACAAAATTTAAATTACAAATTAATTCCATGAGCTCTCTCAAATATCCAGAAAAATTCTTTTCTGTAAGCTATTGCCTAGTATTGTCTAACACTATTGTTTCTGAATCTCAGGAAGAAAAAAAGCAGAGACAATATGTAGTTTCTGAAGAGAGCTGAAGGCTAACCTATTACAAATCATTACATCTTAGTCAAATAACTGACGTCTAGTCCATCTACTCTGTTCAAAATCTAGGAAACAAAAAAATTAAGTTCTCAAATTAAAGACCTCCATACAGCTCTGAGCATCAACTCAGCTAGTTAATACCTATATGGTTAGGGGGAAAAGCCCAGTTTTATAGATGAGGTTTTAAGTAATTACAGGAAATTGAAAGTTTTTTGTTCAACTTACCTTTCTGCCAAGTAGAACTTTGATTACATGTCTATTTAACGTGATGGGACATAGTTCATTCTGCAACAAGCACAATCCTAGGATTCTGAAAAATATGTTTGGAGTTTGTTTTGGTACAGCAGAAATTACACTAGATCTTTCAGCAAACTCACATTTAAGAGTTCCAATATTCTAAGAATTAAGCTGGAGCCAGCTTTCCAAATGTATTGGTCACAAATGAAAATCATGGGCATACATAATTTTAAAAAGAGAAGGATAAAAAATTAAAATTTAACAAGAAAAGAAACCTCAAGTTGATATATGCAAATTCCCCCCTATTTAGGCTCAGTGTGAGAAATAGAGAACATAAAATAAAATATGGTTTTTCCAGCCTGGATCATTGGTACTCTCCCTGGTGTTGTGTATGATTGTCTTTTACATTTTTTCAGATTAAAAAGCTAATGCTAGCTAGCGTACCTGCCAATGTTTCGGAAACAATTCAGCCTTGCTTCTGTGTTTTTACCAGGTCTTGGTGTATAAAATCCTCGTTTTCCAGGCTGGTAGAAAAGCGGAGCATTGTCATCCCCATCATCTGTATCATCTAATTCCATATCTACTACACTGCGGCTGGATCCATGTCGCTTTCTATTTTCCTGTTTTGAAAGTCAAAACAGCAGTTAACACTCTTAATTCTAGTTACTGACACACATCAAGCTATTTGCTACTAGACCCAAAGATTCAGGTTCCATTGGTTAAGAATTCCTGTGATATTTCCTAATGATGATATTTTATACTTTTGACTAATTACTGTTAATCTTTTCAAATTTTACATATTGAACAGAACTTTGTATGATGTTCAATGCATGATAATTGCTTCCGGTTTTAAAATTAACTGATAAAACTGAATCTTACATAAATTTTGTGCAACAGGTCATTACCTGAACTTTATCTGAAGAGTCTAGCAGTCCAAGATCCAATATACTGTCAGCACCGTTCTCCCTTAAGAAGGGAATAAAAAGGCAGATTTAATTTCACCATCACAGGCTCACAGAATGATAGAATGGTTTGGGTTAGAAAGGGACCTTGAAGACCATCTAGTTCCAGCCCCCTTGCTGTGGGCAGGGACACTTTCCTCTAGAGCAAGTTGCTTAGAGCCCCAACCTGGCCTTGAACACCTCCAGGGATCTACAGCTTCTCTGGGTATCCTGCTTCACTATCCTCACAGTAGAAAACTTATTCTTGTTACTAATCTAAACCTGCTCTCTTTCAGTTTGAAGCCATTCCCCTTGAACTGTCACTACATGCTCTTGTATATAAAGTCCCTCTCCATCTTTTTCTTGGCTCCCTTCAGGGACTGTAAAGTCACAATTAGATCACCCATAAGCTTTCTCTTTTCCATGCTGAACAACCCCAATTCTCAGCCTTTCTTCATAAGAGAGGTACTCCATTCTTCTGATCATCTTGGTGACCTCCTCAGGACTTGCTCCAACAGGTCCATGTCCTTCCTGTGCTGGGGACCCCAGAGCTGGATGCAGCACTGCAGGTGGAGTCTCACCAGAGGGGCAGAATCCTCTCCCTCAACCTGCTGGCCACACTGTTTTTTGATGCAGCCCAGAACACATCTGGCACATTGCATTGCTAGCTCATGTCCAGTTTCTCATCCACCAGCACCTATCAAGTCCTTCCCAGCAGGGCTGCTCTCAATAAGGAACTGTCATATTCTGAAACCAGTCAGAATAGATTAAACCAAAGCCAAAAAGTCACTCATCCAAAGAAAAATATCCGGACTATCAAGGAATAAGCTGCATGTATTTGAGTTAGATGTAGAACAGTACAAGTGCCTTGGTCACAAAATGAATTCTCACTTTTGATACTTTACCTGCCATGTGCAATAATGAGTTCCATTGCTTCATCAACTCTTGCTCTAAGAGAATCTTCACTAGCTAGTAACAGAAGCAGCTGAGCAGGAGACAATTCCAACAACATTCCTGTGATTTTACTTGCAAATGCCTGGGGATAAAGGAGTGATAAGTCTTACTATTCTCTTCCAGTTCTCTCATTTTCAAATACGATCTTATGAAAGTTTTGGTATTTTAATTAGAGAATGCAGTACAAGATACCTCCTAAGCTAAACAACAAATTAGATAAACAAAACCTTAACAAAATTAGAAACAAAACAAAATCAGTCTTACATGTTCAAATACTTTCAATTATGTTGCAATTATTTCATTTATGGATAACGGAATAAATTTTTACATTACAAGATGACAAGAACAATCATTAAGTGTATTAGGGAAGTCTTACTGGTTGCATTGCTTGCACTCGAGGGTAGAGCCGTTCTCCAAGGGCTTGTCTGTGTGCTGGGAGAGGGTCAGGGTCATCACTAGGATTTCCTTCTGATGCTGGTCTAAAAGGCCGTGTGTCAATGGACAGTTGTCTTCTGAAGTCCCTTAAGATAATCAGAGCAGTTTGCACCCATTTCAGAGGAAAAAATCAAAAATCCTCTGGAACAATATTATTTGCACACATATTCATATTAGCATTAGCTTTACTGCTGGAATAGTAGTGTTGCTCATAGCTGCTTGGAGAGAATGAATCAGAAAGAGAAAATCAAAATAAACCAGAGATTTTAGTATTACTCAAGTTTTGGATATAGCAGTCAGACATGCCACCAATGGCATTGTTGTTTCTAAACTACCTCACAATTTTATTCTAGTACACAAGATTTTGTTATTCTTTTAGCAGAAGAAACTGATGGCCTGTTGTGGAGACATAACCTATTAATGATAAAGTAAGCATAATAATTCTTTAAACAATTAAAACTAGAGACCGAATTTCAAGAAATTACCCTGCAAATCGCTCCTGAAAAAGACGCCTTTAACTGGAGGAAGTAAAAGTATCTTTCCTGACAATATCCAAGGCAATTACTCTATTTGACAAAATATCTTCATCAAGATAAAGATTATCACTTACCTATCCCTATCTCTCCGAGAACCAGTTCGCAAGCCACTACTTCTCCGCATTTCTCTCTCTCGCTCCCTTTCCCGATCTCTCTCTCCCCTATTTCGTAATCTCTGCATCAGACCTGAAGGGCAAAAAACCTCATAAACTTAAACATCTTTATATTTCTCTCTCCTACCTAAGTATTAGTGTAGGGAAGACTGAAGTTTTGGAAGAGCTTGAAAGACATTAATGAAACAGAACCACTTCACTTGAAGCAGTGATTGGGTTCAGCCAAACTTAAGAAAGGATCTGAAGTGTTTATACCAACTTAAAAATGACAAAATACCTTAGGAGTTTATATATACTTTCAAAAACATTAAAATATGTTTCTGGCAAGTCAGATGGAACAGCCATAATAAAACATATAAGCTCTTAGTAGCTAAAATCTTGACAACAATTACCTGCTACAGAGAAGGACTCTCAAAAAATCGGAGCACATCTAAAGCAGACTCTTGTTGCAAGAAAAAGTTCCTGTTTNGGGGGGGGGGGGGGGGGGGGAGCCATTTCCTTGCTCCAGAGAACTAATGCATATTTTTTATGGATTCTGGGCTGAGCTAACAAGAGATGTCTCTGGCACAAGGCCAAGTATTTCTATGTTTAAAAAAAAAAAACACCAAGTTTTTTTATTAATATTTTCTGTAGATTAACTGCTGTGCATGACTTACTTGTATGGGTACCCTTGTTGGCATTCTGAATGCAATCTAGATTTGGCAGTTTCTCATTTGACAGAAAAGCCTGTGCAATAGCAGTATAAAAGCTTCGTGCCACACCACTGCCTTCTCCGGGCTCATCCTTAAAAGTAACTTTCACTCTGTGTACAGCCATCGGAGTGGTAGCACACCTGCGACCAAAATGATTGTTGAGCTGCCTCATGGTCTGCTGAATTAGAAGATCTCTGTCTCGATCAACCTAGTGAAAAATACAAAAAAAATTCTTTCTTTACCAATTGTCATTCTAAGAGACTTTAAGCTTCACAACAGATTTCTGGACACTGCCTCACAGATTCAAAAAATAACAATCAGACCAGGAAAAACTACAGAGTAATTGCAACGTAACTCACAAAGTATTACTTAAGATACTTGCTTGAAGGTGTCTGAAATACAACTCTTCCTATCAAGTTACTGTAATAATTCAACTTTTAATGAAAGTTTATTCAAAGATAAACTAACATTTTTTACCTCCAATGTTAAGTCCCTTGATTGCTGATTTCTAAGTTTTTCCATCTCCCTGCGGAATTTCGATTCCTTTACTTCAAAGCCACCTAATTCAGTCAAGATCTAAAAATAATAAAAAAAAACAAACACAAACCCCAAAATCAGAATAATCAGGGAGAGTCACAATTTAGTTGTAAGAGGAACTGTCCTCACACTGAGAAATACATACCGATCCAGGCTCTGCTCCAACATCTTCCATGAATACTCTACCAAACAACTCCAAAGAGAGGCGCCAACGTCCCAGTAACATGTCATGAGAAATAACCATGCCCATAAAGCTACACTGTGGCCTGAAAGAAAGAAGAAAAAATGACATATATGTGGAATCAAGTTAGACTTCAGACACATTTTGTGTACTTCAGCTTTTTCCTACCCTCTCCATTCAACTAAGTTTTTTATTCCTGATAAACAACAACACAGTACACTAAGTCTGTGGACGAAAGCACATGAAGCTGCTTAGTTTCAGCAGAAACACAAGTCTTGCTTCCAAAGATAATTACTCCAAAAGCATGTAACTTTTGATGCTACGTGGAATTCACTGTTACTGGTCTCCCATCAACCAAGACCTTAATTTCTTTTAAAATAGCTGTAATTTGAAGGGAGGGCAGGTCAATCTGTAACTGCATTAAGTGTGGGCAGTACCACCAGACGCAGATGGCAAGCTGTCGATTCCAACTGCTCAGCCTGGCTACCCAGGACATCACAGTAGGTCTGCAGCAGAAGTAAAGGAATTTGTCTACAGTTTGCACAGAACTCTTTGAAGACTGTTCAACTATTCACTTTAGAAGCTACCAATCCCAAACTACAAATGCAAACTAAATTAAGCTACCCAATTTAATTTCCAGAGTCCCAAACAGCCATTTATCAGAGCAGTAATATTTCAAAATGTAATTTTTAACTCAGCTACCTGAAAGATGTGAGGGGTGGCCCTTCACTTTCTGTCAATCCTATCTCTGCCAATAAGCTGCTTTTCAGTTGTGCTGCAAGATCGTGAGCTGAAGGCCCTGGTTTTGAACTCTCAGATTCTTCTGTAGGCACATTTTGTTCTTCTCCTTCCTTCTTTTGTCGATTTTGCATACTCATAACATTTTTTAAGTTGGCTGCATAAGACATTTTAGTTGGAAGAACCTAAAGGAGAAGTAAAATTTAACTGCACTTTCAAAGCAGACTAGAAGGCTTTTTCAGCCCATGTATTCATAGGTGTATATTTTAAATCACACAAAAGTGAACACTGTAACTGACCTGTTAAAACACAGTGACCTCAAATCATTTCAATAAATACAGAAAAAAACCTATTTTCCCCACTGCATGTTTATATTTCATATGCTTGTCAATTAAAGTTCAGTCTGAAGGCAAGTCAAATCTACTGGACGGACTGTAGGAAGATTTACATCTTTTTATCAAAAATAATAATATAATTAGCATTCCAAAATTAACTCAGAATTGTACTGCTGCATTTAAAAATATTACGTGAAAGCTGCTATAAGTCAATAATCATCAAGTTTTTATATTAAGCATACTTTTCATAAAAACTTCAAGTCTTCACAGGCACTGGGCTTTTAAATTATTATTCTGAAAGCTACATAAATGTTTTCTCTCTGAAAACATTTAAGCGTTTTTTTTAAGGAATGAAGATTCTAGTTTAAATTACCATATTGTTTAAATAATAAAGTTTTACATTTACCTCAAGGCAGTTTCTATCCACTGTAACTTCCACTAAGCACTTGCCACTGTTGGCAGAAGATGAGTACAGACCCTGACTGGGTCGGCCGAACAGATCCTCTTTGCGAGCATTTGGCTGAAAAGCAACAGAAATGTTCTGGGTCAATAATACACTTCGGTGAGGAATGAAAAAAGCAAACTGCAATTTTCTTCCAAAACACCATCTCTGATGTCACCTGTAATAGATGTGGCTGGTCTGCCAAGGGGATGGCCTCTGCCAGAGGGACCTCAAAAGGATTGGGTGGAATGCAGCCGAGGAACGTCATAGAGTCTGACCGTCTGAAAAATGGATGGTTTTGGCCAGTCTCTGCTGGGAGGGTGTCATCATCTTTGTCATTGAGTGTAGCACCTAAATATCAGAGATTTCATATCAGTTTTCACAGTTATAAAAGCAAAGGATATCAAATGCCAAAAATTAATATCCTTCCCTCTTAGCTACCTGACTAGAGGAGAATCTCTGCAAATTTAATCCTTCTACAGGATGCTTCTGCAAATGTTGTATCTTTATTAATTTGCTTAGTTAGTTTTTATTCTTTTTACTATACCTAGCTTTACCGAATAAGCATTCCTACACTGTATGTAGAAGTATATATTCTACAGTTTTCAGCACAGTTTCATCAGATCAAAAAAATCAGTTAAACTATGATTCAAATTTTAATGTAGAATGGTTGGTAATGGCAGAAATGCTGCAGTTTAGTAAGAAAGGAGATGAAAAGCTGGCCCTGAAATGAGAGGCAATTAAATAGGCAGTGGTAGAAGAAACTTTATAAAGTAACAATGGTAAGAAAATCTTACTAAAACCCAACTTTACATATACAAGCAGCAAATTTTATTCAAAGTCTTAGCTAGCTAAAGGAAAAAAGCACTAGGAAAGTCTGGCATTTTGGTATGCTATGTCAATTTTTGTATACTAACTTTGATTGGTATCATCATCATTTTCATGTTCTGAATCTTCATTGTCAAGACCCAGTTCCAAAAGCTCACGAGTTCTTAATAAAAAACACACAAAACAAAAGAAAATAAAAAAGAGTCAATCATCTTGAAGAAATTATTAGGCAAAACATCTATATCTGTAGCATAATCAGGAAGTTAAGAGTTATACACAACAAAAACAAAACTAAAACTGAAGCACAGTAGAGAACTTCTCATTACATACTCACTACATCACACAGTTATCCTTAGAGCCATTTGGCCACCTACCCATTTTGATCTTAAAAGTTACAGCTTTGGGCAGTTATACTTGGTTTTAAACACTATATCAATATAAAATCCTACAAACTAGAAAATCCTTCCTATCAGTGGAAGAAATATGCAAGTGAATACTACTTAAAATTTAAAAATAATCTCACTGATGTAATGTCAGAAGGTAAGTCTGCAAGTTGCACATTAAAAAACTTGATTTCACTGTATTTTACTACTGTTCTGTCAAGAACTTTGATTAGTATTCATTTCTGGCAGTTTATGCATTGTGAAATACGTTCTGAAACTGGATGAAGACTGACAAAATTCATTTCACTCAGACTACTAATATGTCATCTAAGAGAAGCAACTGTTTGAACCACTCACTTTTAATTGAAAAGGTCTAGGCCTTCACAGTTTTAAAAGCATTTCATGCAAATTTCACAATTCTTTACTGAACAGTTATTTGATTTCAGTATGTGAATTTTTTTTTTTGGAAAAGCAGCTTCTGGAAGGATGTGATTGCCTGGAAAAGGGATAAAGCTGTGGCTATAACTACACAAGTCAGTATAAAAAGTTGATTATTGTACTATATTGTTCTTACTTGCGAGGAAACTATTGTTGATAACACCCCCCTCTGATACACCTTTGAGGTCATAACAAACTTTACATTACCAAGATAAACAGAACATAGTATGGCAAATCAAGTAGCAGTCCAATACATATCTAAAATATAAATATTTCATATTTTGCTGTTACTAAATTTGTAGAGAAAACTTAAAGTTAAGTTTGACCTGCAATATTGAAAATTAGGAGCAGAAAGGGGCTAAGATTTGCATTTAACTGTTGACTAGGACTGTTTGGGTACATTACCTAAAAACCTAGTAAGAAATGAGAACAGATGGTGTAGACTATCAACATGTGGACATTTATTAGCATTAATTGGCATTTGAAATGAAAAAAATATAAAAAGAAATCTTAAAACATCCTAAAAATTAATAAATGCGCCTTGTAAAATGCCATAATTGAAATAGCAGTTTTTTAACTCAAGGACATTTTCAGCTATTCATTTCCCTACTATGATTTAAACATCAGGTGAGTCTCAAATGCATATAACCAAATGGAAAACAAAACTACAAAGCCCATTGTATCAGACAATGACGTTTTCTCCAATGTCATCTCTAACATGTTTGACAGATATCCAAGTAAGATGCTACCATGTCAAATGCGTGTCTCATGCCATTAACTGAGAAACTGTCCTGAGTATGTCTTTTAGAGGCACTGCTACAGAGTTAAAAATCCAACTCAAGTTTCAACAGTAAGAAAACATTTTACAGCATAAAAAGAAGTGAACGGGGTACTGCAACAGGCTTATCAAACACAGGTACATTATATACCATTCTAGAAATTCTTTTTATAATATGTATGTTACTATGCACACCCACACACAGACATACAGATTAATGCATATATTTATATAAGTTGCTGAGGAACAATTCCAATGACTGAAACAAAAGGGCTTTTACATAGGTTTTGTTTCTAGGAGTCAACCTCAGTACCTTTTCCTTTCCAGCTGAGGAGTATCCAACGTTGTCTGCTGATTCATTGCTTTAATCCAATAAATAAGGGCTTGAAAAACATATGCTACGTGCTTTAGTGAGCAGACATCTAGAACAGGAAGAACATCTGAGTGCTCATCGTTGTGAGAACGCATCAAGGACAGCGCGTAGTTCAGGAAATCACCGCGTGCTGACATCATTCCCTGACGGGCACTGAGTAAAGTAGCACGTCTAGTGAAGGAAAAGGATGGAATACAGAGACATCAGGCATCACAGGAGAACAAAACTTTATTTATAAGCCTTATATTTGAAATTTGGATGTAAAATCTCAATGAACTCCACACAAAAATAGTGATAACAAGCTACAAGCATAGAACAAGCAGTTCAGATGCAGTACATTGTAAACAGTTAATGATCAAGATTAATCTAGTATGTCAGAATAAACCTAACTGTAGCAACAACACAGGAAGCCACCTTAAGTCAAAACAGTAACTGCATTGCAGCACTGCAGAATTAGATTCCTAAGATGTCTGTGAATAAGATTTGACTATAAAACTGATCATTCATATTGCATGCAGTAATCAAACTATTTTCATACCTTCTTCCCTCAAGTGTTCTCAAGCTGGCTTCCTCCCGGGCTGTCATCCTTTCCCTTCTAGCTGAGTTCTGAGAAGCATGGAGAGGATGATTTGGATGCCCAGGATCACCAGCAGATGATAATGCTGAACCATAACGCAGCTGAGCTTCAGTAGAGTCCATGATACTGACCATCCAATTCCATGTAGGAATAAGCTTTTCTTCCACATAATTCTATAGAAAATGAGATTTAATTGGTTTTGCAAAATATAGAACCAGATGACGAGAATGAAATCTTCCTGATTCCCTACAAAGAGTCTGTAAAACCATGCTCAAGAATTACCAATGATCAGTTTCTGAAAGCTCTGTTGAGATACTGATTTACAGTGGTGGTATGCAGCTCTCATTGCTTAACACTTTGATATCTATAAAGCATTCTTATCATCTCTCTCTCTTTTGGGGTTTTCTTCTACTCTTTCCCTTATGACCACTCAGCATCTCCCAGGTGTGCACAACTTGGCGATTTTAGCTTAATTTCTGACTTTCTATTAGCTTTAACAGCCCTCATCCTGCTGTGGAATTCATGCGCCAGATCTTTCATCATTCTTCACCCCTTGCAAATTACTCACTAAAGACAACAAAGTTAAGACCTGAACAGAGAACTAAGCCTGCATATGTCTGTCTTTCACCTCCTGGACTCCTCTTTGCTTCACCTACTCCCACTACTGGCTCTGCAGCCTGCTTTTCTTACCATCTACTAACTCCATTGACCTGTTGGATTTTTTTAGATCCAATGTTAGTCTGCTTTCTTCATTCCTCTGCATTCTGGTCTTCAAAAACATCCCTCACACTTCTGATGCAAAAAACTAACAAAATGCTGTCTCAACCCCATTTCTGTGTCCAAACAAAACCTCCACCGTTCAGCTTTCCTGTGCTAATACAAACTGCCTCAGCTGGACAGATCTCCTGTTCACTTTTCCCATTAAGAATCTCCTGAACAGAAAATTATTCTAGCCTCCTTCATAACAAAACTACACTCTCTTATTTCTTTCCCTGTTTATCTCAGTGTTTGATCCCAGAATATCTTTCTAACCTTCTCTCACAAATCAGAAGTATTTTCCTTCCATCACACTGTGACAACAGGGCCATACAAATACCATGTGGCTCAATTACAAGTAAATATATTGTCAGCGGGTTTCCACATCCCTACACAGCATCCCTTGATTTCCTGCCCCACAGCAGCTGTTATTCACAGCTGACTTCTGTACTAAATTCAGTACATATAATTTTACCCTGTACACTATGCCAGGTACAAGTTGATACATTCTTTCTGAACACTCTGGAGTCTCTCCAGTCTTGTCAGACTCTGAAACTAATGTCTATACATGATGGGGAAGACTGCTGTCTGACACATATTTTCTCTACAGATGCATTTTACATAAACTTTCAAAAACAGACAGTCAAGAGCACTGTATAAAAAATATGTGCATAACATGGAAAGGATGACCATGTCTCTGAAGGAAGGGACAGTGAACAGTACATTTACCTGTAAAAATCTTTTATTTCATTTAATTATTTGGCCCTTACTAACTTTCTTCTTATATAGACTCAACAGTTCATGTCAAATAGAATATGGCAATAAATGTCTGGCAAAAATCCCTAGTCAATTCTGACTTAACTATTAATTACACACCAGTCAGACATTGTCCAAACAAAATCAACTTATGTTTCCTTTTTTGAAAAAATATGTGTATATGAAATACTACAAATTTAATGAAATATGTAACCATAGTTACTTTAGCTCACACTCCCTCTTAACATAAGAAGAGGCTGGGATACTTCAGACTGAAGAAACAAACTCAGGAGGATCTTACCACAAATGTGGTGCACAAATACCTGATAAGAAGGTAAGAAGCATACAAAGCCAGACTCTTCTTAGTGATACCCAGTGAATGGACAACTGGCAACAATCGAAATACTTGGTAAGTCCCTTTAAACTCAAGAAAAATCCTGTTTCACTGTGAGAGCTGTCAAACATTTAATAGAGCACGTGTGGAATCTCCATCCTTGGAGATATTCAAAATCTAACCAGACAGTCCTGAGCAGCCTGCTCCTGTTGACCCTCAAAGAAATTCAGATTAGCCAATATGCAGAGGTCACTTTCAATCTCAACAATTCTATAACTTTACCTGAAAAACCCCAGTTGTGTTGAAATTATGTTTTTTCTACAAAAATTTCCATGTTCTTACCTGCAAGTTAACCGCATCTTGGTAAGTCAGCTTCACTGCAGCTGGAATCTGGGAGTATACTAAGTGATTGTATTTGGGAATCAGACCCATCAGATCAGATATCTGCCGTATCACAATACTGTATGCTCTTGCTAAGCTGCTTGCAGATGTTAAATAGCTGCTTGCATTGCTGGCTTCAAGGGCTGCAGCAGCTGCTGCAGCACTTGTACTGATGGTACCACTCCGACGAAGGTTTGAGGGATCAATATAAATCAAGCCCGCTGAACTTGCTAAACATAAAGGAAAGATTATATTAATGAACTCATTAATCTTTGCTATGTCGTTTGTGTGTTGATTGATTTCATGAAGATTTACAGAAATAAACTTGTAAATATTACTGACATCACAACTGTAACTAGCAAATAATTACTAACTACAGTAAGCATACTCAGATCTTAACTGCAACAGATCTTTTCCTTTTTTAAAATTCAAAACTAGAACTGGAACAGTCAAGGTAGGTCAGCAGTACGACAAAGATAAGATTTCATCCTCAGGAGAAACAAAAGCAGAGGAAGGGACAAAGTCAGAGCCAGCTGGCATTCATGCATGCAATTCACTCAGACTTGCCTGCTGGGGTTGACGTACTAGAGGGAGCTGTGCTGGTAGTCCTCTGGTTTTGGGTGTTCCGTACAGCCCACTGCATGGAACGGGGAGCCTGGGCAGCACCGTTGGCATGGGAGCTATTTGTGGTTCGCTCCAGAGGCTCATCCAGCATGAAAGTCTCCTGCTCTATGTCATCACTCTGACTGCTGCTGCTATCAGAGTCACTGGAATCATTTGACTGAGAATCATCTTCAGAAAAAAATGCTGGAACACTGCTAGCTCCTGTTGAGAAAAATAAGCAATAACTGACAGCTCCACACCTATGCATGTATGCATGTATCATGTCAGCATAGTAGACTTCTTCCATGAGAAACTACACTATACTAAAAAGGTTCAAATACCACTATTGAAAATGTTCGATAAATTATCCTTATACTGCTAACTCTCCACATGTGTAATGAAAAAGCAGTATTATTACTTATACTTCAAAATATAAATTAAGAAGTAATTTGATTTTAAAATACTTTACTGATTCTGCCCCAGGAAAAGAATTCTAAAAATTGTATTTCCAAATTGGACAGTAAGGCAGTTGCTCTCAAAAACCTGTACAATGAGTGCTCAGGCTTTGTGTATTGATTTAAATCATAAACCATTGTTTTCAGCTTCTACACTTGAAAATAAGTGAGAACATTTCATTTCACTACACAAGAGTGCATTTTAATTTCTAACACATGCACATGCTCCATAAGAGCAAAAAATGTAAGTCACATCTTAATGCATTTCCTTGTCCAAAAAGTCTGTACAGTACCTTACTATTAGAGCAAAGGAAAAACAGGAAATCTAGGGCAGAAGGAGAGTACTTACTCCTGGTATCTAAATGTAACCAGCTAGATTAGATCCAAAAAGATGTGGTGTACCTGCTTCTGACCCAGCAGTAGCTGCAGTGACAACACTTCTGCGCCCACTGGCATTGTCCTGGTTACTGTGGTTACTCTCACTGTCACTTTCTGTTTCAGCAGCAGCTAGCAAATCCAACTCCATATCACTGCCTATAAAAACAATGGACAAAACATCTTATGTTCAGAAGACAAAATTATAATTACTGTGTAAATTACTGTGACTCATATAAGACAGAAACAAACCCCAGACACTCTTGCTACAGCAGAAGTTAATGGATATGCAGGGGAGTCATAAACACAGTGCAGACACCCAACAACACCTGGAGTATGTTTTCCTATTTTTCAGCAATTAGCAACCTGCCCTCACTCTGCACTGTACAGGTACATTCAACACACAGTGAAAACAAAGGCTTTTATGATTCAAAATAAGTCACTCCAGCCAAAAGACTCCACAACTCTTCATACACATGTTCTAGGACAGTTTACTATATGCTGTTTCAATTAGTATTTAAGGAATACTTGAAAACTTAAAAAAACCCTAAAAATATACAGGTTCTATTCCAGTTTTAAGCTTTAAGAATGAAATGTTTGAATATTCAGCAAATCAGTAAACAGATTTACTATACTGTAAATGGATTGACTGGAAACACAAAGCACAGTCAGAGAAAAAGAAAACTTTTTTTAAAATCATAGCTTTGGGTCATGTAACCCCAAACTAAGTGATACAAGACAAGTCATATCCATTTCAAACATTTTCATACAGGATTGATTAATTATGTCTACAAAATATTGAACCATAATTTAGTACTTTGTGATTAGTTTGAGAACTAGCTTGCTAGGATTCAAATTGCTTTTGAGAACACATCTACCATTGCTGTGGTTTGACACTGGCCCAACCACCAACAACATTTTACAGCAGCAAATACAAAAGGTAAAATGCATTAACCAAGAATATAGCAACATCTGATAACTCGGAAACTTAGTATTTTCTCCTCAACCAGAAAAAGTTTGTGTACTTGTCTACTACATGTTATCTCTAATTTTACACCTCTCCTCCTGTAAGATGAGCAGTCTGGAACCCTTGGATTCCCTCTATTTGTGCAAATCTCCCAAATCATTATCACTGGTGACTCCAAAGATGCTTTTCTTTTTGATGCACAGTTTTCTCACTCAAGCAGTAAATGTGCAGGATGTACATTATACATACCATCCTCATCATGCTCATCATGCTGTCCTTCTGCTTCAGCATTTTCTTCACCATGTTCTTCCTGTTCATCATGATGGTCTTCTTCACCTGCCACCCCCTCAACCACCTCAACCTGGAAAGAGATCATAATATTATGTCAGACTACCTTCAGTATCAGAGAATCTATGAGTTTTCCAAAACAGAATGCAAAGTTTGATTAAAAAAAACACATCTTAGAAAGATGACCTCAAAATTGAACTGATGTGAACAAAAAATGAACTTATAGCCACAGTAGTTGTACATGGATGAACAGTTTATAGTGTTGTGGGGGAAAAAATCACATACACAAAACAGCCTTGGATATTAGATTTTAATGCTGTAAGGATAAAACTGACTACAGAGCCAACAATTAGCTTCTAAATACTGAAGAGGTATTATCTGTTGAAAAACCCTCTAGCTCTCTAACAGAACCTACATAATAGCTGCCATGTGCTGAAAGACTTTAATACCTTTTTAACAGAGAGAAATACAATAGAAAACAACAATTACAAAATGCTATTAAAAATGCTTACAGCACTGTAAGATTTCATGAAGTACTACTTAACATCTTTTTCAAATCAGATGCATGGATTTCAGACTCAGATGTCAAAGCATGGGCTAATGCATTAGGTGTGCCATATTGAGAAGAAAAAACAAGTACAAAAAAAAGAACTGACCTCTTCTACATCAGCTGAAACAATATCATCTTGTTCTTCATCCCTGCCACGAACTGGTTGTGACTGGCTGATTCGTCTTTGCTGAGGATTCCTTATTATGTAGGATGACTGAGATTGACTAGAACTTAAAAGAAAAATATATTAAAATAAATCCTCAAAAAGAGTCGATCTGGACATCTGGATATCACTTAATGGAAAGCTAACAGAAACTTCAAAATAAAACCACATTTTTGAAGTCTTTGAAAAGAACAGATAGTAGCTTTAACAAGTTTTACCTGCTAGACTGGTCAGATGATGGTCTGGGTGGCAGAGGCTCCACGGAAAACAGCTCCTCACTTCCCTGCATGGCATCTATACTGGTGCTAGCAAGGGTAAAGGGTGCTGTAGGACGTGCAATTCCCATCCTGACTGGAATAATTAGAGATTCTGCTACATTGCATAACTCTTCAACAGCATAGGGCAATAATGCCTGAAATACACGTTTACATTTTCCAATTGGCTGTGGAATAAAATTGCTGGGGGATAAAATACAGAAAGATAAATGTCAAATACATTTTTTTTTCCCAAAAAACTTTGTGGCAATATTAATTGTCCTGATTTTTTTCTCAAAAAATTATCTTTAAGAGATACATGCATTTGTGTGTATAGAAACAATATGCACCTATTCAAGTCTGTGAAAAGCATTTATCATTCAGATATTCAGGTATTCAAGACTAAGGCTTGATATCTAAATCTACTACTGACAACTAACCGTGCACTGCAATTTTAGTATGTTTAAAAAACCTATTTCCAAAAACCCTAACACTGTAAATAAAAGGTTTGGTACAAACATGTAAGTTTAACAAGCACTGCATTAAGAAGTTACATGACATACCAGCTAAATCTGTCTACAGAATACAAAACAATTCAGATGTTTCTGCCTATTGTTGATTTTTTTATCAACTCATTATATAGGGGAAAAAAGGAAAAAAAAAAAAACACCACAACCAACACAGATCTTCACCACTTACTTTTTCTTTTTGGAGGAAGCCATCTCCACACTAAGAATGACAAACACTCTTGCCACAGAACGCAGGAATCTCATTGTAACAGCAATCGCTTCTTCTCTGCGTCCTGGCGTGTACTTGTTCTGTAATTCCTTTACCAGAGTACCCAGCAAAGTATCTAACAGCTGAAGAAAGAGGTCATTACAACTCATTAGTTGCGTGCAATTTTGAAGCTTGAAACAAGAGAGGTTAAGACTCAAAGGGAGTCACAGTCATAACAGTATAAATTCACAAAACCAAGATCAACTTGAAGTTACTGTCAAATTAGTTTCCAAGCACATGACCTGAGATACCTTATAATGTCATAGTATTCAGAAAACCTATGTAAAACATGGCTAAGAGTGCTTACCAAAATGTCTGCTGTACATTTGACAATAAGGCAGTGTGTAAAACAGTCCAAGCGAATAGTTCCACTTTGCTGATTAAGGTAAACTTGTTCTTCAGGCAGAAGATGACCTATCCTACTGCTTGCACTAAGACTTGGAAAAAACAAAAAGAAAATAAATAAATTTATGTAAGTCAGCAGGTGTCAAATATCAGATCAAACTTTACATCAACAACTATGTATAGATACACACGGGTCCTTATTTTCCTGTGAGCCAAACATGATCATGGACTTCAGTGCATTCCAGTCTTGTAAAACACGTTCCAGCGCTAGCTGGGCAAAACGGGGAGGTTCTAAATCATGATCAGGCATATCAGAATCTAGAAAGACACAACAAAAAAAAAAAACCCAAAAAAGCATAAGGAAGAGGTACTGAAATATGGAATTTGCCATTTATTTCACTGAAACAGCTCTTACCTTCAGGATTTGCAGTTTTACGATTACGATCTTCCCTGATTCTAGGAGGTCTGTACTGGCAGTGCTCTACAGTTTGTCTGGCAACTGTCTGTACTAAAAACAACAGCAAATGTTCTCCCCTGTAATGAAAAAAATTGTTAGTGGAAATACAATATATCACATATATTTAGAAAATAATTTTTTAAATTCTTCCCTAGAAAATAATTGTTAAAATTCTTCTGAACTTGCCTGCTATTTGGCATGGTAACAAGATTTGTGGTGGTAAGCAGGCGGTAAAGGAGATCAAGGCGAGCAGACTTTTGTCCAGCAATTAGTGTTTTACACTTGCACTTTTCCCAGCAATCACAGTAGGCTGTTGGGGATGTTCGTTTGAGCCTACAAGAAATAGAAAAGGTGAACTGCAAGACTGTTCAGAAACATACCAAATCTTTTCTAGAAAAGCTGAGGGTGTTAGTGTACACACTTAAGATTTCTTTCTGGGGTTTTTTGGTTCTGATAGTAGCAAAATGCCAAAACCTAGCTTAAAAAAGAAAAATACAAATTTTATATGTGGCAGCACTTGATGTCTGTCATCCACGTTTCCTACACTCATCTTAAGAGGGCAGCTTCACTACAGAGCTTTTCACACTGTCTCAGTAAAACTCTTCCAAGGTCATTTATTCTTCCCTAAAACAGCCTCCATCCAAGAAAGTTAAGCTGTAAATACTCATGACATGCAGTAAAATCTCAGTAACTGTTATGGTGCTGAGAATATCTTTATAATTGCATTTGTTAGCTTATTATAGCTAGGATATTGATGCTGTAACTTTTATATCCTGTAACAGCAGCACAGAACACATGCAGCTTCAAAGCTTCGGGCCAGGTTGATCTGAGATTTCTCGATTGTTTGCTCACTTTTCCCTTTGTTACAGTTGATTTTTAGAAAATTAATACCCTATGTTTCTTTCCAAAAATTCTTAAAAATGATCCGTCACCAGGATTCATGAAACTCTGAGGGGCATCCAAAATGTAAACACAGCATTATTTAGATATAATGGGCTTACAATATTATGCACTTTAAGAATTATTTATTTACTCTAAATACTACAAAGTGAAAGTACAAAACCGGTTCAGGTTACTTTTTCAATTCTGACCTAGTAAATAAATCTTATAGAGCAGACACAAAACTAATTAATCTTCTGTTCTCTAAGTCTGGAACACTTCAGACAATGAAAAAATTCATTAAGTATCAGTAAACAAAGGAAACCACAAAATATTGATTTAATTCTAAGAAATGGAACACAATACTTACTTGCAGTCATGTCCTTTGTGACAGACCCTTGCACATTCTGTGCAACAACAAAGTGATTCCAACAGGCCACATGTTCGGCATTCAAATATATCCTAAAAAAAAGGGAAAAATTATTGTGCATAGTTTTTTCCTTAGAGTACTTGCAATCTCATGCTATTTCAGGTTACAATGAAACTGCAGTTGTTTAAATTGATGCCTAAACTTAGAAGCAGGTCAGTTCTATAAGGTGAAACTTAGTTACATTAGAATATTCAGTGATTTCAAAGAGACATGTCCATCAAAATTCTTGCCAAAGTTAGCCAGAGGGGAAAAGCCACACCCAGTAGCAACCATGTTGTGAGGAACACAGCTTTGAGACTACACAGCAGTTTGGGGAGGCAGTACACCAGATTTAAAAGTCACAGCAATTTAAACAATGCAATTAATAATTTAAAAATCAGATTAGTAGACTAACACAATACATGGTTGAAACACATTCCTATTTGCTTTAAAAAAAAAGAAAAAAGCTTACTTGGTTAATATGTTCTGCACCAGTCCAGGTAAAACTGCATGTATCATTACAACACAAAACATACAAAGGAGAGTCATCTGGATTTGTACCAGAAGGACAAACCATTCCCATAAACACATCATCTTCTTTTTCACTGGAAGTTGCTTCAGCTAAAATAACAGAATAACAGTGTTAAAAACAACCCCCCCAAAAAAAATCCAGCAAAAGAATCCATTTTTGGCAGATGCTTGCCATTACAAAATCTCATACAGCATTAGAAGTTTGAATAAAACCTGTTACAGCTTTTTGAGAAAACTTTCTGCTTGTCACATTATTTCTTTTAGAAGCCACTGCAAATTCCTGACTGAAAAACACAACCATTATCTCTTCCCCAGTTTTAAATTCACTAATACTTTAATCAATTCAATGAATCACCGTTTTGAAGGATTATGAACCATATTCTTAAAAGGAGCATTCTTGTCCCACACAAAGTCCTACAGAACTTCAATGTGACAAGCTCTACTGTGCTTAAGTTTTTCACTAAATTCAATTTCACGTATTTCTGCAAAAAAATTAAATACCAACTACAAGAGAGTCACAAAATATTTGTTGGTACTTAAGTCTTTTCAGGAACAGGATCTAGCTTGGCATATCACTGTATCATATCAGGCTTTTTCAATTTCAACATAGAAGTTCCATGTGATACAACTGTGCTACCAAAAAATAGTACCTTAATCCACTGGTTTATAAAGCAATGAAATGCCAAAAAGACTATAAAGAACACAAAAGCAATAATATTCATAGAAGTCTACTGCAATACATAAACTGCAAAACAGAAAGATACTCCATAACAGCAAAATTTCCAAAACATGCAGCAATCTACAGTGTTAGTAATGACTCTGTACACATGCCAAAGTTCAGAAGGAAACCACACACTAACAATTACTGAAACTGTTTTACCTTTAGCAATTTTCTGTGCAGTTTCTAGAATTGTAATTGCAGCAGGATATGCCCGGCCACTAACTGCTGACATAAATGGTGTCATGCCTCTCGCATCCCTAGGCAAAAAAACCCCAACAAACAAGTTAAAACACTGAATTTTTTCATTGTACAGGAGACACAGGATGCAAATATATGAAAACTTAGCACTGCTGATCTTGTGCAAACAGAAAAACCACAGAGTGAATAAGCACTCTTGTGTACTTTTATTCTCTGAAACATACATACTTTTAAAGGATGGCAAGACACAATACAGCTGTATTCTAACATTCTCAATTTTAACCAACAGGCCTTTATGTAATGTTTTAAAAAAGGCTTCTATGTAATTGATCTAAGATAATATAACATTACAAAAGATAGTGAGAACTCTCATGAAAATCCTTACTTAGCTGACAGCAATTCTCGAAGATAAGGCTGTAGAACAACACTATCACACAGCAATTTCAGTATGAAATGAGCATTTGCCTTCCGATCCTTCGATTCCACTACAGACGGTTCTGTAGAAGGACCTGTAGTAAGAAAAAAAAAAATTGCAGAGAAACAGTTTTTCCTCAAAAAATGACTACCTGCTAAAAGCAAGTAGTTCACTGTGGTGAATAATTGGTAATTTGACTATTCAGTGGTTTCAGCAATACTTCACTGAAGTACTGTATATTTCAGTTCCAAACTACATTTGAAATACAGAGGGTAATCCCAATTTCATGCTGATTTCCATGGTTTTACATATTTGTCACTCTCCATCTATATTTTTACATAAAAGATAGTATGGTGCTTCATTTACTTTCTGCACACTTGAGAGATTCTGCTTCAATCCCATCTTCATCTGATAAGAGGCATTTTCATATGGAGAAAGTCTGTGCAAGCAAAGACAGCTTTTGAGATAATTTTAATTCTAAAGCATAATCAAATAAGCAGTATGTCCTCACCTGGTATTGTGGAGGTGCTGGGTCCTTGGCCGGTGCCAGTCGCTGCTGTGGTAAGAGATCCCACAGCGGGGGCCAGGATAAAATCAATGTCACCATCTTTCAGTAAACAGAACAGCAGGATGTATATCAATACATAAAAACATCCCTAACAACATGCTCTTGCTGCAATGTCTAACACACTGCAGGTTTTCTGTATTTAACTGGTAATCTTTCCCACAAATGGCCACATTCCTAGGTCCGTAATGTAATTCAGCATTACAAAGCAGAATTCCCAGCAGTTTGACACCAGCATTGACATATACTGGATTAAAAAACAGCTGTTAAGTCTTCAGTAAACTCCTCAAGTTATCTCAATGAAAACTTGCTACCTCAATGGCATTGAGGTAGACAGATTACAGTGTGAGACTAAAATAAGTTATTATTCACCTTAAAAGCCATTGGTTCTTTGTCAACTTTCTCCTTCTACAGTCTAATGTGATATATGCAGACTTACCTGGATCCATTGCAGGAGGATCTGGAACCCAGCTGGGAGGAGCTATTGGTGGAGAAACGGGGTCTTGGTGATCACTTGATGAAGCACCAGCTTCATGTCTGCCCAATCCAGCAGCTCTCAAGGATCTTCTCATCATTTCCCTTAATCTCAAACTAAATACAAAACCAAGGCAGAAATACTATCATTTTCATTTATAATTAGAACACATTTAAGAAAAAAATCACACTGAAAAAGGAAACCAAACTCCTCTTATCACCATTATATTTCAGCATAAATAAGAATGAGCCAAGAGGTATTTTTCTACATTTTGTTGCACCAGAATGTTTTAGCCCTGGAAGAGGAGTCACTCAGCAGTGCTTCAAGCCAGATCTGAGCCCAGAATACATCCCTAGGCACCACAGCACTGCCTCTTGCAGGCAGCAGCTGATGGGCATTCTTACTGCTATCTGACATTCCCTTTAGCCCAAGCTCATTGCCGGGAGTGGTAAGCTTTTGCAAGGATTTGCTCTTGTTGCTACTGCTTTTAAAATCTAACTAAAAGGAGAGTTTAATGAAAGGATAAAAAAATGGGTCTTGATAGAATTTCTTTTTAGTGACTGCTTAGAATAAAATGAAACAACCTAAATTCTTCCCCAGTTGTGTTATGTTGGTCTCACTATTATTCATCTGCTTAAGTGACCAACTCCCTCAGAAATTCTCTTAAAACAAGCCTGGACACCATCACAGTAGTTCTGTGATACTTAATACTTCTTGGTAAAGAACACTAGAGCTTATCCTCAAATTCCCTTTCCCCACAAGGAGGAACATTTCCACTTCACAACTGACAGACAAAGCATGAACCCCAGAAAAACAGGATTAGTTTAGAAATATCCCACCATTAGTTCTCACACAAAAAAGGGTTCAAAAAACTACTAGAGCTCTAGTTTGGTGCTTAAAGAAGTGAAATCCAACTTTAAGCTAGCAACAGAGGCCAATTCTTAAACTAGACCAAAGGAAATAATTAATAACAGATTGGTAGTTAATACAGAAATCAGCATTCAGAAAACAAGAAGAAAGCATTACTCAGTTTACCTCCTGCTGCTTGATGATCCTGCCCTATTTCCTGGACCATTACTTGACACAACAGAGATTGCATTTGCAATAGCTTCCACTGCTGAGAGCCTTTCAGCAAACGTGTTCCTTTCAGAGCGCTCTGCTTCTGAAAAGTTAAGAAAAGGGTCAGTGCTAAAATTTTATTTGGGAAAATTATAAAAAATAAGTATAACACATGGAACATCACTTTTTTTTTTTTAACACTTAAGACAGACTAGGTTTATATACAAATTTTTATTTTGGATGAGCTTAACAATGATTCTGTACAAGCTTTCAGTATCATCAAGAGACAAGGTCCTATCATTTAACTGATTCTAGACACTTGCTGAGTCAAGGCTTCAAAAGAGTCTTGATAAAAATTATAAAAAACAAAGAAAACCAAACAAACAAAACACAAACAAAAAACAACAATTAAAATGCACAAAAAGAAATAAACAAACAAAACCACCAATACAGCCCACACGGAAACACCAGACCAGGAGAACAAGAAAACAAACCACACTTCACAGTGAGCATCCATGAACAATGCAAATGTGTGGGCTTGTAATATACACACTCTAGCTATGAACATGCTTAGGAGAACTATGTTTGGAGTATAAGAAGGCAGTACAATCAGTTTACATCAGAAGGAACTAGCGTTTCTTCTAACATCTACAACCCTAAGCATCATAACACCTACAGGTCCTACTCATAATGAGGACCAAAATTTGTCAAGTGGGATACAGAGTATTAAAGTGACATACAGAATATTATTTTAAAAAACCCAAACCAACAGGTTTTGGTACAAACTAGACAAAAAAGGTGTATTTCTGAACCAAAAAAAAAAATATTTTCTTAAAATCACTCTGATCGTTCTTTCAGGACATTTCTCAAAGTTGCAAGGGCTAGTGCTCACTTTCCATTCAAAAGGCTTTTCAAACTGAGAGTCATCATTCTCTGCACACTTACTTTCACCAGGGACAGTGTTAAGGCCTGGACAGTTCCCTTTTTCCCCCCTTTTTTTTTAACAGGAAAGTACTATTAATATCTAATATTCAAAGAATGAAAGAATAAGGTAATCTGACAGTGTGTCAGCTGTTACAGTAAGTTTGTTCTTTAAATATTTCTACTCATCACTACCCTAAGTAGAAGAGATCCTCAGTTTTGCATGTTCACAAGTACATGCAGGCTTCTGAGACAAAGATCACCAACTACCCAAAGCAGACAACTATTAAACAGTTAGCAGTGAGAGAATACGACTCTTGTGCCCCTAGCTACAAGTTGATTTGTAGATTAATTGCCATGGTATTTGTGCTGTATCCTTTCTCAGACCCACCAGCTCTCATAACTCATGACCCATCACTCCTGCACCTCTCACACAACGGGTCACAGCTCTTGAGAGTGATCCCTCAAGCAATACAACCATTCCCTGCAGCAGAGGTTTCACCTGTTCTGGAGAAAGTGACCTATAACTGAATTTTCACTGTTCCACTTACAAAGTAAGCATTTGTTTTTGGAGAACCATCAATTGTAAAGGCTTTGGCTCTAATGGGTGATTTGCTGTTCTATTGTCTAATGAAATCTGTCCCAGTTCTCCGGGCAACACCCTCAGTTTTTATGTGCTCAGTGACGTTAGCTGAAATTCAGTATCACAACTTTTTAATGATTTCACATGCTTCGGACATTTCTTTTAGACATACTTTTCCCAAGATCCCTTCTATTGGCAAGACTGAGGAGATATCAATTCACAGAAACAGAGCAGCTTTCCCCCAGCTTTTCAGGTCTGGTGCCACTTTTCCTGCAATTAATTTATCATTTATCCAACACTGCAGGTGCTATAGCAAAACCAGGCACAGGATGTGAGAAAGAGAAGAAGAAAAGCAAAAGCTTAACAGTGCCCTCAATATTTCCTTTCCAGCACTTAAGAAGAAATCTGTATGAACAAGAGTGAAGAATCTCAAGCAGGTGCTAGCTGGGAAGTGGCACTAAATTGTTAAGAAATTTTTAAGAAACATCATATCTGTATGTCTGGAATTGAGGCCTTTACTTCTAAATCAAACTTTTACAGTTTAAGAGATGACCACGTAACTCACAGACAGTAACATAAGTCACCACTGCCCTCCAGATGATAAACAGAAAATAAGCTTGTTCTAATATCCATCACTAACAGTTACAGTGGAAGCTAAATGTGACCTAAATCTAAAGATATGAAGCTCCTTCAAGGACAAGTTTTATGAGGGAAAAAGAGAGAGGCAGAGGAGTGTCACAAGTCTATCAAGATTCATGTTTTTCATTTTTCAGAAAGTTAGATTACACCCAAATGAAGTTACTGAAAAAATGTCAAGGTTGCAAAGACAAGCACTCAAATTAGGAAAAGTCAGATTAAGTTTGCCTATGCATCCTTATTTAAACTTCCTTGCGTGCTTATAGTAACACAATCTTCAGTTACACAGTTAGATTTTGTTTGTTTATTTTGGTTTGGGTTTTTGGTCTCAGATTTTTTTGTCACCCCACCCACCCTGCGCCCAGCAACAAAACCCCTGCCTCAATCAGTGCACAGGATGGACGACACACTAAAGATGAAGGGTTGTACAGAGAGCAGGCTGTTTATGCCTTGTTTGCTGCAACATTAGGGAGGGGTGTAGTAAGGCAGCAAAAGCTTGGGAAGGAGAGGTGGAAACATTATGTTGTGCTTAATGCCACTGAACATCGCTTTGGAAAACCGGAACCTATTTCTGACACATCTATCAGCACAAAGAACTTTGTGAAACAAATTTTTACAGATGATTGTCATACATTTTACTCATTTCTGGACACCTAAAAGGTGCCTGACTCACAGAAATAATTAACATTCACAGCACAACTAAAACTACGATTAATCCAGTTGTAGAATTCAGTGTTTTGAAGTAACACCTACTCAAAATCAGGCCCTAGACTTGTCAAACAGAATGCTCAAAATTAGTTAATAGCTTTGAACACAGAAAAACTTCAAGCTATAATAAAACTCCAAGCAAGAGATGAGAAAGCTGCACATTACCCCCATTTTATAAATAGGGATATGAGGAACAATTAAGGTCTATAAATGACTAAAATTCAATGACAGCACCATACAAAAATCCCACAAGGAAGTTCATTTGTTATTCAGTGCAGGGTTTGTATGGTGTGCAAGAGTAAGGAATGGGGCCACACACTGAATGATGAGGATAAAAAGAAATATTGAATAGCTACCCATTCGGTGAGCACCGTCCATCTTGTGCACTGAATGAGGTAGTCCTGTGGAAAAAATAGTATGACGGTGTAATTAAAGACCATTTCACAACGCATACCCGTGTACAGAACATGGGTAAACTTAATTCTGCCATTCCCTAATTTTTGAGTGCTTGACTGAGCAACCTTGTTCTGTCAACATGCTTTTTACATAACAGTATTTAACAGACATTTTAAAATGGTGTCAGTAACTGGAATTAATAGGTCGTTCTTCCACATTTCTTAATACATATCAATGACACGCAGCATTTCTAATTGGAAGGTATTAACATATTCTACAACACTTCAAAATTATTAAGTACCATTTATCATAAATTTTACTAGTGATATAAAGGGGATACTAAATGATACAAAGGTAGAAAAATACTTTTTTCATCTAAAATTAACATGTTAATGTCAGAAGTTTTTACAATCAATTTAAACAGCTTAGTGCTCTTAACTATTGAATTCTTATAAAATTCTCATAAAACCTTATGAGAGTAAAAATGAATGTTGTCACAGCACCTCTGAAAGGCCAGGGCACATTTTTGGTGCTAAATTTTAATATACCCATATATGAAGAATGCAGCCCTTATTTCATATTTTCTTGAAAATGCATGAAAATATTCTTTTCAAATTATTTCATTATATTGTTGAGCTCACCCTCTTCCTCTTTTGTTTCCTTGTTGCTGGTTGGAAAGCATACAGACACACAAGCATGCAGAATATTACGGTTTCCATCACATCTGTGGCCAAGGAACGTCTGCAGCATTTGTGGATTCTGATCCAAGACAACTGCTTGTTCAAGATTCATCAGGTATTGTCTGCAAGCCTCATAGTCACATCGAAGAATGTGCTGCATCAATGTTTGTTTCTGTACTCAAAAGAATAAAATATTTTAGAAATGTGAAGCACAAAAGATGTAAGCTCCATAAATACTTCTAATTTTCTTCTAATTTTGAAATTAATAGGAGGGCCTTCATCTCCAACACTGGCTGGAAGTTAGTGCAGGAGCTGTTCAGAATATTCATCATCTCAATTATAGCACTGTTAAAAACAGAGTTGTGTGCATTCAGGCACAGACACACAAAAGGAATGGAGCAGCAGATGCCATCAGGCTCACAAAAGCATTCCTTTGGCTTCACAGTTGGATTCTTAAGGTAGATTACTTCCATTTCATAGGTCCATGCAACGTGGGAAAAGTGATACAACTGAAAAAACCTAAGGATGTACATGAATGAGTTGTAACCTAGTTTTTTTTAAACAAATTATTTACGTGCTGAGAAGTGAATGATTAGAAGCTGTTGAAGGTCTGGGAGGTTCACCCCATATATAACCAGTTTTTCCATAATGATGGAGTACTACTTCACTGTGAAATCAATCTCAGTCTAACAGGTACACAGTACCTCCAGGTGGCAGCAGAACACACAGAGATAACAAATTACCGACAAGATTTTACAAGTATGACATAAAAATTCACAGCAGAACTACACATACAACATCACTGATGAGGACAGAACTCTACAGGTGATTTCAACTGAAAAAACCTTCACTTTCCTCTCCTAGTTTCGTAGTATATGCTCCAAATAGATAAATTTTTTTTAATAGAAAAAAATAAAGTAGTATTGCATTCTCAGGGATCCAACCAAAACAAATTGCTGGTTCTCTGAGAAAAACTGTGCACCCGTGAGACAAATAAAACTGCACAGTGTTAGATATAAAAAGGCAACCATTTCAAAATTAATGCCTAAAAAAGCCCTACTAATTAATTACTGATACAGAAGTCATGCCCCCCCCCCCCCCAAAAAAAGGTCTTTCACTTTACTTGGCAAATTTGTTGGTATTTTTGTGTTTCTAAGAGAATTTTCAGTTGAAATTAGCTTCTTTCAAATAGTGAAAACACAAATCAGTATCTAAACATTAAGCTGCTTTAAGCATAACTTTACAATAGCAAGAGGAAGAAAAAGCACATAATTCATAGCAGAGAAAATATTTTACCTCAACAGCCATAATGATAATAGCAGCTTTCTTTTTGATGGTCGAGTTAGCAGGAAGATTTGTTAAGGAATGAACACCCATTCCAAGACTACTAATAGGTGGAAGATCAAGCCAGTCAGGGTCTCGTATCCCACCCATACAATCTTTTGCCATTGGATAGATTGTACCATTTCCATCTCTAAGAATAATAGGCGATTCCTATATTTGGGGAAAAAGTTTCATTATTAAGTCTCTTACCAATTTATAGATATTATCCTTTCCAAAAGGACAGTCGAGAACTAGTCAAGTCTAGTCTTCGACTGCCAACAATGACAACAGTTTACCCAAGATTCTCACTTATGTCATTGGCTCCCATCATAACAAGTGGTGCAACGTAAGATAGGAAATTCCCTTCTGCAAACACCTGAAATGTGTTTAACATAATAAATATTACTAAAAGTATCTTCCTGATGATATACATTTATTAATTAACATTACCAGTGAAATAAATAGTATCTATACTTTCAGGGTATTTAAATGCTCCAGGGAAAGTCAAATATATTGAAATGAAACATTCAAATTCAATTATTTTGCAAAAACTGTTCCCTTCAATTACCCTAAACAAAGTATATCACATTTGTGGAAGAGCTGCACAAAACTTCATTTTTAGTGAATCTGTACTTAAATTTTTTTTCTATGTTAGTATTTCCATTTATTATCAAGAGCAGATTTCTATCTGACCCAGTTTCAAAATACAGCTAGATCACATTTCAAAATGCAGCTAGATAAGAAGTTGATACTAATCCAAGAACCATTCTGTCACCTTTTTTATCCCCTTTTTTACATTCAAGGTAGAGTTTATGTAAGATGTGCTTAGGTAAGTTGTTTGCTATTGCCCTTGTGCCATCAAAGTATTAAAGGTAAAGCAAGGTTTTCATAACGTGTTTGAAAAACTATTTCTTTGCCATATTTTGGAAAAGTCCAACAGAAGGCTGTACCATCTCATTCAGAGATGACAGAAGTGAAGTGCAGTGAGGTTAAATGATTGAGACACAAAACCACAAACCTGTCCAGCTGTAAAAATAGCAACACTTCTCTCATTCTGACCCAGGAATGCAATGCTGCTAGTAGGGAAATTGTTTTCCTGTTCAGCCTTTCCTGTGGCGAGGTCAAATATGCAGTATCGAACCCAGTTCCCAGTTTTCAGAACAGCATGCACTCCTTCAAAGACATATGAAGAAAATGTTAATGTTTTATGGATGGCATCCAGTAAAAGAACTCCTAACTAAAGCACTTGGAAGATAATATCAATGGAAGCACCTGTTTATGTCATTTTGTAAGCAGGTGTTTTTCACTTGGCTGAGAGACAGGTAATAAAGGAACCAACAGATTTAGACTCACGTCTCACTTACCTTTTGAATCTACATTCACTGCTAGGATCTCTGTTTTTTCAGGAATACACAGCTTTTTAGGTGTTCTTTGAAAACAGTCAGGAACTTTTGGAGTTCCACCAGTTTTTACAACCTGAAAACAGATGTAAAATTTTAAGCTGCAATTAAGCACACATAGCACTGACACTTTGGAATACTGCTTGTTTCCTCCATGTTTCACCAACACTTACCTGCAGCTCATCTATCCTGAGCAGCCTACAGTCTTGGAGGAGAGAAGAAGGATCGGGATCGGAGTTAGAACTGCTCTGACAGTTTGCATTATTGGAGGTGCCTGGAAATTTCACAGCAACATATGCACCATCCACTTTTAGCACCTACAGGCAGAACACATTAAAATTTTACCAAAAGGCTGAACAGAATCTGATTTGATTCCAAATAAACCATACCTTTTTCAGGGAGAGGAAAAAACTTACAATATCCAGTGATAAAATTGTATTGCAAGCTCATTAGCCTTGCTATTTTGCTAAAATTACTGAAATTTGAAAAACTTGGATTTCCTAATGACTTCATAAGCATCCTTACTCATATCAAAGGTCCCTCCATTTCAGCATCCTACATCCAACAGGGGCCACCATCAACTGACTAGAGAAGCCCTTACTGGTACTCCCCTGGTCTCTTTCCAACTTCCACCTCCTGGAAACAGCAGGACAACTTCATGTTTAATAGCCTGGACAGACCTTTCTCTTATTAATTTGTGCAATCACTTTTGGAAATATACTATTTTTGGGGCAATGAATTCCAAACATTAGCCAACAATTAACAACAAAATCTACACTGAGTCTCCTTCTTTAAGTGCCCATTAGCCCTCATACTACAAGATAAAGGAAAAAAAATTTTTTTGGCCCCACGTGAAAATTTTTTAGTGCTCTTTCCTCAACAGGACTGTACACAGTGGAAAAAGGACCTGTTAGTTTAACAGTCTAGTACCTGTTCTGTACACTCAATGATCAAGTTGTCCACTCAGTCCCTTAGGACTGAAGGATACAGACAAGTGTATCCAGATGTCCTTCATGTATGTGTGTGTCTGTCCTTCTCTGGCCCCCCTAGGAAACAGAAGCTATTCAACTCTACACTGACACAGGCATTTCTAAGACTGTAGGCCTCTCTGAAGAGTTGTTGCCATGCATATCTAATCAGAGCTGTCAAAACAGGCTTCCTTGATACAGGAACTTCTGCTATCACCAAACAGCAAGGTCTTTTGAATTTCCAGCTGAGACCATAGTTTTCTCAAAACAAAAACAAAGCTAAGGCAGAAGGGGGTGGGGAAAGAACAGACAATGCTTTAATTACAAGCAGAAATAAGAACTCTGTATTGTCTCAGTCTTGATCAAAACTAGATATAAGCAACCATCATTCTTTAATAAGCCCTAATTTCTCAATAGTTTCTACACAGAAAGTCCTTAACAAACAAAAGTCTAGATGTAACCAACTTATCTAAAAGGTCTCCAACAATAAAAAACATGTCTCAAATTTTCAAGACACTGTATGTAAGAAAAATCCATGTTTTCTCCCAATTTCTCTAGCTAAGTGCAGCCTATCAAGTGCACTAGAGAAATGATATATTGACAAACCTTAAAGCATTTGCAGATTTTTTTGTAACAAAGGTTTCTGTGGACAGAGTTACAGCAGTTGCTCCCTACATGCTGAAACTTCACTTTAGAAGCAGAATTACAAGTTCTAGTAGTAGAGCATCACTGATAGCTGTAAGAATATTACCCAAAAATTTCAAAATTCAGACCTAGCCAAAAGATTCACAAACATTAACCATCATCTGGACTATACAAAGACAGAATTCTGTTGAGATTGGCAAGACAACTGGAAGAAAACTGTGGTTTAGTAAAAAAAGTTTATTCCATGTACATTTAGATGTTTCTAAGATATTCAGACTAACTTATAAGCCTGTAATCGCATGCCAATGGTTCAATCAGAGCTTTTAGTCCAACATGTAGAATATTTTTCTTTTTTTAATGACTAAATGTTGCTACAAGAACTTTATAAACTTGGGCTGCTTTCTGATGGAAGCACACCTTAAGAAAAGGTACAATTCCCCCATCTTTAACATATCCTATCTCCATAATTAAAGGTTTTTACTGCATGCTTTCTGGATGCTCTTCGTGTTATCAATGGCATCACTTCTTACTTATATCACTTTTGATGTGTTCAAAGAAATTATGACAGTTTTGAAGTGCTGGAACTCTTACGGCATCCACATGACAAATATTTTTTCTTCCCCATTCTCCAGGAAAATCATGTATCTTTAAAAACTGGAAAATATGCTTATTAAGATTTTTTAAAGAAGATAATCACCTCTTCAAACCTAAAATCAGTTCTTTAGTTGAAGTTACTACTACAGCTGTTGATTGTTATACAGAAAGAAAATAAAACTATCCCCTGATGTAGTGAGCAATGAGCTTGAGTGAAGCATTTGATAGCAACTGTACATAGAAAGCTCCAAAGCAAAGATGTGGCATAATGAGCCAGCACCAAACAAGATAAATGCAACATAAACATTCCTCTTGAATTGAATTTATATAAGTTTGAGATAATTAAAAAACTCATTACAAAAATAAAATGCAAAAAATTAAAGGATTGAGATGCTTTAGCTTACACAACTATTGTACTACTGATACTGCTAAAACAAAATTTTCACCAATTAGAAACAAGCATTTTATATAACTACATACACAGTATGTGCCTTACAATCAAGAGAATGAATTGAACGAAAAAAGCAAGCAACAAAACAGAAAATTAAAGAATTTTTTCTGAAAAGCAGAATACCTTTTTAGTGCATTTTCAACTACAAGATAACAACACTTGGTCTTTTTAATGGAATAAAAAAATTATCTGATAAACTGAAAGATAAACACAGTTGTTAAATCCTTTATCCTTACTAACAGCCCACTTCCACAGTCCCTAACACCAGAATGCCACTGGAAATCATTGAATCTTTCCCTCTCCAAAATCACCACATTCTCCCTCAAAACACAGCAGCAGAAGACCAGGGAAAATAAATTTTTTACTTCCTATCCAATCTTCTTTTTGAAATGGAAGAAATTTTAACATCACAGAAAAGTCTTCTATCTCTATCCCAAAGGTAGAAAGAAATACTTCTTCACCTTCAAAGAAATACTGACACAATTTTAAAAAACACTCAACTTTGAAAGATTACAAACAGATTCATGATAGGGAATGGTTAACTCTTCTAGGGAAAGATCCAGTCTGAGGTCTTTCAATTTATCCTTCTCATTGGAAGGCTTCAATCTCAGACAGGAATCAAAGGAAAAAAAACAAAATCAAGTGACTGACTGAAATAATGCAATACAAATTAAGAACAAACTCCTCAATCCAAATTTACGTTTTACAAAATTCCTAGGAGCTGATAGGCTTTCTGGGTATAGGAACTGCAAAATTGGTAATACACAGGATTCTCACCTGGTTGAGGATAACTTTGATGACCAGAAGCAGTTTGGGGAGGCCTTGGACACTGCCAATGGAAAGCCTCAGACCAAAACGAACCGCAGCTGCCAAAGAAGAAAAAAGCAGCTCCAACCCAGGTTCCCCATCCCTCTGTTCTAGCAGTGGTTTCAGACACCATTTAAGCCATTTCAGAAGAAGAGATCCAGAAGATAATGTGGTGAAGTAGAATATCCCAAAGTGCATGGGATCAACAGAAAAAAAGCTTTTATCCCTCTGATACCAGTGAGCAGTAACAAAGGCTTATTTCAGCCCATATCTTTTCTCAACAATACTAAAGAACACTCCATCAGACTTCTCACCAGTGCAGACAAGAGATGGGACAAGTGCCAGGCTATTTCATTCCATCAGTCTTCCATTAGGTAGATAATCCTGGAATCATTATCTCTTCCATCTAGTGACAGACTTGGAGGAATAAAGGCTTAATTTCGTTCCAAGCCATGAAGGATTTAAATTGAAATGAGACTGGAAGGTAATAAATTCCAAAGAGCAAGGAGATGACTAACTACAAGAGTGTATCTAGCAGACATGCATTCTTAATCTCTTTCAACACTACCTCAGTGTAAGGATCTTGCACTGTCGTCAGACTCTGTGGTCATTCACTGCTTTGGCATCATATGAAATCCACACTTACAAAGCAGTGTCTAAAATGCAGGCTGCACGATCTACTGGTATCAGAATGATCACAAACACTCATCTTGGATCTTAGCTCAGGGAAGAGCTGTTACATTATCAACTAAGTGCCCAGAGAGACACCAGGCACTTTAGAAGTCAACACCTTCTACCTGCCCACCATTCTACAGAACACAGCAGGGGTCGTGGAAGGGTTTTAAACAGACATTTTTTAGAGACATCATGAAGCTGCTGCATACATCCAAAAGCATGGGGACATAAAATTTCTAGAAACAAAACCATTTCAGGAACACAGGCTGCACATCAGTAAATCTGAACCCCTTCCTTTCCTATCTCTAAATTCCACCTCCTGAATACTAAGTGAAAATTTTCCTTTTTGTGTAAAACAAAGGATTATATAAATAATTTTAAAAGACAGCAAATATTGTGACAGAAGCTCATGGCTACCACACATTATTTATTTTATTTTAAAGAACATATATGTTCCAACTTTCAGATGCTCTTGCAGATAAAAGGACAAAAATAATTGCTTTATTACTCTTACTCCTTCAAATCTGAATCATTACATAAAGCAAGATTTTTGGCCTCAGAAATCAATTAGTTTAGTGCAATTGACTTCATATTGTGCTCAAAAAACACCCACAAAATTACCAGTGTGTATTTCTCAAAGATGCCCAAGTATTCACATGCTCCATGACCACATATTTTACTGGATGACCCTTTGAGAGAAGCTAAGTGTTGCTCTACTGACACCACAATTTGTAACATCAAGTTCTTAAAACTCCAAGAAGTTTCAAAGCCTTTCAAATTTTCCAAAACACCAAGGCTAACATGTTCCCAGGTTACAGTGGAATAGTATATTCTCATGCAAGATGTTCATGCCCCTGAAGCCACCCATAACAACACATCAAAGATGTGACTTTTCAGATTGTCAGTCAGTAAACAGAAGACCACGGAAGACCAGATTAATGTATATCTGGGTGGACTATAAAGGGTAGAATTTCTTAACTCACAAAGTCCTAAGAGTCCAAACACATCTAATCATATTTTTGCAGTCTGAACCTCTGTACACACACGTTTAAAAATTACTTATGGATACAATAGTCAGATTATTCAAAATTCAAATCCTCTTTGTGCTTAATTCAGCTCACAACAAGCTCAATTACAAATATTACTGTTCCAGAATGAACGTTACTCTGGAGACTGTAGGAGAAAACTGGCAAGGGTAACCCTTCTGCAGACTGAGGTGCTGGTTTTCCTTCATATAATCACACAATTGATCCAAATTACAAACAGAACATGTAACAAGGACTTGTTTATTGCCTTGTAATAAACTGCATTTCTGACTTTAACCTGGACACCACAAGGCAAAAAATAGTTATGATTTTGTCTGCTGGATTCTACCTAAGCTCTAAAGATAAAGTATTACAAAACCATAAAAGGAAAAACATGAATGGAAATATACAACACTGGAAAAGGACAGCATGCTTTATGAAGGAAAACAAGTATTTTTGCCATAAATGACTGATCTAGAATAGACTCAGCACCAGTAACTCTGTTCAGAAGACATGCCACTTACTAATTTTAGCACTCCAGTGAAAATATAAACATAAAAATTCAACCTCTTTTATACTGATTATAGTACTTCTTGATGCAATGCACAAACACCTTTGCAATTGTATACAGAAACAGTGGAACAATCCCTGCACTGAAAATCTTAGGATCTAAAACAAGAAGGACAGATAAGGACAAGAGGGAGTTTTCCAAAGATGGTATCAGAGGAAAACAATGGTTTCAGCAACTTCAACTAGATCTCAAAATCATATTTTGAAAAATTGAAGTGTTGCAATGAACTAAGTTGCTCCATATTCCCTTCTGCAGAAATGACCTAAACTTGATAATGAAAATTCATTGTGAGCCTGCTTCTTTCAAAGATACTGCTGAAGGCAAATCTTACACTGCCACACAAGTAAATCCATTAGGGATGCAAGTAAAATAACTCTTACTAACTTCAGCTGCCTTCTGTTGGACAGTTACTGATCCTCTTCTGATAACATTTTTTAAAATCTTCTACGAATCAAGTAGAAAGCAACCCAATCTTTTCCTTTTGAGGAAAACCTTATCTGTTTTCTCATTGCTTTTATTTCTGAATAGCATATCAGAGAACTGTCTAGAGGACCTAATCCCTAACATCACGCAACAGCGCCAAAGGAGAAAAGGGACTATTTTCCTCTCTATGGCTCTTGAGTCAGAGCAAAAGTTTATTAGAGAAAAAATTAAAACATTACAAGGATTTAACAAAGGGATTTTCTGGAGTAATAAATCAAATAACTTTATAATCATATTAATGAAGCGTTTGATTTCTAAGAAAAGTATTTATGTTCTTTGCTTGCCAGAACATGAGATGCACCCAAATATTCTACCTATGTGTACCTAAGTCAGTCATAACAGGTGAAACCCTTCTCAATCTCATTGGACTTGTGGGAGTTATTGCTCAAGACAACAAAATAGTATTTTGGATAAAACCACATCTGTTTTTCGTAATATTGTGGTTCAACTTAAAATGCCAGAATTTTTTAAGATTTATCACGTTTTACTCACAACACAGCCACTTTATTATTATCATTACGTTATTGACAACTATAAACACGGCTAAAGTCATACTCATCAGAAACATTCTCAAGCACCCCCAAAAGTATGATTTTTTTAAACAGTAAGTTTATCTGAAAGAAAAACCTTTTTTTTTCCCCCTCACTAAAAACAGTGGGGCAGTGTATTTTAGATTTTACACAAACCTTGCCAACAGGAACATTCTTAACATCTTCCACAAACACAACTTCCCTCAGAGACCACTGTTCTTCATTCACTTTCTCCTCCTCTTTCGGGGCAGGAGTAGATCGTCGTCGCTCTGAGACAAAAAAGTTAGCACCAAAAAGAAAGACTTGACATACTTAGTCAAAGCATCAAAATGCAGTGTTCAGTAAATACCAAACCTTTCCCCTCAAAAGATTATCAGCAGTCAAATGTAGAAATTAACAAGAGGTTAACAAGAATACAACTTTAAGAGTCAGAGCTACCTAACAAGTATATCATGTCGCTTTCATGTTGTTGTTCTGAATTTTTCAAGTTTTATTAAGCC
>WBNO01029065.1:8867-19972 GCA_013400575.1 Peucedramus taeniatus | reverse complement strand
TTTCCACCATTGTAAGCACATAGTGTTTGCCTTGATGTGTCTGTGGGAGTGTGATGTTATCAATCTGCCAGACCTCCCCATATTTATATTTTGACCATTGTCCACCAGGGACTTTACTCGCTTGGCCTGATTGATCACAGCTCATGTTTCACAGTTATGGATAACCTGGGAGACAGTGTCCATGGTTAAGTCCACCCCTTGGTCACAAGCTCATCTGTATGTTGCATCTCTTCCCTGATGACCTGAGGTGTCATGGACCCACCAAGCCAGAAATAATTCACCCTTATGCTGCCAGTCCAGATCCACCTGAGATGCTTTAATTTTGGCAGCCTGATCCACCACTGTTGCAATGTTCTTCTGTAGCCTTACTCTTGGGTACGTGTGCATCTATATGATGTACATTTACTGCCAACTATCTATCCGGGCAGCAGTGTCTTACCACAATTCTGCAGCCCAGATGGGTTTACCTCTGCACTGACAATTGGTCTTTTTCCATTGATCCAGCCACCCCCACAGAACGTTTCCTACCATCCACAAATCAGTGCAGAGGTAGAGTGCTGACTATTTCTCCTATTCAGTGATATCTAAACCCAGCTGGACATCTTTCACATCTGCAACCTGACTTGATCCACCTTGTCCCTCAATAGCTTCCATTACTCGATGCATAGGATTCCATATGGCAGCTTTCCATTTTCAATATATCCCTGCAATATGGCAGGATACATCATGAGAGAGTGTATTGCTTTTCATTTTCTGGCAGCTGATTATATGGTGGGGTCTCCTCTGCACATTTTACCTTCTCCTCCTTTTCTGATGATAGCCCGAAATTTTCACCTTTGGGCCAGTTCATGATGACTTCCAAGATCCCTGGGTGATTGGGGTTTCCTATTCAAGCTCGCTGTGAGATCAAAGCAATCCACTTACTCCAGGTAGCATCAGTGGCATGATGTGTTGCGGAGACTTTCCCTTTGAGCATCCAGCCTAGCACTGGCAGTCAGGGTGCCAGAAGGAGCTGTGCTTCAGTGTCAATCACTTCTGAAGCAGCTCCAACCCCTTTATAAGCTGCCACTATCACTTTTTTCAGCTGAGGTGTAACAGGCCTTGGATCCTTTGTGTCCTTGACTCCAGAACCCTAGGAGTCATCCTCGAGTCTTCTTGAGTACTTTTTGCTAGAGGCTTCAGGAAAGACCAGTCTCCCCAGATGCAGTGTAGAGCACATTTTTCACATCTTGTCCTGTCCTGACTGGCCCAAGGGCTACTGCATGAACAATCTTCTGTTTAATTTGTTCAAAAGCTTCTTGTTGTTCAGCACCCAACTTATCAGAAGGTAGAGAGGACTTACAGTCTGACCATATTCTGGAATATGCATCCTCCAAAAACCCACAGTGCCTAGGAAAGCCTGTGTTTCCTTCTTGCTGGTTGGTGGGAACATAGCTGCTATTTTGTTGATCACATCCATTGGAGTCTGATGATGTCCATCTTGCCATTTTATTCCTTAAAACTGAATTTCCTGAGCAGGCCCCTTGGCCTTACTCTGCTTTATGGCAAAACTGGACTTCAGCAGAATCTGGAATATCTTCTCCCCTTTCTCAAAAACTTCTGGTGTGTTGGCCCACATGGTGATATCATCAATGTGTTGTAAGTGTTCTGGAGCCTCACCCTTTTTCAGTGCAGTCTGGATCAGTCCATGGCAAATGGAAGGGCTGTGTTTCCACCCCTGGGGCAATTGATTTCAGGTGTACTGGACACCCTTCCAGGTGAATGCAAACTGTGGCCTGCACTCTGCTGCCATAGGAATGGAGAGAAGCACATTAGTAATGTTGATGGTGGCACCACTTTGCTGCCTTGGACTCCAGTTTATACTGAAGTTCCAGTATGTCCAGCACAGCAGCACTCAGCGGTGGTATGACTTTGTTCAGGCCACAATAGTCTGTCAGTCTTCACTCTCCATTGGACTTATGCACTGACCATAGAGGACTATTAAAGGCTAAGTGAGTCTTGCTGACCATTCCCTGGCACTCCAGTTCACGAATCATCTCACAGACAGGGGCCATGGAGCCCCAGTTAGTGCGGCATTGCTGACGGTGCACTGTTGTGGTAGGGATCAGTACCTGTTGTTCTTCAACCCTCATCAGTCCCATAGCAGAAGGATTTTATGAGAGACCAAGCAAGGTATTCAGCTGTTTAATTTCCACTGTCTCCACAGCATCTATCCCAAAATCACAGTGATGCCCTTTTGGGTCCTTGAAATACCCTCTCCTCAGGTAATCTGTGTGAGGGACATGGGGCCTCAGGACCAGTCACAATGGGATGTTTTTGCCATTTGCTGTGTCAATCTCACTTCAGCTTCCAGTACAGTCAGCTGTTGGGATCCCCCTGTCACCCCAGAAATAGAGATGGATTCTGCCCCTAAATATCTTGATGGCATCAGGGTACACTGTGCACCAGTGTCAGCTAATGCCTTATACTCTTGTGGGTCTGATGTACCAGGCCATCGGATCCTCATGGTCTAATAGATCCAATTGTCCCTTTCCTCCACCTGGATGGAGGCAGAGCCTCTCTAGTTCTGGTCATAGTACTCATTGCTCACTTCTGATAAAGATGACCTGGAGATCCCTTCAAGAGTATCAGAAGTAACATCCTCCCTTCTATCCTGTCTGAGGACTTGCTCACTGGAAACTGGAGTGACATTTATCCTTGAAGAATTTCCTGCAGTGGTTGTCCTTCCTCTCAACTCACGTACTCGTGCTGCTAGGGCAGAGGTGGGTTTTCCATTCCATTTCCTCATGTCCTCTCCATGGGCACACAGATAAAACCACAGGTTACCTTGTGGTGTGTACCATCTCTCTCGAGCAGGGAGGTGCTTGCTCCCAATAACACTCTGGTCCATACTGGTGGGGCATGGCACATTTTCTCTCTAAATCTCTCAAGTCTTTCAAATCTGTCTGCTGTCTTGCACAGTCTTTCCACAGCTGAGGTACCACAACCACGTGAACAGACCAAGCAACATTGTGACCAGTGGCTCCATACCTAATATAACAAATGCTTGTGGATGTCCCGTTTGACTCCCTACACAAAATCACAGACTCATTAGGGTTGGAAGGGATCTCTGGAGATCATCTAGTCCAACCCTTCTGCCAAAGCAGGTTGTATTGGATCTGACTGAGATAGAGTTCATTTTTCCTTAGCAGCCTTCACAGTGATGTGCTTAGCACTGGTAGCTGGAAGTGTATTGATAACATCAGTGTTTTGGCTACTGCTGAGAAGCACTGTCCCTCTAACATTCCTTCCCCCCATCAAGGGGCTGGGAGTGGGCAAGATCCTGGGAGGGGACACAACCAGGCCAGCTGACCCAAATTAACCAAAGGGATATTCCATACCATATGATATCAGCTCAGATATAAAAACTAAGGGAGAGAGGAGGAACAGGGGGCATTCGTTATTCTACGTTTGTCTTCCAGAGCAGCCACTACTCGTGCTGAAACCCTGCTTCCCGGGAAGTGTTTGAACATTGCTTGCTGATGAGAAGTAGAGATTAACTTTCCCCTTTCCTTATGCACGCACAAACTTTCGCTTGTTTTTTTCCTTTGCTTTAGTAAACTGCCTTATCTCAACCTACTAGTTGTTTTCCATCTTATTCTCTCCCCTGTCCCACTGGAGAGTGATAGAGCAGCTTACTGGACACCTGGCACCCAGCCAAGGTCAAACCACTACAGTCCTTTTGGCGCCCAAATGTGCGATAAGATAAAGGCAGTTATACATATATATATTGCATGCTATAGTAAATGGTAAATAGTAGTTATCAAGTAGCAAGCTCCTATGCGGGACATGGTGTTTGTCAGCTGCTCTGCTTATCACTCTGTTTTGCTGAGTTTGGGAACACGTTAAGACAAACAATGACGAGTCAATACAGCTCCTTCTCCCTGCCTAGGGTGGATGTGAATGATTTTATACTGCAGACTTCCATGGTTTTTGCTCATCCTTATGTAAGCTGTTTATTACTATTAATAATATTAGCTAATACTGTTGGTACGCTATGGAATTCATGCAATCTGTCATCATCCTGGTGTAAGAGAAAACAACCTTTAGGGGAAGAGCTATTGAAATCTGCCCTGAGACATCCAGTTCCTGGGTGGCAGGGTTTGTGGAAGAATTTGGTCAGGTTCCTAGGGTAGTTATTACCCCCCATTGCCTGGGACTTTACACCCAAACAGGTAAACAACCCTAATAAACTGACCTGGCAACTGATAGAAGGGTGCCTTGCTTACCCCCATGAAAACCAGCAGCTTCTTGCCCTGTCCTAGAGCCTGGCCTGTGCCTACCGAGCCACTGTTCAATACTCTCACAGGACTATAGTTGAGGCAGGAATCCAAACTGCATTTGAGGACACTATGGCTGAGACAGGGACTCAAACCACAGCAACTACAGTAATTGCCCCAGTAGTGAAAACAAAAAAATGGACAAGGCAGGTTGCAGGCCCATACTACCGATTAATAAGGGAGGAAGAAGAAGAGGAAGTAACAGTAGGAAAGGAGGGATTAGATCAAGAGGCAGGCCCTTCAACAAAGAAATTGAAAGGAGTGAGGCAAATCAAATGGGAAACTGAAGTTACTTGGTCCCTGACCTCATCAGAACTTTGAGACTTGTGAAAAGATTACAGCCGCCAGCAAGGTGAGCAGATTTCTGCCTGGCTGCTTTGGTGCTGGGATAAGGGGGCCAACAGTCAGTAGTCAAAAGGTCATGAAGCCCAACAGCTGGGATCCCTTCCTAAGGATCACAAAATTGAAAGAGGAATTGGAAAGGAAGGAGCAATTTGCAGACTCTGGAAATGGCTTCTCTCAAGCGTGAGGGCAAGATATCCATTTAAGGAAGATCTTGTGAGCTCCCCAGGGAAGTGGACCACTACAGACAAAGGTATCCAGTACTAAAGAGAAGTAGCAGTGCTGGAAAGCATCTATAGTGATCTAAAAAGTGACAGTCCCTAAAGATCCAGAGGATGTCCCTTGCACAATGGCCATGTGGAGGAAGGTGGTTCAAAGCGCCCCTGCATCATATTCCAGCAGCTTGGTATCATTGTATTATCCACAAATGGATACACCAGCTGTAGAGATGGCATCCTCCTGGCTCTGAAATGTAGAAGAAACACTGGGTACTTCCTCATCCCTACAAGCCAGCACCCCAGCTTTTAGGGACAGCCTAAGAGATCAGTCCTCTCCTGCTCTGGTCAGAGGGAAGGGAAGTCCCAAGCTCAGGCCATGTGGCAAACTCTGGTTCTTTCTGTGTGGCCAGAGGAAGGACATGAGGAAGTGGGATGGTGAACCCACCTTTAAGCTGGAAGGCCATGTCCATGAACTGAGAGGGAAGAGAGCTGTTAAGAAAGGGTCATCCAAAACGACTCCGTGTAGTTGCTGCAGAAAGACAAGAAGGCAATCTGTGATCTCCCAGACATAAAAGAACTGAAATCACTTTCGTTAACCCTGGTGAGGACATTTCTGATCTGGCATCCCAAAGGTCAGACAGTGAATACTCTGACCAGAAACAGAGGGTCCCTGCCTTCAGCCAGGAGGAGGAAAGGGATGACCGGGTGTACTGGACTGTGTGTATTCAATGGCCTGGCACATCACATCCACAGAAGTATAAAGCTTTAGTAGATACCAATGCACAGTGCACACTGATGCCATCAAGGCACAGGAGTGCGGAATCCATCTGCATATCTAGAGTGACAGGGGGAGGCCAGGAGTTGTCTGTATTAGAGGCTGAGGTGAGTTTAACAGGGGAAAAATGGGAAAAGCATGCCATTGCGACTGGCCCTGAGGTGCCTTGTATCTTTGGCATCGACTACCTCAGGAGAGGGCACTTCAAGGATCCAAAAGGATATCGATAGGCTTTTAGTGTAGCTACTGTGAATACAGAAAAATCAAACAGTTATCCACCCTGCCTGGCCTCTCAGAAGATCCCTTCATCATGGGATTGCTGCAGGTTGAAGACCAGCAAATACCAATTGCTACCAGGACAGTGCATCGGCGGCAATATCGCACCGAGACTCTGTAACTCCCATCCATGAACAAATTTGTCGACTGGAGAGCCAAGGAGTGATCAGCAGGACCCACTCACCCATTAGCAGCCCCATATGGCCAGTGTGAAAGTCTAATTGGGACTGGAGGCTGACAGTAGTCTATTGTGGCCTGAATGAAGTCACACCACCACTGAGTGCTGATGTTCCAGACGTGTTGGAACTTCAATATGAGCTTGAATCAAAAGCAGCCAAATGGTGCCACAACTGATATCACTAATGCATTTTTCTCAATCCCTTTGGCAGCAGAGTGCAGGCCACAGTTTGCTTTCACTTGGAGGGGCATCCAATACACCTGGAACCAACTGCCCCAGGGGTGGAAACACAGCCCCACAGTCTGCTGTGGATTGATCTAGACTGCACTGGAACACAGTGTCACCTAGAGCAGGTTACACAGAAATGTGTCCAGGTGAGTTTTGAATGTCTCCTGAGAGGGAGAATCTACAACCTCCCTGGGCAACCTGTTCCAGTGGTCTGCCACCCACAACATAAAGACGTTTTTCCTGATGTTGAGATGGAACTTCTTGTGTTTTAGTTTATGGCCATTGCTCCTGGTTCCACTGGGCACCACTGAAAAGAGTCTGGCACCATTCTCTTGGCACCCACCTGTGAGATATTTATATGTAGTGATGATATCCTCTCTGAGTCTTCTCTTCCCTAGACTAAAGAGGCCCATCTCCCACAGTGTTTCCTCATAAGAGAGATGCTCCAGACCCCCCCATCATCTTAGTGTCCCTCCACTGAACCCTCTCCAGCAACTCCTTGTCTTACTTGTATTGAGGAGCCCAGAACTGGACACACAACTCCAGATGTGGTATCAGTAGGGCCGAACAGAGGGGGAGGATCACCTCCCTCGACCTACTGACCACACTCTTCCCAATGCACCCCAACATACCATTGGCCCTCCTGGCCACAAGGGCACACTGCTGGCTCATGGTCAACTTGTCATCCACCAAGACTTCCAGGTCCTTCTCCACAGAGCTGCTCTCTAGTAGGTCAGCCTCAGCCTATAGTGGTCCTTGGGGTTATTCCTCCCCAGGTGCAGGACCCTACACTTACCCTTGTTGAACCTCATTAGGCTTCTGTCTGCCCAACTCTCCAGCCTATCAAGGCCTTGATGAATGGCAACACAACCTTCAGGTGTATCAGCCACTCCCCCCAGTTTTGTATTATCAGCAAACTTACTGAGGGTACATTCTATCCCTTTGTCCAGGTTGTTGATAAGCAAGTTTATTGTGTTTTTTTACACACCCCACTCTCATACGGTTTCATTACTGGCTTAACCCCAGGTTTCCCATAGCAGAGTCTCAGACATCTGATTCCTTAAAACAATTTATTCATGGCGCAGTAACACAGAAACAGCTCAAGCTGGCGCCTCCAAAGAAGGACCCCGAACAAGCAAATCTCTGGGCTTTTATATCCTTCCAGTCTATCTGCACAATAGTCTGGGGTCTTCCTGCTGAGTCCTCAGCTCCTGCTGTGTCTCTGAGTGTCCAATCACCTGGCTGGTGCTACATGTCCCTGTGCCCTTTGTTGTGCAAAAGGTCAGTGCCAGTTCACAGCCTCTTCCTGGGGCTCCTGCTATTTCCCACCACCCTGAATTTAATCTGCAGCTCGCACTGCAGCTGCACATTGAGCTACCTACACAGAATGTATTACTCAACAGTCATGAAAGTGGAGTAGAGGGGGAGTTATTCCACACTACCACCATTCTTCCAAGTACTACTAGTTGAAGACAGGTGTTGTGAAATGTCTCTGCCTCAAAGCTTCTGTCTGTCTCAAAATTCAAAAAATTCTAGCACCGCTAGACCTGATGTTGGTAGAAGGCAAATCTTGGAGTGATTTCTAGTGAACTTTATTTAAATCAACAAGAAGTTGGCTCCAGTCATTACCCTGTGGATTTTTTCCTTTGAGACAAGAATGTTAGTTCTGTGTATGATTAAGAGTCACAAAATCAGTATCAAGTTTTTCAAACTATTTTTCCTTAAATTTTGCTGTATTAGTGTTCCTTAAGAGTGTGAATAAAAACAGGCACACAAAAATCTTTTTATAGACAAATGTAAACATAGAGATAGGAATGGTGACAGACTCAGCTGTAGTTCTTCAATTTGAAATATGAAAAGCAGAAACTGAAAATTAGATTTAATGAATAAACAGTTTCTAGTTGGAACATAATTACTAGGGCGCTTACTTGGTTGCTCACAGATATGTATGCAAGAAAACAAAATAAAGGGGATGTACTCAATGTAGACCAAGTGGGAACACTGTCAGAAAAATATATTAATTTCCAATGTCCTCATTTGAAAAAAAAGGTGATGATAAATGTAAGGATGTTCAAAATGAGGTGTATGTTAACCAGTGAACAGCTGATCAATGATTGTGGGGGGTTCTTTCCATGATTTTGAGGCCACTTTATATTTTTGTTTACCAAAAATTTAATCAAACCTAAGAACTTGTGGAAAAAATAGTTAGGAACTTTTGTCCTGTGCAGCATCAGGCGATCAAGCTAGATGATACTGTCAGAGTATGAATCCAAATAGTGATACTAGGTATATCTTAATATATGCTTTTGTGATTTATCTAATAACTGTTGTTTTCTTGACCTTCCTAAATATTAAAGAAAATCAGTGGGAATTGCAAAAGCTGGTACACATAAGTGTAACTTTTGTGTTGTGTCTTAGAATGCCCAGACAATTAGTTTTTAACTTCCCTGTTGTCTTTGTTGGTTCTTCTTGTCTGCTTTTCCTGCCTTATGAAGAGGTGATAGGAAAGAGTCATCTTTGACAGATAGGTAGTATGTTTATGTTGAATGAAGCTTTTACTTGCTCAATTTTTTGCTTTATTTCAACATGTGCCTCGGTATGTTTGCAACCAGTTATTTAATGCTCTGTTCTATTTGAGATCAGACTCCATAACAGCAACTTCATCAAATTTCATACATCTGTATAAAACAGCTGTTTTGTAAAATACCAAGAGCTCTTCAGTGTGTTATAGAATAATGCATAGGTTTGCTGAGCATGGACTGCTAGGAAAACAATAAATATAATACCATTTTCATTTTGATTTTGACAACAGCTTGAGAATCATTTTGCACTGCTTGCTACTAAACCAATATGAATGCTAGCTTATATATTCAGGAATTAAATTTCAGTCATGCTGAACTGGAAATCCAGTGATCTTAAGCTTGCAATGTTAATTTTTGAAGTTTGTATTGCTCAAGTTTATGCCTTTTGTCTTAATGTGTCTTTTCATTCAATTGTATTATTTTCCTGGCTGAAGAAACTTACTTAGTACAGGATTAGTTAATTGAGTGTTTTTCCATTGTTATCACATATAAGTACAAGCATGTGAAGATAAGCTTAAAACTAAAATCTGAAAGGAAGGGCACTTTTTTTTCCCTACTTCTCACTTCCATTCTCTCCTTTCCCATCAAACTGAAACATATGATTTTTTTTTTTGTTTTGTTTATATGGTTCATCTATTATTGGTCAGAGATAATGCTATATTCAGGAATATTTATTTAGTTCTGTCAGATCATTTTAAGAGCTTTCTGGTTTTATCCAGTTACTGAGTTTATTATTTTTCTTCTTTGGTGATCTTGAATTTCTTGGTCCTCCAGAGAAAGACGTAAAAGGAAGAGTAGAAGTCTCTCCAAGTCTCCTAAAATGACCAAAAAAAAGTCTTCACAAACTCCTTCTCCGAGAAGGTTAGTTTGCCATAAACATAAAAGTTAATGAGCAGTAAAGGAGGAAAAAATTGTAGTATTTTTTTTAAACTGAAATGTGATATAGAAATCGCTGTTATGAAATAAGGTAACTCAATTTGTGTTTCTTCTGGTTTTTGGTTTTTAGTTTGGAAAAAGCTCTTTAGTAATTTTCATTTCTAAGGAAAAGGTCTAGTTTTCAATAAACAGAACACTCAAAAGTGGATGCAAATATATACATTGAAAACAATTTGGGAAGTATTTTCATTGATTTACTGCCTTTTCATTAGTTATCTCAGATAATTTCAATTGGTCAGTATGATTCAGTTCTAAGTTAAAACAGACCAAAAAGCCCTTTATGGATTTGATCTTTGGTATGCTTTCAACTGAAGAGTTTTAAATCTGTTATTTCTTTGCAAATACCATGTATACTGAACACATGCATTCTTAAGTTCACTTCCCTTGTCTTTGTGAAGGGATTTTTGTTATGTTTGAAAGTGACTGAACCTTTCTGAAAGAAAGCAAACCAGGATACCAACATTCATAATTATTGTACAATTTACACTACAGTCAGAGTATGCATTGGTAGTACATTTGTTGCTGTGGGATCAAATTCTGATTTGAGTAAAAATTTTCTTAAACAGAAACAAGAAAGAGAAAAAAAGAGAAAGAGATACAAACAATGAAAGAAGAGAAAGGGAATACTTCAAGAAAAAAATTAGCAAAGTAAAAGAGGGAAAGGAGAAATTGGACAAAAGCACCATTACGTTGAAGGTAAGCTGTGTGACCAGGTGATAAACAGTGGAGTGCTACAAGTAGAACAATTATTGGAATTTCCTCCCTTCTTTATCTTTCTTTCCCTCACCCTTCTTTTCCCCACCCTTCTTTTCCCATTTTCTTTATCAAAGTATTGCCACTTGATGGAGCTTGTGTGAATAGGTTACTGAAACACTTTGTTTTAGTTTCTCTCTCTTTTCTGTTCTGTGCCATATGTTAGGAGTTGGCTGGCTGCCTATCTGTATGGGCAGGCATAAAGGAGATTGTATAACTAAGCAGCAGGGTTCAGGGTTAGTTTGCCTGTTGTGATTTAACCCTGGCCAACAACTAAACACCACACAGCTGCTCTCTCACTCACTCCTCCCTGATGGGATGAGGGAGAAAATCAGAAGACTAAAAGGGAGACAACTCGTGGGTTGAGATGAAAGCAGTTTAGTAGGGAAAGCAAATGCTGCACACACAAGCAAAGCAAAACAGGGAATTCATTCACCCCTTCCCATGGGCAGGCAGGTATTCAACCATCTCCAGGAGAGCAGGGCCCCATCATGTGTA
>WBNO01029064.1:134400-306284 GCA_013400575.1 Peucedramus taeniatus | reverse complement strand
CATCTTGCCTTGCAATCTGGGACATACCAGAATTCAGTAAAATTAATAATGAATGTCATGGAGCTGTGAAATTTTAGTTATTCAAGCCAGTCAGAAAATCCATGTGTTAAGGTTGCAGATGAACTTTTAGAAATATGGAAATAGTTAATATATGACAATGTTTTTCCTATTCTGCCAGCCATTTTATGCTCTTTTATGAGCTTGGTGGTACCAACACTGATGATGACAGTCTGCAAGGATTACTTCTCTTTGTCATTCTGATAGAAAGATTTTTGGGTAATGATAGCCATTAACACATGGACAAGACATTTGTACACATTTTTTTAACTTGTGAGGGTTATAAAAATCCCTCATCATAAAAATGAGGGACATTCAACACTTCTGATTCCTGAATGCCCCAGGAGCAGTGGAAACAAGGATGTTTCAGTGGTATTGCATGCTATGTCTGACCCTGAAAACTGCAGCTCCTTTCCAAAATTGTTTTTAGAGTGGCATTATTGAATGCTGTGTTGCCACGAATTGTCAATTGAACTGTCAGTCTGTGGCTGTGAAATACCATGGTTAGCAGACTCTGTTATCGTAGAAACACAAAATGCTTAAATCCTATTTGGAGCATTGTCACTTAAGCACCATTCCAGAAACAGTTGTGGCATTTCCCTCCAGCTGGTGGTAGGATGCTCAGGCAGGGCAGAAGAGGCTCACAGGCAGTCACCCTCTTTTCCTTGAGGCATTTCAAGACTCTGCCTGCATCTCCTAATGGGGAGGTCTGTGTGGATTGCTTCCACTGTCTTTTGCTGTTGGTTTCACTGGTGTAGGCTGTCAGCTGAAATACATGCTCACGAAACAGGTCATGATTTTTTGTTAATCTGTATGTTCCAAAATTAATCCCAAGCTTTTAATTTTTTTTTTGCCTGATGAACAAACACACATAGTTACATTTCTTGTTTTCAGTGAGTCACTCTCCTTTTGTACTTTACTCCCAACAGATTTTTTTGACAGCATCAGGTGATAAGAAGCAGAGACACGGAAAGACTCAGGCCATGCTTATTCCCTGATGCACTGCTACTTAGTTTGTTTTTAATTATAAATGTCAGGTATCTGCCCTTTTAAGATAACTATGTTAAAAATTGTAATTCTCCATATCAGTAGGGGAAATACTTCGCATCTTTTAGAAGTGTGGTTCTTCAGTTTTTCAAAAATTAAAAGCTTGACCTTTAATAATGGCATCTTTTATTTGAGTCCCCCAGCTTGCCTTGAGTTTATTCTTGTAACAATGCACTCAGCATTGAGATATCCTGTGTTAAATGAACATGGAAAACTCTCATTTGAGCAGAAATACTGTAAAGCAAATATTGCTAAGGACCATTTGTTATGGAAAAAAGTTATTAGAAAGCACTCTGTAGCAGCTTAGCTACCCTTTTTCATGCTTTCATCTGAGTTCTTTCCACTGAACTCTGGCTGAAGCTGAAAAACTTGTATGGCACAGACAACCCCACTTAAATTATGCCTTGTAATTACCTCAGACTAGTGTATCTCAAATCTCCACTAAAATAGCTCCCAGGAGTTTCAAAAGTTAGTATGACTGAAAGAATGTTATTAAGTCTTGCCCTTTAAGGAAGGCAATGTCAAGTACATGTCAACTGTGTTCCTTCTGAGTTATTTCCCCTAAATACTCCAAGGATGCTGGTCCCTGACTATTCTCTTGCCTTCTCTTGTACTACTTAGTTATCTCAGAGTCTTTTCAGTGACAAATTCCTGCATGGAATTTGACCTTCCCATTAATGTCAACTCTGTCTTCATGGAACCATTAGTCCATTGTGTTTAAGAGGGAGAAAGTAAGCCAGACACTGCCTGGGTATCTATTTTTTTGCCTATTTTTCATTTAAATTTCAATTTCTTATATGAGATGAAGGGTAATTGTGCGCTTTATATGTTTCTTCATTAATACATGGTGTAATGGTAGTAATTATGGAAAAAAAGTATAAAAAGTATTCCAGCTGAACTTTAGACCAAAGCTGAAATTACATTTTCCTATTTGGCCTCATAACCTTATAGCTGGAATCTTATCTTTGTCTTTTGAAAGTGAAATAGTAGGGAGGTGGTGCAGTGAGCTGCAAAAAGAATGAATATCAGCGTGTATAAGAAAAATAGTTTCTGAAACTGCAAGTGACTGCAAATACTGGTGTTTCTGTCCCTCTATTGAGTCAATTGCAGGATAAAAATCTGAAAAAAAAGGGGTGTGAGAAACACAAACTGAAAGAGAACATGTGTTTTTCACAAGTGCAGAGTCACTGACAATGTCAACATTTCTTGAGAAATAAAAAGCTTTTATGAAAACATCAATTTGCTTATTTAGGAAAATAAACATGCGCCTAGGAGATGAAGCTTAGGCATCAATTTTTGAAAAGTGTCCCCCATGGTCCATGCATCTCTGTTCAGAGAACTGTGGCCTTCAGCATGCACTTCGAAGTGTGGACAGCTCTACTCTGCTACAGACAGGAGAAGCTCAGTTGCAGTGGTACTCTGCCATTTCCCTCTGTGATATTTCCTTAAGCAACCCAGAATTCACAAGCAGTCTGAGTCTCAATAGGATGAGTTTGACAAATGTTTTTGTGGATAATGCTAACTTTTGTATTCTCGGGGGTTAGAGGGAAAAACAGTGGGCTTATGACTCAGGGTTCAAACCGCTGGAGAATTTGCCTCTCTCTTGCTTAGAGGTGCCTTGCATTTTTGGAAGAAAGTGATTGCTGATCACTCAGATTTTTTACAAAGCATAACTGCAGCATCTTACCCCAAAGGACTGCACAGAATACAAAGTGCTGGTATGCTCTATGTCTTACACTGCTTCTCCTCAAATTTTGTATATTTCTCAAGCTGGCAAAGAGGTGGAACAATATTTTTAGTAGGTCACATCTCTTTTTACTATATTGGCTCTTTGGATTTTTATCCCATTATTTGTGACAGCTAAGAGCTCAGACATCTCATTGAACAAGACTTTAAATGTCCTACAATTCAGTTTTAATATCATATTAACAGCCTTGATAAATGTTCCAAACTGGGTTATTGCTTCCTTCATGACACTCATAGCCAAGTTACCTTGTCCTGCAAAACAACTGGTGAGATCAGTAGTGGCCAAAATCCTGTAGCAGAAAATTAGCCTGGGTAGGCTTATAGGACATTGCTGCTTTTTGCAAAGTCACAACTATTTCTTATGGTGCTGAGGAAATAACAACCCCCCAGCACTATCAGGTTTACATGAGTAGCATTTTGAGTCTGGAAGTAGAGGAAAGGTCTTAGGCCTAATGTTCCCCTTCCCTGCTGCAGCAGAACTCCTGTCAATAGCAATAGGCTCTGAAATCACTTAGAATTTTTTTATCCAGCAAGGAATCTGGAATGTGTTTAGCAGCTCATTTGGAGATAGGCACCTGCCAAGTAAAGAGTGGAGCATTTGCCTTCTGGAAAAGAGTTTGAAAAGGTCACAGAAAAGCTCCATTCTTCCTCCCCACTTCCATTTATTTTTAAGTATATTTGATCCTGCTGTGCATGAAGCCTCAAATCTATAAACAAGATTGAATGCTCTTAGACTCTCACTTTTCCTAACAGTAAGCTTTGGGTGGATTGAATTGACAGAGAGGTTTATTCAGAATAGCTCAGTATGAGATTCAGTTCTCAGATTAATGATTTAATTTCACTGAGGGACATGGAAGTTCTTTTAAAATGTGTATTCAGGCTCACAGGTAGCAGTAGGTCAAAGTATACTCAGGGCAGTTTCTAAACAACCCCTCCATGGTTTAAATTAAGCCATTTTACTGTGAATTGGAGGTACGATTACAAACCCTCATATTAAGGTAAGAAACCTTCAGACCTGCTGCCTAGTGAAAAAATTAACTTCAGAAAACCTGAGGAATCATGAAAGGACATCAGAGTGGGAGCACTGGGTGGAGGGAGTGTCAAAGAGAAAGAAAAGTAAGAACGAGCACTGTACTTTGATTAAACTTTTCTTCTCCTGCAGTGTGGAGGGCATATTGTGAAAAGAACATCTCTGTAGGTGGTTTTTTTTTTTTTTGTCCCGCAAGCTCTCACAGCCTGTGTTTAAAAATACCAGCTCTTACTTTAGGCAAAAGAAGAAGTATTTGTGCTATTAAAAAGATGAGTAAAACTTGTTGCTAGCGGAACAGATCTGAGCCATATCACAGCAATGCAGCATCTGGTTTAAGTGTAAGAGTTAATGTGCTGGCTGTGTTAGTGGAGCTGCCTTCTGTACTGAAATGCTTGAGCACTTGCTTTAAATCTCAGAGATCCCAGGGTGGTTTGAGCAGCAATATCTTCCATAATTAATTGCATGTGTAATGTAGCCCATTTGGGAGGTCTGTGATTACTTGCCTGTATGTTCTTGAACATATTACAATATCAATAACTACTAATTTTAATTAAAACTTTGAAATGTCTGTTGGTTGAAATATTTATTAATATCACTTGATTATGTTGTTTTGTAATCTTCTGCACTCTCTTCATTACTGATTATCAAGACTATGCAAAAGTATGACACTTCAAAGCACATACCCCCCCTGTAAGGGCAACAGTCTTCAGAGATGTTTTTTAATTTTGTTTTTGTTAAGAGAGAAAATAATCTCCTCCTTCTCAAAATCCTGAGTCTCTGTAACACACAGACAAACCCACCATCTGTCATGGCCTCAATCCTACAGTTCAAATGATCTTCAGAATGCTGACTGAAATGTAAGGTTTGTGCAGTGATTTGCTCTTTTATCCTTTATCTCTAGATTTTAAAAATTAAGATCTACCTGATAGAGATGGGACTGAAATACTCATACAACGCAAGCACTAATGTAAATTTGTGTGATCTGAAATTCCACTTTCTCATTCTTAAACAAAGAGTCTTTGTCTTCAAACCAGTACTTGGGCATCCACTGTTTTTTTTCTATCAGTGGCCCAAAATCTCATTTTTTAAAAACTTTCTGGCTCCTTCCCTTAGATTTCTTTTTTGCTTTGAAGAAACCTTTTGTCAAACTTTTAGGATGAACAAGGAAGTTTCAGTGATTTCTGGCATCAGAAATTATTTAGAAATAATCAGAAATTATCTAGGACACTAAACACTCATTCAACTAGAGTCATGAGAAATTTTTAAAGAAGCTTGTAGCCTATGACTACCCACAATACAGCACTCCACGGGCATTATCTAACAGATTTTGGGCATCTAGAAAGCCACACAAAAGTAAAACTCCAACATAAATGGCATGAAAAAAATGTTATGAATAACTGCTGCCAATAAATAGCTCCTCTGGAAGGAAGAATGACCTCAAAGATAGAAATAAAATGTGCTGATGCTCTCACACCACAGAAGGTAAGAATCAGTTTGTCAGCACTACAGAAAATTCTGTAGCAGCTGATATTTTTATATGCCATATAAAAATAACTGTCATGGTTTCTTTGTCTCATCAGTAATTTTATAGCTTTAATTGTGATCATCCTGATAGCAGTTATTTCCTTAGTGACCTGTGCAACAAAATATTAGGAAGATGTTTTTTCAGACTATTAAAGAGAGAATTTAATAAGAATTGAACTGCCATAGCTTTGATACATAATACTGATAGACTCAGCATCTATCAGATCTTAAGAGATGATCCAGGGCACATCATGCTGCCCTCAGACTACTCTGAAGGGGGGAATCTTCCTTGCAGGTAGTGTGGGTATGCTCAGCCTGATGATATGCTTCATTTTTGAGCAACCACCCTCATTTTTGGGCAATTTGGGATGAGCTGTAAGATATATTGAGTGTCCCAGAAAACCAAAAACTTTTCTGGCTTGCCACAGGGCTCAAGGCTTCACGATGAGAGCAGCAGCTCACTGAGAGCCTGTGACAGTGTGGACACTGGTGCCCCTCTGGAGGTGGTGCATGGTCTGTCAGGCCCCTGCTTGAAACCAGGACAAAAGCAGGGTTGTGAATCTGAAGGCAATAGCCTGTAACAATCCCTCTTAGACTTAAAATTGTCCAAAGTCAACATATTCACTGCAACACTATATTTCTGAGTACAGCTCAGAAATTTTGCCGTAATGCATTTTTAGCTTTAATTTCCAATTATTGCATCTTGTTGTATCATTGCCAGGTAGACAGGAAAACCAGGTATTGTCAAATTCCTCTTAGGCACTTAGATCTTTCAGGTTGCCAAATAATTTCCAGGTTGTGAGATTTGGGTACTTAGACAGAGTTTGGATGCTCTCATGTATCTTGCCAGACCTCCAGCTGCTCATTCAGAAAAACACTGTTCTCCTGGAAGTACTGGCTATCTTCTGCCATCTCCTTCCAGGAATCTTGCATGGTCACCTGGCCAGTAGCATTGTTTAGGACAGGTGCCACTGCATGGCTGAGATACTCCTCTCCACCCCAGCCTGGCCTTTTGGGCCTCTTCCAGATTCAGCAAGACAAAATAAGGTGCTCTCAATAATTTCTCAATTTTCAACACCAGCTGAGGAATGAGAGGAATTATAGTTTATATAATATGAAAATGGAAGTAGCCTGTTAAAAGGAGATTAAAAGCTACAGGCAAAAGGTTAAAATACTTGTAGTTGGTATGGTGAGTGCTAAAAGACAGTCAGAGATACCAACTGTATTCTGTGTGTATCAAAAAGTATTTGAAAAGGCCAAAACCACCCCAAATACAGCTGAATAGCAGAAGTGGCTAGAAAATAGCAGGAATTAGACCAGATTAAAAGCAAAAGCAAAAAATGCAAAAGTGGAATATGGAAGCCGATTTTGAATGAGCTACCCAGAGTAAAATATACAGGTTCCACCCCCCCCCCCCCCCCACAAATTGATCAAAATGAAGCTTATCAGAGCTCTTGTAGGACAGACAGATTCTCAGGGCATAAATGGTCAGCCTATAGCAGAAAAGCAAAATTAGTTATCTGCCTTAATGTTTTCTATAAGAATACACAGGGAATTTCTTGAAAAAAAAAGAGTATGAGAAACCTTCTCAAAATGAAGTGTCAAGTTGAATTTCTCAAACTGAAAAGGTTTTAGAAAAATAGGTAAAATGATCAGGAATAAATAAAAAACCCCAAATGATATTCTTTCAAGCATTTGAACAGAAATTTGAAATTAAATAGAGAATCAATTGCAATAGTAGACAATGGCAGTATATTTGACTAAATAATTTCCTACCTTAAAGAGCTATAAAGTAGCAAATGACAAAGGAAATGTAGAGGACTACAGACTAGACTTTGATATAAAAGCCATAATAAACAGCCTACTTAAGTAAATAGAATGCAAGAATACAGCCTTGTATAGATACAAGAATATGACACATGGCAAAGAATTAGCAAAGTTTCATACAGGGAAGAAATGCCTCACAAATAACCCAGAGCTCTTTGAAGGAGTCAGTGATATATGAATATAATTACCAGGCTGGTCTGCTTGGATTTCCAAATAGCTTTTGACATGATCCTTCATCAAAAAGGTTTAAGAAAACTAAGCTGTCTTGAGATTAAAGATAATTTTCTCTTCTGGCTTAATAAAAGCAAAATTGATAGAAAATGCAGAGATGGGAAAATGTGGTTATGTGATTACGTCAAGGGAAACAAAAGGTACAGATAAGGAGAGAAATTACAATGGTTGCTGCATTTCAGGAAGTTTAGCTGTTCCATATATTCATAAATGACCTAGAAAAGAAAGTAAATACAGGGTGACAAAATTTGCTGCTGATGAGATATTACTTAAGGCATTCAACTCTTAAATTGACTGCAGAGAATTACAGGAGGATTTCATGATACTGAATGACTGGACAGTAAAACAGCAGATGAAATTCAAGGTCAATATATGCAAAAAGATGCACATGGAGAAACACATCCTTAATTGTACATACAGAATGATGGTTTCTAAATTAGCTATTGCCTCTCAGGAGAGAGATATTGAAATTACTGTAGCTGGTGCTATTAAAACATCAGTTAAACTCTCAACAGTGGTCAAAGGAGCATAAAGTTTGATAAGAATGGTTAGGAAATGAAATGAGAACAAAATATAAAATATGATTAAGCCATTTGATAAATGTGTGGTGCACCACATCTTAAGCACTGTGTTTAGCTTGTGTTTATGTGTCTTGAAAAAGGGAAAGTGTAACAAAAAAGGTCAAGGGAATTTTATCACAGTGGTGGAATTGGTTCTTTCCAGGAAAAACTTAAACATGTTGGGAAGGAGATGACTCAGGATGATATGAAATAAATATATTTTAATGTTAAATAATAAATGTAATGGACAAGAATTGAGCAAGTTTATTTCTTTGCCTTCATAGTGCAAACTGCATCGTTTGCCTTCAGATGACGGGCGTGAATTAAAAATAGCAGCTAGAGACAGAAAATAATCAAATGGAAGTACCTTTTTATACTGTGTGTAATTAAATTGCAGCAGTCCTTGCAGGGGAAGTTGTGATGATCACATGTAAAGTTGGGTTCAAAACCCGCTGAGACTGTGAGCTGTTAAATACCAGGATGCATCTCATGAATTCCATCAGCTGCTCTTTGTTGGGGTGAGACAGAGGCAGAGACACCACACAGTCCTTGCCTGGTCTTTTCATACTTCCCTAACCAACTATCCTTGAAGGATAGTGAGGAAGGTGTAGTTTGCTTCTTTTGTTCCCTAACTCTTATTTATCTTCTGACAGTAGCAAGAGAATCCCTTCTTACTAAGCACTATGCATGTAAAGAGTGAGTGCCTCTCCTTGTCCCTAAGTGCTGACTTGAAGACCTTGTTAAAAAAAGATAAGGAAGTTTGTCTCAGCAAGATTCTATACCTTGTCCAAGGTCACACAGAGACCCTGTTGCAGTGTGTAGCTGGAAAGATCATCCTTGTACTCCAAATGTGGTTAGGAAATATGTCACAGATTTTAGTCATGAGCGTTTTTAATTATCTGTGCCTTGCTTGGATTCATTATTCTGAGTCATTTAGGGCTGTGGTCTTATTAATTATATGGCAGCTTCCTGCATTAAGTGATCTAATTATAGAATATTACCTCATTAAAGACAACAAAACTGACCAAAATAAAGAATTATTTAATAAACATAATTGAATCCTTAGGCTTTTAATCAAATTAAACATTGATTATTAATTAAGTGAAATGGAAAGTATTGTCACCTTAACTGGAAAAAGTGGAGACAAATGAACTAAGGCTTCTCATAGGCTGACTGAAGATGGGGGTATTGGAAAACTCATAGGTGTACACTAGTGGGAATACAGTTCTGATGCTGTTGAGGCAGGCACATGTCCAAAAAGGACATGACAGGCATAGCAACACTTTCCAGGTTCTCCTCTGTCCAATCTAGTCCCAAACTGAAAAGTGGGATCACCATCTCCATTAATTTCATCTGTGTAGTGTGTTTGATGGCACTTCAACTCTTAGAGAAATTATTTCATGAATATCAGCATTTTAATTTTAAATTATTCAGTGGGCAGGCTGTGCTGTTAAAAATGTATCTTCAGTCTCTTTTACGTTCCTTTTTTTTTTTTCTACTTAGAACAGCATGGTTGGGATTCTATAATATCCCAGTTTCTTCAATAAACAAACTGTGTGAGCTTTTGACCTTTTCCTTTCTACAGTTTCTAAGGCTTTTCTAGGATAGCGTTATAGTCTTGAAATTTCCTGAAGATGTTTCTCTTGATGGAACAACACAAAACGTTTTTCCTGCCTTTGTCTCCTTTCTAGTCCCTTTCCTTGAATATGCCATTGTCAAAATCAGTCTAACTTACATTTTTTTCCTTCCTTCTTGCCTTTTTCCTTTTTCTATAGCACACACTGTGAGATTCTTTCTCATCCCTGCTGTCTCCTATCATTTTTACCTTTGTCCTGATGCTATGGGAGCAGAGTGTTCAGTCATTCCATGCTGCCACAGTCCTTTTTCTCTCCTCTCAACTTTGTTGCCTTTGAATGATGCAGCAACTGCTGCATGGTACCTTTGCCCCATGAACCTCAGCGACCCAAAACAGGCCAGGAGAACTTGACTAAAGGGAGCAGATAGCATTGTATATCATTTTATTAAACAATTGATGTGTCTAATATGACTGCACATACAGTTCCCCTGCAATTAAGGATGCAGATCAACAGTATGTTGAAACACTCATGAGGCAGGTTTTGAACTCAAATATTTCTCTTCCTCGAAAAAAATCCTGAAAGAAGCCATGCATGAAATCATAGTAATTCCAATCACCATATTTCACTTCCTTTGGTTCCTGAATATGGAGTGTTGCCCTTGGCTGGGTGGCAGGTTTCTGCCAAAGGTGCTCTTTCACTCCCTTCCTCAGCAGGACATATGACAGAAAATATAATGAAAGGCTTGTGGATTGAAATAAGGATGGGAAGAGATCAGTCACCAGTTACTGTCATGGGCAGAACAGACTCAACTTGGGGAAATTAATTTAATTTATTGTCAATTCAATAAGAGTAAGATAATGCGAACTAAAACCAAACCTAAAAACACCTTCTTTTACCTCTTCACTTCTTCCCAGACTTCACTTCTGACTTTGTGTACCTCCTGCAGTGGCATTGGGGGATGGGGAATGGGGGCTGTGGTCAGTTCATTACCTGTTGTTTCTGCTGCTGCTTCCTCCTCAGGAGGAGGACTCCTCACACTCTTCTCCTGTTTCAGTGGAGCCTCCTTGAGGAGAGGTTTCTTGACTGTGGGCTGAACACCAGGTTCAGATCGAAGGGGTGAGCTTTTCCTGTGGTCCATTCATGTTGTATGGGGTCCCACTGTAAGAGATGTCTTTTTTGAGGAGGACTCTGCTCATGAATGGACTCAAGAATGGACTCAAATTTTGGTCCTGGTTCAGGATTCAACATCAATGCCAAGTTCATCTATTTTCATGCTCAGAAAAGCATTACCCAATTTCAAATCAGTTAGGGCGGAGTTTTGATTTGTAAATATGAAGTATTACACTAACCAAGTTGAAAAGTCAGAAGCCAGATACTAATATGATGATACAGGTGAAAAATAGTAGTTGGAGGATGACATTTTACCCATTTGTGATGGGTTATGGAAAATGAGAGACGTGTATATTGAAACACACGAAGAAATGTAGGAGAGCAGCAAAGACTGACTCAAAAAAGATCACAAAAGAGCTGTCTGTAATCCAACCCATATTCACTCAATGGGCAATAAGGGGTTGTGACAAATCCCACACTCCTGAGGTGAATGGTGCTCTCTGAAACAGATGTCTCACATCCTTCGTCATTCCTCAAATATTTTGCTAATGTCACTTTTGAACTTTGGCTGCAAAACTCTGCAGGCTCACATTGTTTCTTATAGGCTCTGTTGTGATTTGAAGCAGTTCTGCTGGCAGCTCATCAGCAGAATCAAAAGGGTTTGCTGAGCTCCAAGGGAAATCTCCTTGGTCTGGCTTCATTGATGAGGTAGCAGATTTGAGGGAGTTATGGCAAAGAAAACTCTGGACTGTTCTGGAATTAGTCCCAGGTCTGGTTCTTAGACTGATCCCTGTAAATGGCCTCGTAAGAGTTAATTTTACTGCTCTAAGCACATCTACTGAAGTTCTAGGTGAACAGACTTTTGTCTTTCAAAAAAATGAAGTTGCAGAAAGAAGTCAGAGATTTACTTCACTGCAAGTCAATCAAACTGTAAATAAGGATACTCTTCTTTTTGCCAACCCCAACTCAGCAAAACAACCCTTCTCTTATATGAGAATCCACTGAAGGGCACAACTGCTCAGGAAAGGGGGAGTTATTCCCATACTAGAGTCTGAAACCAAGATTTATTTTAAGCCTTAAACTTGAAGCAGAGATACCTCTTTCCACATGGAATAATTGTTAAGAACAATGAAAATGTGAAATTGGCACTTTTTACAGGAGTTGTGAATGACATAAATTTGAAATATGCATCTAAATAAAATGTTGTATTAATTTGATTACATTAATATAACGTTATTTAATGAGTTATGCTATTATTCCAGTATGATTTTAATAACACTTACTTTTATACATACATATAAGCATGATGCTGCTTTCCTGACATAAATCATATTTTACATGCAATTTGTTCCATCCTTGTCCCTTATTTGTATGGATCTTAAAATTTTGATGTGATCATTTCTCAAGTTTAAAGAGGCCAGCTAATGTGCCTACACAATGAACTAAATTAGAAATAAATTAAATCCTCCACTGCTTGTCCTTCTCACCAGTTCCTGCTATATTGTTGTGGCAGCATGAAACTTATTTATCACTGTAAGGAAACATAAGCAGCTATTCAGAATAAAGGAGACACCCTCCTTACCTTTGTGCAAACACAATTGTTGTGCAGTGTAGAACTGAGCTTTCTGCTCTGCAGAGAGGTGAGTGAAATGATAATCTTTTCAAGGCTTCTGCAGAAAAGCAATTGAGGCACAAAGAAAAGGAACATATGCACATTATTTCCTTAGTTAATTTTGAATGCTTTGTGGTAAACTATTTTCTCTTTATGAGTACTAGAAATGTTGTAGTTTTAGCTCTGCTGGAGCTGTCTTTCACTAAAACCATCAAGCACAGTTCCTGGTCATTTAGGCAGAGGAGAAATTAAAGGGAAATTGTACTTTTTTGGAAAGACTTACATCCCAGATTGAAAAAATCAAGCCATGAAAAGATAAAATCTAAACATTTTCTGATGCTGTCTTGTTGTATCATATCATCTAAGAAAGTTACCAGATTTTAGTGGCTGGTGACAATGGAGGAAAAGTAAGCATGTCCTCCTTGAGGTACCCTCTGTGACTGAGATGTAGATTGAAAAATGTTAGCATCTCTTCTTCAAGTTGCTCCAAAAATTTAAAACTAGGAAACATTTCTGAAAGTCACATTCACTATCCCTTATTTAATTCCAGTAAGTGCATTTTAAAATTGTTTGTTGTGAAAAAACCCTGAAAACATTTAAGTTGAAAATGTTAGTGGATTGATCTTTATTTTTGGGAATGTCAGTTATTTATTTACCAGTCTTCACAAAATAACTTTCAGGCTGCAAGTTGTTTACAGATTCCTCTCTGTAATCTGAATCTGGTTGTGCTGGTTTTGCTCTTTGCTGTGTGAAGAAATGACAGGTGTCTACACAAGCCCCTTGTCCCCTAAGCACACAAGTGACCTTTCCTCATATGGTATGTCAGTATGAGGTTTTACACACTCCCAGTCCACTATGTAAATTAAGCAAAAATACCAGGGAATAAACAATATGTAAACACAAGGCTAAACCAATAATTCATCATCTGAAAGAGTCAAAACTAATGTGATGATATGTAACCTGTTGTAACACACTGCAATGCAACAAGGATGCAATCTCTTTTCTTGCATTCTTGGTGCGTTTGCAGATATTTCTCAATGTCATTGAAACATCTGTTTATAAAATGGTATCTAGACTACCTCTACTAAATGCAAAACAAAACAAGATGATCTCAACCTATCAAATTTTATGAACTGAAATACAGAAGAAGAGTTCTGAGGAGTAGCTAGGAAATGTATGTACTTTGCTGAAGGCCATATGCAAAAATAGCAAATGGAATGATGAAAAGAAGAGCAGGATTATCAAAACACGTTTTCTTGCCTGAAGATCCTGAGCTGTGCAAAACTATTTCAAAAGTATGCTTAACCTGCTGAATGGAAAACCAAAACTTTGAGCAAAACACTTTTGGAACCTTGTTCTCAGAGCCAGCCATGTGAGAGACAGGGTAGAAGCAGAAGAGTGTTGGGGTGGGGGGTCTGCACCTGCCAGAGAATCCACAGGACCATGGCTGGGAGTGAGAGACAGGCGTGAGTTGGGAAGGACAAATGGGACAGGTGGGTGTAGGGGTCAGTGCTGGGGACATGGCTGGAGACACCACTGGAAGGAGGAGAATCCCCCGAGAAACCCCCGCTGGAGCTGGGACACTGTGGGGGCTGTGGCTGTGAGCACACAGGGGCAGGGACATCCCTGAGGGACTGAAGCCCAATGGGACCCGTGCTGGAGCAGAAGAGCCATGAGAAACCAGAGCAGGGGATGTGAGGTTGTTCAGCCTGGAAAACAGAAAGCTCAGGGGAGACTTTACTGAGGCCTTTCAGTAGCTGAAGGGGGTTACAAAAAGTCTGGCGAGGGATACTGAAATAGGGCAGGTTTAGATTAGATATTGGAAGAAATTCTTTACTGTTAGCACGTGAGACACTGGAACAGATTGCCCAGAGCACCTGTGGATGTCCCATCCCTGGCTGTTCAAGGCCAGGCTGCATGGGGCTCTGAGCAACCTCATCCAGTGGAAGCTGTTCCTGCCCATGACAGGGAGATTGGAATTAGATGATCTTTAAGGTCCCTTCCAACCCAAACCATTCTGTGATTCTACAACGATTCTAGGAGGAGAGAGGAAGGAGGTGCAGCAGAAAATGTCTGTGTAGGGACAGCAGTTTCCTGGACAACCCCCTGTCTTTCCCAAGGCAGCAATGGGGCCAGCACCATGGGCTGTGAGAACAGGGGAAGGCAGGAAAAGAGCCATTGGTCTGAAACTAAAAGCAGAGAAGGGAATGAGAGATTTTTCTCCTCAGTGTTTGTTTAATTGTTTTTCTTAATACTCGAATCAGTAATTAAAAATTGATGTTAATTGGCAATAAATTACATTAAGTGCAATTCCCCAAGCTGAAACTGCTTTGCCCACAGCAGGTCCTTATCCTGAAACATTTACCTCTGATGGTGCTACTGAGGAGAGGTTTCAGTGATGCACAGAGCAGACATGCAAGGAGGAGGAAGCTTCTTCAGAAATGGTATGGTGGAAGCTCTCAAAGTGTTGGAGCAACATGCCCTTGAAACTATTACAGTACATGGGGTAACTTTTGAGGAGGGCTGCCTGCTGCCAGTGTTATTAAGAGTTTTACATCTTTATTTAACCTAAATTATCAAAATGAATGTAAAATAAACTACTGGAATGCCTTCTCCTTTTCTGCACTGAGTACATTTGACAGGGGAAAAGGAATCCACCTATTATCTGTCTGATGAATAAATGCAAAAATAAATCCTTATTATGAAGCTTTCTCATATAGATCTGTTCCAGATATTAAGCCACTATATCTTGCCTCTAAACTGTGTTATTCCCCAATGCAAACTGAAATTTTCACGAGGTGGCATTTCCTACTACACATTTGAATTTATGTATATAGTAAGGCACACCACGTTCAGCATATATCAGTAAAAGCCTTTGATTTATTTTTCCTAGAACTAGGTCACATAAAGCATTCATTTTAGGATGAGGATATATATATACCTACTTTTACTGGCATCTTTGACTCTGAATGAGAATATAGAGCTGTGTTAAAGAGGTATTTGTCAAGCAAAATAATGGCTTATTGTTTTTCTCTGTGTTAAAGGTGATAATTACTCATGGTTTATATGAAACCATCAGTAATACAGAGCTTCTCTGATATTGCTATCCACCCTGCAGGCACCCCTGTAAGTTCACCCCCAATGCCTGTTAGTATTTTGGAAGTGGTTGATCATCCAGAGAAAAAATGAGTTATGGTGGGAAACAGCCTTCTGTGTCTCAGAGTTCAGAACTTTACCACTGCAGATAGCCACACTGGGTCACATCTTTCCCCCATCTCATCATACCCCAGGGAAAACTCCAGTTTTGCTGGAACTCATTATTCTTCAAGAAATTCTCTCACTTTGCAGAAGAATAGAGCCTTATCTGCATGGAGTTGTTGGATAAATGTCAATGCTCAGTTTATGCTCATTAATTCATGCACCTACAGAGACCTTTGTTTTAAAGAGCTCCACTTATGGTTTACCTTAAATCATGTACTTAAAAAGCACAAAACAAATATACTTCCAGACTTGATAAAATTGTCAAAACCACCACATATTCTTTTCAAATTCTTATCTAATAAAGTAGGCTTTTAATTCCTCCAAATAACTTTATAGCCCTTATATTAGTAATTTTTAGCCTGTGTTCATCTTTGAACATTAATATTCTCTGTATTGCAAATGAAGCCAAGGCAGAGCCCTGTTGCTGAAGTATTTCACCTGAACCTCATCAGAGGATCACTTTTGCCTTTTTTCTTGCCTGTGTTACAGAAGTAGCAATTTTACGACCTATTAGATCAGCAAATGCAAATGTTAGTAAATTTGCAACACTGAGGAGGTAATGTATTTTTAAGAGACTAGATTTAATAAAGAGTTAATGCAGCTGTTCTGAATTTCTTTTGGTTCGTTTGCTGCCAGATACAGATGGGACTAGGTGCAAACAACACTTTGTAGCAAAGCTTACACTGAATATAACTGACTGGCTGATCTCTGTAAGTTAAAAATCTGGAGCTTTCCTGTTTGACTTCCTCACTTTTACTGTGAGGAACAGAAAAAATAATGAGTGGAAGGTAGAGAAGGTGCAAGAGAGGGAATTCATAGGTTTACCTACACTGCATGCTCCAGAAGAGGCACTTTCTCAGAGAAATGCAAACTCAATCACTCTCCTTAACTGACCCTTCAGCCATGAAATAACTTATTTCCAGTCTGTTTCTAGCAGTGTTTGGCTTCCTATCTTGCACTGAGGGGTAGAGCCAGGCCTGTTCCTGAGGGCTGTTAACTTTTGCTGGACTAGCTGCTTTTGGGCTCTGCAGATGGGAATGTGGCAGTGAGATGTGGAAGATATGAGTTGATAATACAGTGAGGCAGGGCTCCCTTTAAATTGGGATGGAACTGAGTAAATTAGAGGGGATACTGTTAAAACTCTGGCTTGTGACCTATTTTTCCTCTTGCATTTCACCAAGCAGGGGAGTCCACGAGTCTCCTCCAAGCTTTAATGAGACCCTGCTTTCCACTAATTGAACTCTAGGAGGAAAGAAATATCTCAGTGAATAAATGCTAGGAACCAAGCTTAACCAGACTGTATGAATGTTAAACTCTTTTTGCTTGAAGGATTGATATTAAAGCTCTATTGGGCTTTAAGTCTATTCACACTGAAGTCCAAGAAATTTCTTTTATCTCAGAAGAGGCTGCAGTACCTCTCAGGCATTAATCTCACAGGAATGTGTTTGGGGTCTGCTCTATGGACAGGCCTGGGTAGATACAGACAGCCTGAAGGATATCTGTAAAGCAGAGGTGGAGCTTGGGTGTCCCATTGGCAAGGGCAGCTAAAACCTTTCATATTTGAAGACTCTCAGGATGGACCTCTTGCCATCGAGTGTTACAGTGCAGGCTGCTTCAGGGGCAGCAAACAATGAACACAATAAACAGTGTTTTTTAAAAGAAATTTACTGCCATTTAGGCATGTGATTTTTAGAGGGGGATTGAGAGAGAGAAATTTGGAGACAATCATGTGTCATGGTTCCCTTGTAGATGACATATCAGATCTTGGAGCAGAGACTTCAGAGCAAAACACAAGTTTTTTCTTGTGACCACGGGAGGTCTGACTGTTTTGGCTTCCTTGTTCTCTTCAGTGAAAGGCAAAAGTGAGACTGAACACACCAACTAGTGAGCAACAGGATCCAGAAGGAATGAGCCCCAGGTTCCCTTCCAGTGCTCACCATTTCACATGCAGCATCATTGCTTGCTTGATCTCAGATGTGCAGCTACAGAAGAATGACACATAGGGAATGGGACTTCTCTTGCAATTCAAAAGCTTATATTTTTCCTAGTTTATTTTTTGTGTTTTGTGCTCCTGCTGACATCACAGCTGAGCAAACACTCTCCTGTCAATTGTCATGTTCTTTCCTTTTCCTTGCAAGATCTGAGCTGGGAAAAGTAGATGCATCTAGTTTGGGCACCCAAGGGAAGCTAAGAGAGCAGACAGTTTGCTGAGCTGCTCTGTGTCTTGACTGCAACAAAGAACCTTTCCTTTGCAAATGAATGCAAATTTTTTTATGAGGGAGGTATTATAGTTGGAGATGGATCAACTTAGTGAGGGGACTTCAAGCTATAAATATAAAATGAAGTGATTATAGGTGGGCAGCTCAGTACTGGTTGTATGTTTTGACAATAGATTTTCACATTTAGCTTGGCTCAAATAAGAACTATAAAACTTTGTTGTGGTTTTTGTTATTTTCGCATTTTCTTTATGGCTTAATTATCCTTCTTATCAGAATAAGATATGCAAGCTGACAACAGAAAAGTTTGAGGTTCTAGAAAGATTTAGGTGTAGTTTGATTTGAATTCAAAATGATGATAGTTCTGAGAAAATTGTGCTGTTCTGTATTGAGATTTTTCCTAGTCACATTCAGTCCTACGACAGCATCAAAAATTTACTTTCATATTTTTTTTTGGGTTGCAATATATGACTTAAACAAGCTCTTGAGACCCATTGGAAGAGTGCTCATTATTAAAATCCATTAATATAATACATCCTCTTAAAAGGTCCTTAAGTTTGGAGCTTTGCCTGCAATCACTCTATTAAAATATCAACCTAGTGATGAATCCAAATGACACTAAGCAAACCATTGTTTGTGTCTCTTCCTCTGATCCCACACATTTGCCTGTACTGTTCAAAATTAGAATATTTCTTTCTTTCTTCCCTTTGTAAAGGTAATTCCTTTGCCAGAGAATGTGTTTCTCAGCTATGGACAAACAAAAATCTGAACTAGCTCTGAATGCATTTAAAAGTTACATACAAAACCCCCCCCAAATCTCAATTTGGAAAGACTTTCCATATAAAAAAAAGTACAAATCACAATATTTTGAGAGGTGGAATAGGTCAGAGCAATTGCAGATGAAATTCAAAGCATTGCAGAGGACTTTTGAAAGAAGTCAGGAGTTGTAACATAGAAATAATCTTCTACCTATTCCTTTCCTGTCACATAATTGTGCTCCTTGAATCACATGGTCCTTGAATTGCTAGATATCCTCACATTGTTGTCTTCTTCACTAGAATTTTAAAGCTTACATTTCATGGGCACTTAGTGCCCATGCTCTCTCCTCTGATACTTTTACTGTAATTGTTATGGTGTCAGCTGTGCTGATAATTTCAGAGGGTTGGTCTTAAAAGTGTGGGTACACATATTCAATATTTATATGGCCTTTTATCAGGAGACTGAATTTTCTCATTCACTCTGTATCAGCCTAGAAATGAAAGGAATATTATTAGAGGAGCATTGGCTTTCCTCTTGTGTTAAGATTTTTCAAATGGAAAGCAGAGTTACCTTTTAAAACATACCCTTGATAAGAAATGAACTCCAGATCTGTGCCACTTGAATTATTTAGCCTGACATGTAACAAATAGAGCAGCTTAAGTTCTCCATGGAAGCAGTTTACTTAAGAAAGAGGACACCAATCAAACTAGTTGCATATTGAAGTGTGGCTGCACCAGAGTGTAAACCTCACCACACTATCATGTTAACTTTTGATAGCCATTAAAGGAAGATGACATATTTTCTTTCAGCTTTGGTCATTGAGTAGGTATAGAGAAGATTTCCTTCCCCCTGCAAACCCACATTATGCAGTCTTGGTGTTTTTTTGAATCCACTCTGTCTGTGTCAGAAGCACAGCAGTAAGTCTGCTTCTCTGTATGAGGGAAATTGTTTTCTACTAACTGATGACCTCAGCATAGCAGTTTCTTTTCCAGCACATCAAAGCTCACAGTCAGACTTGCTGCAGCAAGTGCACTTTTGAGTGGCTTTATGACATATAAAGACCCTCTTTGGCATTCATACTGTGCTTTTCTATTGTTTACAAGCTAGCAGTGAATTATTTATGGAAGTTGCTGGAGATACTGCTCTCCTTTTGCCCAAAAGCTGTATTTTATCTTATGGTGAGATTTTATGTGAAAGCTATTTTGGGGGTTTATTTCCTTTTTACATTTATTTGACAGGTTTTATGGTACCAATCCCTTGATTCAATTTTTTGTTACTGATAAAATCATTCTCTGAAAACGATTATTAAAAGCAGCATAGCTTTAACTCAGCTGATGATATTTTTCTTTGCTTTTCTGTTTTTGTGTGATTTCAGATGTGATCATACTGAACAAACACATGAATATTCTCAGCAAAGGAGCAGCTATTTTGTTTCTTCAGATAAACTTCAGATCTTGAATTCCTTTATAGTCTTATGGTGAAAAATAGCCATTGAAATTAATCTGACTCCAAGATACTCTGTTGTTCTCAGCAGCACTGAGACGTTCATAGTGAAATAGTGAAAAATTTGGCATGATCACATGATTATGATCATGGCTGATTGGATCAAACTTTTTTTGGGGTTGGCATGACTTTTCAGCTTATAGATGTAAAATTTTGTGTGGGAGGTGTTTTGAATATATATAACATGGGATTTTCAGAAGTGGGTAGGACCATTAAAAATCTGTTCAATTTCATTATAAGAAAGCTGGATTGGCACTGAATGCTTTAGGATATACTATTTTTAGTGTGAGCTGTTCCTCTTCAGGGTTATGTATTTATGTTGGTTGCTTCTTGTTTTTCTTTGAGGAAATATGTGATCTTTTGAAATACATCATGTCTGCCAAATTTTAATCTGAAGGACTCAGCTGAGTTGCCTAAACATTGGCATTTAGTTTTATCTGAGATGCCAGAGGGCATCCCTGACATCTGAACAGGGCTGACAGATGACTCAAGGAAGAAGGGAAATAGATGTACTGCTGGTTTAGCAGCTGAAGGCCAGCCAGAATACCCTAGAACATCTCAAATGGCATTAGCAGTCTGTGCTTAGGATGTGAATCATGCCTTAATTTCCTCTGTGGTTTCCTTCAACTGTCCAGGTACGGTACTGAGGGAAAAAAATTGGAATCAGCTTTGCTAATTACTTTTGCTGTAACAGAGGATTAGTGGAGACACAACACTTCCCACTTATTGTCACAATAGTTGCAGTTTCCTGTTTGACTAATCTCTTGTCTTGTATTTGCATTTAGCTTTAAAGATCTCCATATGCAGGAACCTGTTTTATGGAAAGGCATTGGCACAGGTCTTGGCAACAGTACAGGTATTCCAAAACCAGAACATGCTGCACTGTACAGCACTGCATGTGCATTTGTCTCCAGAGGTGGAGACCCCACTCCTGCTTGTTTATTCTTTTTCTACTTACATAGCCCAGCAAATAGAACTTGGTCTTTATCTCAGTAGCTGGGGGCCTGGCATTTTATAAAGACCTAGTGCCTACTTGACTGACATTTTTAAATTTGCTTCTAAATCAAGGCCTCCCCACTCAGTCAACCACCCACAGAATGACATTTCAGAAATAAAAGTGTAACATCTCTGCAGATATGTCCCTGGTTACTGAAGCATCTCTCAGTCTCCAAGATAATTACAGATTTACCTGTGAGCTGTGGTTCTATATGTGAAGCAGGACCTTGTCTTTCAAAATACCAAAGGCGTTGGAACCTCAAAAAAAGCAGATAAATTTTAGTCAGTGACTTTAAGACCTATTTTCTGCTTGAGTTAGGAGTCAATGTAGATATATGATGGAGCTAAAACCAGTAAGGGATAAGGTTTACTGGCCCTCAGAGGAAGTTTTCATGCTTACTTTTACCAAAGTTCTGCATACAGAGCTTCCATCACATTCAGCTACAGCTGCATGTGAGGCAGGTATTGATCCAGTCAAATATTGCAACCAAAATTAAAAAAAGACCAACCAGTAAAAAAAAAAGCTCATAGGGAAGAGAAAAATTCTGGGTAGCTAACTATTTCAAAGGAATTTTGAAATTCCAAAAAAGTTGAAAAATTTCCTTAGGAAAGCTATTTATTCTTGCCATAATGGACAATATTATTCTTAATTTCAGCCAATATTTGTCCTACCAGTACTACTACTATTACTATATGCTACCACAAGTACTACAACAGCATACTAACTAGAAATATACCTGGTTTAACTCACTTGATTTTGAGTACCTGTATTTTTTTTCTTAAACTCAGAAGGTCACAGTCAGGCCTATCATCTTAGAAAATCCCCTTAAAGTTTATCAGTAAAAAGTAGCCTTGTGTCCTTCACTGGAAAGCTGATTGTTTTGTTCAAACCACAGTCTATTGCTTTCCCCTTCCAGATTTTCACTGAAGAGCAGTGATGTTTTATTCTTAGTTCTTTAAATTCAGCAGACAAGCTTCTCACATCTGGTCAATTACCTGTGTCCTACTTGCCCTTTCTGTCTAATCCCTCTCTTATATACAAGTCCTTTATGATGTGACAGTTGAACATTAAAAACAATGTGAGGTTAGATCAGAGGCAAGCTGAAAGTAACCCCTGTCTGAATGACAGATGCCTGTGCTGTACTTACATTTTGCTTCTCCAGCACAAATGCCCATGAAGATAATCTTTCATATATGACTTTACAGAAATTTAATTTAGAACAAAATTTGTTAAGAGACCTTTTAAAAATTAGAAACATTGTAAAAACGAATTCTGTATAAATGAGTTTGGTGTTTATTGGCAATGTTTGTTTAAAGTGATAAGATCTTGTAAAATTCTTGTTAGAAATGACTGAACAAACCCTGGATTTGATGCTTGGGCAGTGAAGTAAAAATAAAGCACCTTAAATGCCTCGCGCTGATGGATGGCACCTTTGTGTTCTGTTTATGAGTGACTTTAGTGCTATAATTTTGTGACATTTCAACGTGGGACATTTTTTAACCCATCTAGAGATAAGTTAATTTCTCTTTTCTTCAGTCTTTGCTTTCTCCTGTACCTCAGCCTTTCTTACTCACAATAAAAGCAACAAAGACTGTATTCTGACATTTTAGTTATGACCAAAATGTGCTTGGACTGGGCATAACAGAAGTGACCAAGAACATGTGTCCATGGTATAAATATTTCTGAATAACTATACTGTAAGTTTTTCTGGGGGCCATGGGATAGACTATGCCAATGTGCAGGTTCTGGCCAGGACAGGATTAATTTTTGCAGTAGTAGGAGGGACATGGCCAAGACATGGAGGTTATTTTGTAGCATCTCACTTATTGTCTGTGTCAGGGGGAAGGGAGTCTCTTCTGGGGAGAGATTATGTGTCATATGTCCCATAAATATGTCTCATATTTATATATATTTATATTGTACTTACTGAGGAAATTTACTCCTGTGCCTAAGTCACAGATCTCCAGAGATTTGTCTTATTCTTCTCTTTACTATTTAGTTAATCATAAATGATTTAAAAAAATTTTTCCAAGTTGTGGTCTGAGGATGACTAGTGGATTGCAAAGCTGTGGAAATTGTTTTTTGGCTTTATTGAACTGTGTTTTCAATAACAGTTAGAATTGGAAGCATAAAGGGTGCATGACTATCTACAAAAAATTAAGAGAACAAACAATGGCCTCCTTATTACCACGTTGGAGTGTGATATATTCTGTCATTAGTACAGACAGGGTGAATGAAGACTGCAGGTACTGATTCCCAGTCCCAACTGATTTTCATTCTGGCTATTCCAGTTTGCTTGGCTTGCTCATTTTTTCAAAAGCAGCAGTTTTTCAGTCACACTGCATAATACTCAAGACTAATCTAGCACAGCATTAACTGAAAATGTTAAAAATAGATTTTAATTTTTTGCCAACACTAAGTATAAACCTTATGATAAATGAAGAAAAGATATTTATATCTGTGTTTTCAGAGCTCTCAGAGAACAGAGGAAATCTAGACATTCACACTAGAGTCCCCAACCAACTGCCATTTCCATGCCCTTAACATGATATTTATTCATTGCAAATTAAAGTCTTATCACTTCTGCCTTCAATTCCTCTGTAATAGCGGAAGCAGCAATCTAAATAGGCTGCTAGATTCCAATGACATATTCATTAGGACTGAATTATTAGTTTAGCACATCCTGAAAATAGGGACTGCTTAGTACATTTGTGCAGATGTCACTTTGCTGTGGGCACAAACCAGGAAAGGAATGACTACAAAACAAACTGCTACAGTTCTGTGCATACCAGTTGTTTTGGTAACTCTACCCTTCTTTCCTCCTCCAAATAATATTCCTCTGACAGGGTTTGCCTGGCACAGCAAAAGCATAACTTTATATCTGGAAGTCAAACTAAGAGAAAGAAGGGGATTCAAAACTGTTGGGTGGAATGTTCTCTGAACATAAGACACATCAGAGAATAAAACCCACTTTCTGCAATATAACTGCTGTTTTAAAATGGTAAAAAAACACATAAGTTCACATCGCACCATATGGTGTTGAGTAAAATCTGCTTCATAGTTTTGAATCAAGAACATATGCACCCAATGAAGTGGCAGTTGTTATAGAAAATATGACTGTTTTGTTAGTAAATAACATTCGAAAGCTACAAACACTCCCTAATTTTTTTTTTCTTCTGCAGTAGATTATTATGCAGAACAGCTACTACCATGAATGAGCATTTAAAGTCTATTGACTCCTAATCACTTTAGAGAGTGAAGGAGCTGGCTCGGTGTGCACAAGAGTCTGCACAAACTTGCTTGTCAGGGGAGATCACATAAATACATTTGTTATACTGCAGGTGGCATTTTAATGTTTCAGTGCCACCTTTTTGAATGAGGAGTGATCAGGCTGTCAATCAGAGTGGAGCAAGAGAAACAGCCCTTTTTTGTCAGATGCATTTTCCCATTTCATCCCATATATCACACATGTGTAAATCAAGACATGAATTGTGCTAAGTGCAGGCTAAGCCAGGCTGCTCAGCCTTTCCTGTTTACTTATTCCACTGGGGTAAACTGGAGCTGTTTTGGCCCAGTGCTCTGAACCTGGTGGACAGCTGTTGGTGCTCTGTACTGGGTGGTGGTGAACCGGTGTGCCCCAGGCACCTGGCAAACTGGTGACTTTGTACACTGCCAACACTTGGTGACAGCTCTGTGGAGGAGTGGGAGAGGGACAGAGAGCTGTAGAGGAAAAGACATAGAAAGAGATTTCTGAGGATATAGCAAGGACTCAGACAAGTCTCTGCCTTCTTGTTAACTGGTTTTTCCTGTGCCTAGTCCCATTCTGAGTTTGGGAGCAGTAAGAGCATATTTTGGATCCCTGCCACGATTCACATAAGGAACTGTCCACACAAATACTTCACTGGCTTCAGTGCTAGTGCTATCTAAAATAGCAACTGCAGTTTCTGAAGAGCAGCATGTCTGTGTGCTGTCAGGGATGTGATAAAGGTTTAGAGAGAAAATCAGTGGGGGGAGCCCAAATCGCACCCTGCTCAGCTGATGCCAGGCTCAGCCCAGGAGCCATCAGCCCATCTTAGACCCATTTGAACAAACCCAGAGGAGCACAGGGGCACAATGGAAGGTAGGAGTGGACCTGAACTGAGGATTCCTTAGGAACCACCCTCTGTCTGGGCCTCTCCCAGGGCTGCCCCAGCAGAGCTCAGCCCCAGTGTCCAGGTGTGAAGTCTGTTACCGTGGGAGCAGCACCCTCAATCACCCTTTGGACTGAGGGCTGCTGCCTAGGGGCAAGACCCCTCGTGTGATGCAGGGGAAAGGCAATTTGGCATCTCACAAATTTGGGGGGAAGAATCAGAGGTGGAAAAAGGGAAATGTTTAGATAATTCAGGAGTGAACAAGAATGGGAAATTTGAGGGGTATGCGACACAAAAAGGCTTGTTGTATGTAAATTGTGGGCTGGCCAGCCTGTATGTCTGGCCAGCCCCCATGCCTGGTCAGCAGTCTGTCCTGTCTTATTACATTGCTTTCTAACTGTTTCTTGGGTCAGTGACCCTTTGTTCTGTGTATATACATGTGTACATGCATGTGTTCATGCACGGAGGTGTGAGTGCAGCAACTGGAGTCAGACCATGGGCTGGAGCAGCACACATATATATATACACACACACACACACAAACACACACACACACACACACACACACACACACACATACACACATAAATATATATATGTACATTTGTGTTTCCTTGGTGTGGTGCCCTGGCACCAATAGTGAGGACCAAGCTGGTGGNCACACACACATATATATATATGTACATTTGTGTGTCCTTGGTGTGGTGCCCTGGCTGTATGAGTGTGCCTGTGTCATCAATAGTGAGGACCAAGCTGGTGAGCAGGTAAAGAGGCCTGGGAGCAAGGGGGTCCCTAAGGCCCAACTACGAGTGCAGGAGTGCCTGTGTACCTGTAAAAGCTGAGGCTTGGGGAACAGGGGGATGGCTACTGGGACCTGGGAAGTGCCAGCTCNCTGTGTACCTGTAAAAGCTGAGGCTTAGGGAACAGGGGGATGTGTTTATATGTGTGCATGATGATTGGCACTAGGAACTGGAGTGGGATCACAGCTTTGTGGCTTCATGTGTCCAGGTTCCAGTAGCTGAGGGAGAGCTACTTGGCAGACTGTCTAAGACCAGCCACTGACACACAGAAACACACAGTATATGTGTACATATTTATGTGTATATAATTTTGCATGTAGGTATGTATGTGGTGTGTATGTGTTCAGTGTGTGCATGTCCCTGCTGGGAATACATCTTTAGCCTCACTTCAAATTGAGCCATGGGACATGGAGCAGCCTTACCTCTATCAGGGTTCTGGATCCAACAGGATATATTTTACTCTAACATATTCATTCTGTATTATGTTTATTCAACCATTTATTTTGCGTCCTCACTCATCATTCATGTTAAAAGCCCAGTGTTAAAAAGAACAGTTTTCAAGTGCAGCAAATGTCTTACAGTAGTGCTAGTGCTGTATTTTAGTAACACATATCTCTTTCTGAGCCCATGCCATTAGAAGCAATTATTAAAGCCCATCCTGCTGGAGCACATGAATGCTGGGATAGACCCATGTGGTACCAAGAAAATTAAACTTTTTCTTATCTCACGAGCCACTGACCAGGAACAGAGTGCATGGAAATAAGCTCATGAAAGATGTGAGTCTCCACAACTTTTGCTCAGCTCTCCATGGGGAGGAATGACTTCCTTTTCTCAATTAATCCTGACAGCAGAAAGATTGGACATGTGACAGCTGCCTTGACAAATATCTTGATCAGAGTGCTTAATCTTTCCTTGACAGTCTTCACAACCAATGAAACATAACTCCTATCTTTAAGCTTGACAAGATCCTGGAGAGCTCAGACTAATTGGTAATGTTGAAGTCTAAAACCTCTGAAAAAGTGTTTACAGGTTATAGTGTCATATATCTAAGTACAAAATTCTTTAACACCTCTAAGACACTGTGTTATTCTGTTCTCTGCTGAGGGCAGTTGCTTTACTGCTGCTTTTGCTGACCTTCCTTTCTCTCATTTCTGCAGTGCTTGCTCAGGTCTTGTTTTTATAATTCCCCTCCTGTACTGTAGCATGACTGTGTTTGAATTTACAAGATGATATTTGGTGAGTAGTTGATCTCTAACTAACTGGGGTGTTCATCCTAGTCAGCTTTTTAGCTTTTAGATGAATAAAGCATGAATTTGCCTTCAAGGTGCTGTGAAATTGTGACAGCAATATTTAAGAAAACATCTTTGGCTTCTTTCATGTCCTTGCCGCCTTTTGCCCAAAAGAGGGCACTCTATACCTGACTTTCTTTCAATTTTTTTTGCTTTTTTTTTTTTTTTTTTTTTTTTTTTTTTTCTTTTCTTACTTTGAATCATTAATTGCACAAAAGAAAGTGCCACTTATTATTTACAGTTAAAATATGGGGCTCTCCCTTGTTCATCTCTAGTGAGAATCATTCACAAAGTAGGCAAAAGGAAAACATTCACTGTAATGCAGTAAATAATGAAGTACTTATTCCTTTTCAGTTCCTCACAAGTAAAAAACAGGAATTGGCTCACAATCTGACCTATAGTGCTAACCAGGAAGCAATTTCATTGGGGAGGCAGAATCTGGGCTTTCCCATGGTGGAAAAATAAAATAATCCAGTCTTATGCTTTTTGTGGCACCATGTTGGGCTTCCCTGTCTTGATCTTAGTGCTTCTTGGGACAAATGTATCACAGAATCATGGAATCAGAGTACCAAGCTGGAAAATACCTAAAGGATCCTCTGGTCCAACATTTCTCAGCAAAAGAATGGTCTAGAAAGATGGGTAAGCACCCTATCTAGCTGAATTTTAAAAGAAACTGGTGTTGGGGAATCCTCCACTTCCTTGGGGAGATTATTCCAATGGCTGATTGTTTTCACTGGGAAAATTTTTCCTCTTATGTCCAGTAGAAATCACCCCAGGAGTGACTGGTACCCATTACCCTTTGCCTTTTCCCTGGGACTCTGTGTAAAAGAGGAAGATTCCACCTTTGTGGCCACGCTGTGAGTATGAAAGCACGGTGACAAGATTTCCCCAAGATTTCTTTCCTCAGGGCTGAGCAAACCCAGGTCTCTCAGCCCCTGCTCATACAACATTGCCTGTCCTTTGGTTGTCTTTGTGGCCTTTCTCTGGACTCTCTCTGCTGTGTCCACATCTTTTTTGTACAGCAGGGACAAAACTGAACATGCTGTTAAGGCTGTGATCTGATCATTAGGGTGGGATAAGGATTTCTTTGCCCCTGCTGGTGATGCCATTTTATATTAGGGTTTTTTCTCTATCTATCCCTAAACCTCTCTCTGCCTTTCTAACACATCATCTGTATCTGCCACTTTATCTGTATCTTCATCCATATTTATATCAATATATTTTTTCTTTGGTTCAGTTTGAAGTCTTGCAGATTAAACTCTTAGAAAATCAATTAAAGGGGAAGAAAAGAGGACAACTATTTTTATATACAAAAAAAAGGAAAGTTCTTTTTACTTATTGCTTAAAAAATATCAGACCAAATGTTTAACTCCACATATTTTATCTGCTGAATTTGCTGCTTCTGAGCACCAAAGGTTTCTTAATAGCTACTATTGCTCAGTTCTCAGGGTCAGGTTTAACCCACCTCTACATCTCTTCAAGCCTTCTTGATTTCCATTTAATTGTATGTATTTTAAATCAGCTCTCAACAGGTCTGCCTGTTTTCCCATTTGTTGTTCTGGTAGTCAAATCTCTCCTATGACAAGTGCAGGAGAAGCAAACCCACTTCATGTCTTCATGAAAAAAACTTTTGACTTCTGAAATAATATTTGTCAGTAAGAGACTCACACATATTTATATATGAAGTTATAGTTGTATATACTTTTAAAGAATACTTCAAGAGCTGTAAAACATATTTTTAGAAATGCAGACTCCTATTTCTGGCTGCTCAGCTACCTTTAAAAATTCACTGCTGATGCTTCAGTTAAAGAATCTTTACTTGGGTCTCAGCTGAAGCACTTGAGGCTGGGAAATCTCTTCAAGGAATTTTTGTTTATGCCAAAAGGATGTTGCTTCCTCAGCCCAACATGATTTTAGCTAAATGGAATAATATGCAAATTCATCCATAATATGGAGTGTTACCACTCACCATCTATGCAGAGTCTGCCTTTCTCTGTGGTCATAGGTCACTCAGAATTCTCTCTTGGAATTTCAGCATTTGGACAAGAGTTCATTTTTAATCTAAACTTTCTGTCCCCAAGTTATATATCCAGGGTGGTTGGGAATTAGAACAGGCTCCCCAGGAAAGTGGTCACAGCACCAAGCCTGACAGAGGTCAAGAAGTGTTTGGACAATGTTCTTGGGCACATGGAGTGACTCTTGGGGATGGTCTTGGCTGGGATTTGGACTTGATGATCCTGATGGGTCCTTTTCAACTCAGTTTATTCTGTGATTCTGTGATCATATTTACCTGAATAGTCCTGAAACAAAGTACCTTATGCTAGGAAAAGTTTAGAAACAGGTTGAGTTGAGGTATTTTATGTGCATATGCATACAAACACACACATACACAGAGAAACACAAATACATATATATATATGTATATTTGTACATATATAGACTTCTCCCTAAAAGAAAAATAATCCCAGAAATTGTTCAAGTTTGATGTTTTTTTTTTCATGAAAGGACATTTTCTATGAAAATAAGTGCTGATTAGATAAGAAAGTAATTGTTTAAAATGGAAGACAAGAAACACATAAAATCTGCTCCATGGTGCAGCATAGGATTTTGAAATTCTTTATGATGAGCAAAGCATTATAAAGCATGGAGAAAATGAGTAAGTAATCAAACAAGGTTGTTTTCTCCATTTAAAAAGTTTTGAGAAAGAGTGAATTTATTACATCCAAATACAGGATATTAAAAATGTGAATGGAAATATATTCTTAAGTTAAGGATAAGGAAAGATGTATCAGTAAAAGTGACATCAGTTCAAGTAAACACTGTTATTTGATTCTAAAAAATATACTGGTTTATATCCATTTAAATACATAAATGAACTTTCACGTTGATGTAGGAAAAAGAGACAGAATGAAACAGATAAAGGAATCAAGTTGGCACAGCTGTGTGTAACATCCAGGAGGCCTGGTGTTACAGTATTTAATTAAAAAAAATCTATTCAAATCTCCTCTACAGAAGTTTTCAGAAGTTACAAAAGGGATTGTATGAGGCTTTTTTTGTGATAAAGAATACTAAATTTGTTCACCTTGGAGAATGATTCAAACCATAAGAATGAGGCTTCAGTAGGGCACATTTTGCTCAAAATTAGTAACATGATATGTGTGACTGGTTTTCTGAAATGGAACCCTGTAGGAAAATCAGCTAGAATTACAACTTGTTAGTAATATTAACCCCGTGGGATATATTATTTGGAAAAGTGGTTTTAATAAATAATACATTTTTGTTCAAGGGACACAGCACTGAAGATAAATGTTCTGAAACAGGGTATTGTACATGTGAAAATCTTGGAAACCGGGATACTGCTAGAATAATGCAAAAAATGTCATTAAGTTTTGATCCAGCTGTCTTTTCCAGCTCTTAACACTGCTTATGGTTTAATACCATCTTACTACCACTGCCATTAGAAAAAGTTGCCTTACTCTAGCTATAACATTGCATGCAGTGTTCAAACATAGTCCTCTCACAAGTTTTCAGTTAAAATATAATAAACAGAAATAGATGTGCCTCTATTTTGTTCAATCTAATTATATATTGTGACTAAATGTGTAAGAAACAAGAAATCAGGAATACTGTATATTATTTTCACTGTGGGTGATCAAAACATTATTTAGTTGTTCCATAATTATGATGTATTAGGAAAATTCACATCCAAAGTAGCAACATCCACCTGAATGGTTAGACTAGTTAGAGTACATTGAGCTATAATAGAAACCATAAAAGAGAACAGTTTAAAACATGCTAGCAGACTTTTCATTGATAATGTATTCAACTAAGTTTGTTGTTAAAAACCCACAGGTGTAAAGCACATTAAAGTGTAATTGCTATGACAGTTCAAGGCAATTGTTACATATTAAGGCATATTTCTACTATTTACTTTTAAGATATTTATGCACCTGAGAAACCACATCTAAAACATCATAAAAGAGAAAATGGTAAAAAAAGAGTCATAAACCCAAACGACAAAGAGAATAAGAGTTATGAGCACAGTTGGTGAGAACTGTAGTAAGTGTATGAATGGACAATGAACTGCTGAACGTTCTCACAGACACATTTTCTACCATAGAAAGAAATCAAAATGCACTTACCCACAGACTGCTGAACACTACTGAGCTTTCACTAATCTCCTGGATCATTAATCACTTGCAAACTTTAAATTGTTAAGGTGAATAGAAATGAAAGAAACAATCTCTTTCTCACAACAAAGCTTATTTACTTTTCTCAGAAATTATTCATTAGTCTGCAATTGTTTATCTAGTCCTTAAGAAACCTTCACTCAACCTTAATGACATTTTCATCTCCAATTTGAGTCAAATTAATTAGAAATTGCAAAAAGAAAAACAACTGGAATGTGAAGCTAGCAAGCTACTACTGTAGAATTACAGGGGAAAAAATCCCCATGCTTGTACCCTCAAAGAGAGAAGAAGTAGAGACTTCAGAAAGCCTATTAGGGACTAGATTGTGGTTATTGATTTTACATAGAAAGCAATCAAATTCACTGGTAAATCCCCTTCAGAGATAATTCTGTTTGAAGAGCAGACAAGTCTAATTGTTAAAACACACTTCTCTTGTCTACCTTTAGCATGTAGCATGACCACATCAGCTGCTTAATTAATGAAGGCTGGCTTAGAGCAAAGTCCAAGGAATTCAGAGACTTCAGTTTTGGTGTGAATCACAAACAGATTCAGGGAAAAAACAAACACAGTACCATGATCATTCACAAACTCGTTGAAAGATTTCAGCCTGCTAGATTGGGATTTACACATTTAAAACACACAGAAGTTCCCAGAGAAACCTGTCTTTTCTGTCTTCCCTTCAGGCACAGAGAGGTTCTCTTGAAAACCTTGTGGTTGGCAATGACTGGTAGCCAATGCCCATGCAGAAAGGCCCATGCTGGGGAAGAACATTCCTGACATATGGACTTCTTTTGCAGTTGAATCTCAGAAGGTGGAACGGTGTAAATGGACATTTTTCCTTCTGAGGATAAGTGAACTGGAGTACAATTCTGCCAAAATACATGCACATGCCCTAAAGACTCAGGTGAAGAGCAGTGGCAGTAAAACCAGCTCTTCATCTAGCAACTGGAATTAGGCCTTTACATAAGCTGAAAATGAGAGAAGGAAAAGTTAAAGGAGGTTGTCTGTTGCTCAGAGGAAGGATACCCAAGTGTGGTCCCACAGAACAGGCTGTCCTTGCCTATTTCCCAGAGTAGTGTCACAAAAAAGCCTACACACTCCAGGCAGCAAGACTGAAAATCCCAGTTCTCATCACTGCTTGATGTAAGGGAGACCCACTCTTACTTCTGGCCATGACTTACCTCGTGGGGAATGCATGTTTTCTGTGGATCTGTAGTGTGTTACCTTTCCTCATACTTCTGTAGCTGAGAACATCTAAACCCCATGTCTTAAAGCTGGCTGGCTGAATACCAGTTTCTGTAGCCTGTCACTTTCTCACAATTCACAATATATGCAGTTCTAAAGATTCAAGGGTACACTGGACAAATTGCAAATGTAATTTAAGTCTAAACATTTTCTGCTAGCCCTGCTCTCTAATGATGCCAGTTAGTTTTCTGTTCAGTGCCCTTTAGTATAGCCATACACCAAGTGCTTCCTTGTATGAAGCACTGAAATGAAAAAATCCATCTTGTAATATCAGCAACAGAGACACGACCAATATAGGAGGAAATGAAGTATTGTTTCTGGAGCACAACAATTTTTGAAAACTGTTCTTGGCCTGCTGATTACCAATTGCTTGCTGACTTCAGAAGTGCTGCAGCAAACTTGTACATCATATTGGGAGGCTTTTTTCTTCTTAAAAAAATCTTCTTGACTTTGGCATTTATTGTGAATCAGAATCTCATTGATCTGCTCATGACTTGCATCAGTTTATTCATTGGCTCATTACACAACTGGTTTTGGAGATGCAACTTCATCTTTGTCAGAGGAGAAGGGGACTTGTTTGAATTGATCCAAACAGTAGTAAAAAGCAAGACAGGAAAATAAGATTTCTTTTGTTTTATTAGAAAAGTGTAATGTTCCCTTACTGATAATAAAAATTTAATGAAAAGCAATTAGCAAAAGAAATAATTTTCAATAAAGGAAGTAATGTTCTTTTAAGTCATACTTGATAGCTCAACAGAACTGTGTTTTATATTCAGTACTAAACTCTATGACAAAGAAATTACAGAAGTTCTGCCAGGCATAATATGATTTATTCACCATGAGCATGCAATAGTGACTGGTAGTATCTTTTCTGTGACAAGACTAAAATTAAACTCAGGACTTTCAGCAGATAAAAATGCCAAAGCACTATGAGCCATGAAGATCTCTGTTGGATCTTAACTCTGATGGTGATTAACATCCTGTGATGGAAGTCATGCTTTATTTCAAGGTTTCATTTGTAAGTGTTGTACAAATTAATAATAAATAGACCTTTCAATTAGTGGTTTATCAGTTTCTAATGCCTTCTAGGCTGATAGACTGTCTATAATCATGTTTTATAGGCCTCTATTGATGTGCAGTCACTATCCATGAAATACTACTGTCTGAAATAAGGGAATAATATCTATTAATCACATATTACCCATTGAGAATACATGCAATACAGACATTTGGGGTGATGAGATAATTCTTTCTGCACTGTGCTCTCCTTCAGCAAAATGCCTTTGCCAAATCTGGCAGCACTGTTTCCCTAAATCTCCTGTTGCAGGCACCCTCAATGCAGTGGTAATCTCTTGTCATTTCAAAAAGTTCATGGAGGGATGAAATAACAAATTGGTCTCTGTCTGATTGAAGTGGTTTATGTGTATAATTTTGATATTAACTCTCTTAGCAACCAAAAAACCAGCCCCAAATCTCTCTATACTTTATCATTCCTCTTAGCAATAAAAATTGAGGGGAGTACTAGATGAGTAAATGTCTTTAATTTGGCTCACCCACTACCAAGTATTTTTTAAATTGAGCTCTATGAGGAATGAAGGAATATTGCCTTCTCTGTTGCTGATTTCCATGGTTTGAGCAGTGCAAGTTTGGAGGAAAGATTTTACTCATAAACAGCTGATGTCATCCAGGCTTGTCCACTGAAGTTTTTATACATGAATGGATAAAGTAAAATATAATTAACTATCCTTCCGTGTTTCCAGAATGGTTTTAGGTTATGGAGCAGTAAATCACTTAGTGTTTATGTGATTTTAAGTATCTTTATTTTCCCAGAAATTCTGAGCATAGTCTTATCCCACTTCCAAAGTTCTAATTCCACTCCTGTTTGGGAAATATTTCAAGTGTTATTTGGGCTTGCTAATTCTATGTTTAATGTCTTGGAGAAGGAAAGAAGAATGTTAAATGTTAGCTGGCATGAAATATAACAGTTATTTATCTTTTGTTACTTTGTAAGATAGGTTAGGAAAATAGGTACTTCTTGGAAAGGTTACAGAGAGCTGGGAAAGAATTTCCCAGGCTGGCAGAAGAGCAGTGGCAGTGATGGGAAGGCAGAAGCATATCCCTGAGTGTGGTGACATTTTGGCAGTGGAAGGGATGGTGGTGATAAAGATGCTCCTGAGAGCTGGGGTGAGGAGGAACCCGTGGTTCTGCTGTGCCAGCCTGTGCCACAGTCCCCGTGTGCTCCTGCTCAGCCAGAGGGAGCCAGTGACCACCGCATGGGAGACTCACAGAGCAGCTGCAGAGAGCAAATCTTCCATGGCTTTCAATCTGCTACAGCAGCTATCTGCTGCTGGGGTCTGAGGAAGTGTTAATTACTATCCTCTGTCTTAAAGCCCTGGAAAAAGGAGTAAGGAGTTGCTGGCTGTGGTGTGAGAAGGAGGCAGTAAATTCTGATGGGAGCTTGGTGAGTGCCAGGGAGTGCTGTGGGCCTTGACAGCTTTAAGAAGGATTCTGGTTTTCACCAATAGCAGCTGCTTCTATCTCTTGGCTCCTCTACTGATTAGAAAACTGGAGCCAAAATTCCCAGGACAACCCACATTTTCTTAGGTCTTCTTGGATATATTGCCTCATTTTAAAATGTCCTGGTGGGAGAGGGAATGCCTTATCTAATGGAGTGGGACTGTCAGTAAATAAAAATCTAAATTAAATGAGGATCCATGACAGGAAAGGTGAAATGAGAGCTTCTCTAATTGCAAAATAATTTCATTTTGCCACATTAATTATTGAAGCATGAGCTTCATGTAATTATACATGACTGGAAACAGCTCCAGCTAGCAGTCACTACGTTTGCCCAATTAAATTTTACAGCATTGTGTTTGAATACAGCCAGTTACACCCATTAATAAAACTGCAGGTGACAATAGACATGAAGGACTTATGAAAGGAAGGTTAGCATTTACTCTTTCTTTTTCTCCTTCTTTTGGTGCTGTGTCCTGCACATCTGTGCAGAGGAAGGACTGTACAGCACAGCTCTGTACAAGACCTGCATCCTCATGTACACACAGCCCTGGTGTGTGCTGTCCACTGGGAAGGCCTTGCTATCAGACAACTTTGCTTAAGTTTATAACAGAAAAGAGAAGAGGACAGAGACTTTTGGAAAAAGAAAAACTCCAACAAAAAACCAATAACCTGTAAGACAGAACAAAATAGTAAGCAGAATGACCTGGGAAAATCTCCTCAGATTGAATGATTCCTAAATCCTTTTCTCTCCTTTCACTGCGCCTCCATCACTTTTCTACTGATTTGAGAGGTCTGGAATAACTCCTTTCTACTTCTGAAGCTTTTTCAAATTAATTTGGTGCTAACCTGTTTTAACATTATCCCTTTTTTCTTCAATATTTATCCATTCTCTCAGGTCATTTATGTCTGTTTCTGGCTTATATCCCAGTCCTCTTGGATAGTTTTAATGCAATTTTTTGGGTGTGTTTTATCTTTTTGTCCCCTCTGTCACTGAACTCATCCCATGGTCTCAAAAGTGTCAGTGGCTTCCTCACAAGTCTTTTGGTAGATATGCAGGCACACAGAGACACACACAGGGGTTGTAAAAAAAAGGAAAAGTCTGTTACTCCTTTAACCTTGTTCTTTCCTTCTCTTTACAGAGTTATGAACTCCTTTTTTCCCCCCACCTTTCTCTTTTAATGTATTTCTTTTTGATATTTAGCAAGAAAGTTACTTTCTTGACCTTCATTCTTTATCACTGAGGCTGACTGCATAGCATACATGGCCCTCAAAAATGCAGTGTTAAATATTAAAGTGATTAAAACAATTTTTCAAAGAGAAAGTCTGCATTGCACATTTCTTTAGCCCTCAGACCAAAGACCCAGTGTACGCCTGATATTCACTTAATTAGCTACAGACTCAGTGAAAGAAACGAATAGATTCTGATTCTGTGAATTCTTTGACTGTCTTATTTTAAAATTTTATTTCCTATGATGTGAAATCTTCATATTAAGGACTAATTTTCACAGATTTCAATCACCAACATGTATTTACACAATTTGCCATCAGTTTGACATTACCTGAGGAACCTGTAACTATGGGAAATTTTGTCTTGCAAAAGGAGCTGGAGGTGGCTGAGTCAAGTTAATAAGAGGTATAATAAAAGCAATATGTTCTGTATCATCTTGTTCTTTCAGTGAGGTCTGTGCCTACTGTACTGACCCTGCACCTCTTCAACCACACAGCATTTTAGGTGGTGATTAGAGGCTAAGGCTGTGTCAGGGACTGTAATCATGATCCTTCAGTATTACAACAAAAAGCTCAAGGCTAGAAGAGAGAACTTGAGAGGGACAGAGTAAAAGGGTGCTAACCCCAACAAATAAAATAGTTTTAAGCTTGATATTCTAGAAATTGTTACATTTTATGTCCAGCCTGTTAAAAACTTTCACTCACTGCACTCTGTGCTGGAGACATGGGACACAGAGGTGCTCAGCACTTCCAATCATGTGCACCTTCCCATCCCCATAGGTGATAGGTGCTCTCCAATTCTGGTTGCCAGTGGGATGGTGTGCACAGAGAAGCCTGTGCTAGCAAGAACTGTAGGAATTCAGCTATGACTGGGAGAGGTGGAGAGGTATGGGAGTCACCCATCCCAGGTGATAGGACCAAAGCCAGTGCTGCTCCCAATAAAGCCTCACTGTGTTCACAGGGAGATGCGCTCCAAGGAAGGAGCTCTGCTTCAAGCATAGCACCCTGCAAAGAGCATCTTTTGCCTTGACAGGCAAGTGCAGCCAGTGCTGTGCTGCACTGCCTGCTCCCTGACCTGCCTTCCCACAGGACCTTCCACAAGCCTTGTTGAACTTCAGCAGGTTTGCACAGAGCCACCTCTCCAGGCTGTCAAGGTCCCTCTGGCTTGCATCCCTGCCCTCCAGCATGTCATCCAAACCACACAGCTTGGTGTCCTTGGCAAACTTACTGAGGGTGCTTGTGGTCCCACTCTCCATGTCCCTGACTAAAACATTAAAAATTGCTAATACTAATAGAATTACTAATACAGGTCCTAATACTGACATCTGGGGAACACCACTTGTCATTGGATTCTATTTGGACATCAAACCTCTGTCACAGCTCTGAGTGTGACCATCCATCCATTCTTCATCCACTGAGTGCTCCACCCAGTGCTCCATCAGATCCATGTCTCTGCAGTTCAAAGACAAGGATGATGTGTGGGACAGTGTCAAATGCTTTGCACAAGTCCAGGTAGATGTCAGTTGCTCTTCCCTCATCCACCGCTGCTGTAATCCTGTCATCCAGGGTCACCAACTTTTTCAGGCAAGATCTGCCCTTAGTGAAGACATGTTTGCTGTCATCAATCACCTCTTTATTTTCATGTGCCTCAGCACAGCTTCCAGGGGAATCTGCTCCATGACCTTGCCGGGCCCTGAGGTGAGTTATGATTTCATTCTTGACATGAAAACAAGGAAGCATGGTTTAATTTCTGCTTAATTTGTGAGTAATAAAATAAAGACATCAATGCTGTAGGTGATAAGAATTAAAAAAAACCAAAAAACAAAAAACTTTTGCCTGCCAATGTGCTCACAAGCACAGAACTTCCCTGACAGCATTTAAAATAGATCCAGAATGTAAACTTAGCCCCACCAATTTAGTGGTATGCTTGCAGAGTACTCCTTATCTATGTTTGCAGAGTACCAAGTGTATGTATAAATAAATAAATACATATTACTATAAAAATTCATATCACCCTTGTTTTTTAAAACTTGGCATGTATATTATCTATAAATTGAAAAAAAAAAGTTATTAAGCAAAAAAGGCCATGCTTGAAGAAGTCTGTGCTACTTTTATGACATCTGTAGTCCCAAGACAGGCTTGCTCAGAATGTCCTTTAACTGCTCATTTATGTGATGTTTGTGACAGTAAACGGAAATGGGGAGGACCAGAGTCTTTCATCATGCCTGAGTAAAGCAATATTTTACTGAGCTTGTTTTGTGCCATCTACAGTTGACAAAACACTGAGATTGCTTTGTAACATTTGATAGAAATGAATTGAGAGCCTAAAAGATATCTTACACCAAAGAGTCCTCCCAGAAATGCGAGTTTGTATCCAAAAGTTAAGCGCAGAACAAGAGTACGAGTTAGATTTCTGTTCCAGAAGGACAGAAACAAGGGGCCAACAAAACTGTAGGTGATTCAAGGACCAGATCTCCATGGCTCTCACCTGGAGTGCATGTGGAAGGAGTGGCAAGCACAGAAGGAGTCAGGTGAGAGCTCTGCTGTTAAGCAGAGAGCAGGACTGTATTTAGCAGTTACTGCTTTTGTTTTTTCCACTCTGTTTCAATGATGTTTGCACAGTAAGTTTCCTAAGCAAACCTTCACTTTTAGGACCAGGGATCACTTTCCTCAAAGAAAACAGACACTGAGAATCTTGAGGCCTACTGAGTCAAGAATCCAGTCCTCAAAACATGGGCCAAAACCTTAGAGGTTAAATTTCAAGCATGGTGGCTGGATAAGTTGGGGAATGTATTTGTGCTACTGTGGTACAAAAGGAGAGGAAAAAAACTGACTGTGTTGTTTCACTCTGCTTTCAGTTTCCTGAAAATGAAAAGCGTCACCTGAATATATCTGACCACCTGAGGAAGCAGGTTCTCCCTTTGCTTTGGTTCTTGGTGTGCCCTCCTTTGGACATAGCTGATTGTGGCTTTGGAGGGTATTTCACAGGTCCCAGCTGACTCAGCCACTGTTTGGTAGAGGCTGATCAGCCTTTTCTGCCACTGTTTTTTATTTCTTTTTGTGCTAGTTCCGTCTCTAAATGTTCAAAGAACATGGCCCATTACACTTGATTACTAAGAACATCTTGCAGTCTCCTTTCAGAAAAAAGCAATGAAAGTTTTACCTTACAAAGCAAGAGCAGCAAATAAAAGGCTGTTAAAAATTAGAGAAAGAAAAGAGACAGGAAAAACTGACTCAGTAACATAAGCACTGCGTAAAATAGCAAGAACACTGCAATGTCATTTGAAGTTATGATTTAGACAAATATGAAGCATTTGCATTTTCAGCCCTAAACATGTAATTTCTTAATCACATTTTTTTTATGCGATTACAGCTGCAAAACCCCCAGAAGCTCTTTTTTTAAATTTTAATTTTTTTCTCGTTTTCTTTTTTTTAGGTAACTACAAATGGATTTGGGGAGAATTTTAAAGATGAGAATTTGTGTTTGGCTTTGATCACTAAAACTTTTATTTTGATGCTTTTCAGGGGTGTGTTAGATAAGAATGCAAAGTTTCCTCATGAAATGTATTTTCAGTCAGTTTTGTTACTTGGAAGAAATTAATCCAAATTTTTTGTCAGTTTTATCAAGATGAGAGTTGTTTATGATTTCCTGTTTAGCAGTGGAATCTGTCTATGTAAATATTATACATTTTCATTTTGTCTGTATGTTCCTAACTGTGCTTTCTGTTACTAGTATCTTTGCATCTCATTCCTCCTCATAAAGCAATAGATTGGTACCAATATGCTTTTTTTCCCAAGTTAAATGATTAAGTCCTTCAGCAATTAAATAATGTTTCACTCAATTCAATGTGTAGACTGTGCTGAGTGGAGGGCTGATAAATGAAATAAGTGGAGCAGACATGGAGTATGTTTGACTGGCTGCTGGCTAGAAAATGAGAGGGACAGCATTTGAATTCTGCCCAGATCCCCAAACCCAACCACATCTTGTTTGCAAAGTCTGCGTCCACGTTGCTATTTTAACTTGGATCTGGAGTGTGCTTTTGAAACAAATCTGAACAAGTTTATTTAGTGTTTCTGTTCACACATTTAAGAGCAGGTTCAGAGAAATGGGTTCCTTTCAGACAAAACAGGCCAGATGGTGCACTTGTGTGCTCCTTCTACTAACATACATCCAGGCTGTGGACATAAGTTACAGATACTCAGAAGCAGAAGTCCCAGAACAAGTGTAATGTGAATGTTGGATCCTCAGCACTGTGTCTCTTACTGTGGTTGTTTCTTGCATCTTACAACTGCAGATTCAGCCAAGGTCAATGCTCAGTGTTCAACAATGTGGTGGGAATCAGAAGGAGAGAAATCTTCAGTTATATACATATATACATATATATATATATACACACACACACACACACACATATATATATATATAAAATTTTATTATGAAAGTAGGTTTATATTTTAAATCTAGAATTTGGGTAATGGGCATGATTTTGCCACAGAAGTGAAGCCAGATGAATGAGAGGGAATCAAAGAGTTCCACCTGGAAGACTGGTGCTGTAGAAACAGGAATATATCCAGAAAAAGGGTAATTTGAGTTCTTACTGATCTATAGGCTATGACTGTGAATGCTGTCCAAAGCTTGTACAAAGTCATCACGCTGTATAAGAACAATTTCACCTTCCTGAGAAAATTTTATTCTATATGACTGTTTTCTAAGCTTGTATGGGTGAATTTTTGCTAGTATTACATTATGCTAGAAACCCTACTTAAAAGGTCAATTCTAGCTCCACAACACTTTCCAGATTTACATCTCATGTTCAAATGAATTATAATTCAAGTTCCTATTTAAACAAATCCTTTCAGTAGCTCTTTCTCTTCTGAAATAGATTCTTCCTGTAGAGAACAGACATAGTGTTACAATTTCCAGGTCAGTACTGGGATACTTGTACCCAGAGTAAAGTTAGGACAGCTTCCCATGGTTTATCCATGAAAGCATCCAAGGTGTTTTCTGGGATATCCTGCTGCAACCAAAGACAGAAGCCCCGCCACTGGGGTTGCTAATGGGTTGAACTGTAAAAAATGTCAGCATTTTATTTAGGATAAAGCAAATGTGCTAAAAGCTTGCACTAATAAACAGGAAACATATGTTTGCCTAAAGAAAACACAGTTTTTGCTCATGCAAAAGTCATGAGTATGTGCAAGGAGTCTGTGAGGTTTTTGAACAGTTTTTAATATGAGATGAAGCAGCTAGGTAATAGACTTTGGTAATGCTGAGAAGAGGAAATGAGAAGAGAGTCCATAATCTTTAAAACTATCACTCTTCAAGTATCTTAGAAGAGAAGAAATGGGAATTGGCTATAACCTGGTCTTGTGTGTTAGCATAGGTACAATTGCAAGCAATATTATTAGCATACAAATTGATATTGTGCAAAAGCAGTCTTTTGTTTGAAGGTAATGGCCACGACACTGCAAAAAAGGAGACGCTTATGTTCTAATGTAGCAGAGGAAGCAAATAAGCAATTTACACTGTAAAAACTTGCTGTTCCAGAAATGTGACTGGAAAAATGATCAGTTGGTAAGCAATCTTTATGTTGATTTAAAGAATTTTTGAATACGATTGCTTTGTTCATCAGTCCAACACTGTTTTCTGTTAAGGAAGTTATTCCTCTTGAAGGGTCAGATTTTGACACAGTGGCAGAAATGAGAGTATAAGAGGATTGGGATCTAAATGCTGCAATTAAGATTTTGTTTTTATTATTTTCAATGACAAAACACTAAGATGTATATGCCTGGCATAAGGAACATCTGCAGGTCCTCATTTCACCAATGCATAGCCAGAGAAACACCCTCACCCAACAACAACATGTAACATTACTCATCCTAAAGGCAAAATCTTAAGAAAACAAAATCCTAATTCAGCAGTTGAGAGCTCTCAGTTTATCTTTGAAGCACTGAGTTAATCTTTATTAACCCACTAGGGGAGGATCTGTAGGACTTTTCAAAGGCTTGAACATTGAGCATGAGTCTAAATATCTTGCTGAACACAACCTAAATGAGTAGCTAGGCAGTGCTTCTTGGTCAAAGCCATTTTTTTGTCAGATAGAGGTTCCCAGAGTTAAGCAAAGCATGGCACTGTGCCTATGCTGGAACTTTCCAGTGCAAAGAGTGGCGCTTTGGGGTGTTTATGAAAAACAGTAGTGCAAGATCTATTAGGCATCCAGTTAGAGGTAAAAACATAAACTCTGTGTGAAGATTATCTGGATAATTAAATTACTAAGTAAGCATTATGTCAGGTGGGGGGGGGGGAGGATATTGTCATTAATGATTATATTAAATTTTGACAGCAAGAGGCAGACAGGTGTCTTTATTCCCCTCCAGATGATTATCTCTTGATAAATCGAATTCCCCTCAGAGGCCTTAGTGCAATTTCAGAACAGGCATATTATTAACAATACTGTGTTTTTTGTATTGGAAAAGATAGACTTCAGCAGGCTGAACAAGACTGCCAGCAGAGCTGCACAAATCCCATGGATCATTTGGACTGTTAACCAGGACTTTCCCACTGCTGATTTGCCTCTGGAATGTGAACTTCTGTGTTCATCTTCAATGTATATTCTGGTGGGTAAACATTCCTGAAAATTTAGTTAAGTTTAAGAAACTAAAATTACTATGAAGCTAAGAATAGTCACATTCTCCTCGTCATCACCCAGCCCTGGTGGCCCAAACTGGTCTCTCTTTAAACACAGTAGTAAATTGGGCTCCCCAGGACAACCAGGAGGTCCATGAAGCAAAGTGAGCACTGTGTAGGGTAGAGATGCCAGGGGAAAGAGACTGCCCCATTACCTACACCTGAGGAGGCAGAAGAGACTTTTCTAGCCTGACAAGCAGCACATCTCCAGAGCCCTCTGCTCCTGTTGGACAGCTGACCTTGTAGCTGGGAAGATCCTGGTGAATGGAGAAATATTGCAGGGGGCAGAGACAGGAGGAAGTTTCTTACAGGACACAGGACTGTTCAGAGAAAGGTGCCTGCTTCCTCCAGGGCTATGATGGAGCTTCAGAGGGGCAGCACAGCTTCTATGGCACAGCCATTTCTCACTCCCCATCCTGGCTGTAAGGAGATGCTCTGGAAGTTTCCTTTCTGACTGAGCTCTGGGACTGCCAAGTGTCTCAGGCACAGATGCCAGCAGGAAAATCTCTCATTGCTGTGCAAAGCTCGGGATGTGACCCATGGTGCTCTGCTGGGCATTTAATCCTGATACAAAAGACACACTGTTTTTTTGCTTGTTTGTCTGTTTGTTTGTTTGTAAGAATATTGCAGACATCAGTTTTTCCTCACTAAACAGAGACCCCAAAACATTTCAATGACATAGGTTAATCTGCCCTAATGTGTTATTGGCATGATGTGTTAATACAGGGATATACTACTTTCTTCCATGTTTAGTTAATATGGGCATGTAGCTTTGCACATATACAATAAATAAATCTAAAAAAAATGGTTACTATTTTAGTTCTAATTTATACTCAAAGACAAGAGGTATGGTTTCTCTGCAATAGTTACATTTCAGCTATTTGAAGCCAGCTGAGCGCCAGCTGTGTGCCCACAGCCTCTCAAGGGTGTGATTATTTAATGATAAAACTAATTTTCCTCAGTGCTTATGATTACCATTGCAAAAATTATTTTAACATAAACTGAAGTGGTGAATTTTTGAGCTGTCAGAAGGCAGGGTTGGTTACGCAGAATATTGAGCAGTCTTTTCAGCAGAGCTGTGGAAAGTCCCATAAAATAACACTACCTGTCAAAATCTAGACTGAAGTCTAGAGTCCAATTTATCTTAGAGTGGCAAATAGTCTGCCCAGCTGAAAAAGAAAAATTTCTACTATGCCAGTAAGACCATGATTTCTAGTTGTCTTTTCTTTAAAGACAACAGCTATTCCAGGTCAAATGGGCTTTATAAGCACTATATTTGGCATCCTCTGATGCCAAGACACTGCATTGGGGAAAACTTTCTTTTCAGTCATGTTCCGAATGAGCCAGACATGGTCCTTTGGATCACAGAATCAATGAATCCTTTGTGTTGGAAGAGACCTGTAAGCTCATGGGATCCAACCATGCATGAAGATAAAGGCTGATGGATGTGGTGGACCCTGAACAGGACCTTGGAAAATACGATGAATTTTTGAGGCACACAAAAAAGCCATTGTGGTGATTCTTATGAGATATAAGGCACCCTCCTTTTAAGGAAAACATTTGCATAAATCACTAACTTCATACTTTCCCTTATTTTCCAAGTGGATGCATTCCCACCATTGAAAGGGCTACTAAGGACCATGCTGTCATCAGTATTTAAAAAAGCAAAGGAATGAAGGACATCTAATTTCTTATTTTTCTCCTGCCAAACTATATGTTATAGACCAAAAAGGAGAAAAAACCCCCATTTTTAGCTTTATGAGGTAAATTGTTTTTAAGGTGGACCCAAAAAATGCTTTTAGGCAGGACCTTTTCCAAAATGGAAAATTACAAAAAAAAATCATTTTTATTTGCATCTAGAACTTGTAGATCTAGATATGTTATTGTTTTTAACATTTCTCTAAATTTTAAAAAATTATTCTTAATTTCTCTTTCACTTCTCATTTGACACCTGACACAGTTTCCAAATTTAAAAAGAGAAATCTAGTTTAAAACATATTTTGGCTTAAAAATAAAATATTTTGTCTTATTAAAGTAAAACTTTTGATTTTGAAGCAATTACATTTTTCATATTAAAATACATTTTTTATTTATGCCTCTCTAAAAGTTTAATATTTGGATAAGATTATTAGTAGGTAGGAAAAAACCCCAAACACTCTAATTTTTGTGTTCATTATCAGAATCCACCACAGACCAATGGTTCCAATTGATGAAGACAACATAAGCCTAGAAAACCCCCATTAGTCATAAGCATGGGTTTTCTCTGGAGGATTTCAACCACCCTCTGTTTGGGGGACCTTGCCAGATGGCAGCTGGTAGCAGTGCAAATTTTTAAGCACAAAGTGGCACCAGCATTTGCTGTCTGATAGCTGCCCAAAAAAATGCAGGACTAAAATTTCTATATTTTTAGGTATACTGCACTGAAAGAAGCAGCCATCTTAAAATTAAAACCAAGGGATAGAGTATGGGGTATAAAGACTATATCTGAGGGTTATTATTACCATGAGTTATTATGTAAATGATTCCCCTTGCTCACAAATACACACACGCTTTTTCATCCTGATTTAAAACATAATTGCAGTCCTTGACAGATTGCCATTGAATTTTTTCTCATAGAATGAATTAAAATATTGAAAGTAGAAAAGGATAGAATGGAACATTATGTCCTATTATACTAATCAAATGTACTAAAACTAACCCCTCCACCCCAAAACCACCTCCTGCTGCCATCCACTGCATCAAGATGGGTTATGAATGAACAAATCCACTTGGCACTTTACAAAATGAGGTCATGATAAGTGCATGAAAAAAATGAAATCAAAGCCCTTTATAGCTGGCAGGATTCTGTCTTTGTAGCAATGAGTTTAAATCAGGGCAGCAAGATCATCAAAGTGCTTACAATTCCTTACAAGAGCAAATTGTAATTTTCTGTTTCCTGACTGTCCTTTGTAGATGTTGTGCAAGTTTGTTAAAAATACTTCACCTCTTCCCGCAGGATGTTGCAGAGCCAATAGCAGGAGTTGACTGGACAAAGAGACCTATCATTTGTCAGGAGGGTAGGTCCAAGGAAAGCTGCAGAAGAGGATGCACTGCATGTTACTCCAGAGGCAGGAAACCCCTCTGTTCCCAATGGTCAAAGGACAGGGCAGCAGAAGGAGGCAAAATGGAACAGCATCCACCTCTGACTTGGAGCACCCATGGTTAGGACCTTTGTAAGACTTCCCCTCCACAGCCTTTCTTTTGGGATCCCTTCTGCAGTTATATTTAACTCAGGCTGTAACAAAAGGATGCTGGCAAAGGTCCTTAAGTACTGAAAATAACCAGGGAGTAGGAATATAACTCACCATCTTCAGAGGGGCTGTTTTTATGTACTGTAGTAATTTAATTACTGTGACAGTTAGTCAATGCAATAGAGCCCTTGTGTAAATGAGCAAGAGATCTTTTTTCTTTATAAATTAACACCAAAGTATTTGTGTTCATTTAGGGATGAATGAACTTGAACAACGTCAAACTCTTTGTGCACTGAGATTTTTGGGATGTGAATTCCAATCCAGTTCTGAGTACTGTCTTGGATTAGTAGCCATATTAAACCAACAAATCTAAATAAATAAATAAATAATTGACTTTGGCTTTGAATTGGTTGGAAAAGATTCCCCTACACATATCTGGGTATCCCTAACATTTATATTATTTGTGATATACACTACTCAATAACACTTGGTACATTTTGTAGACAATGGCTTCCTGTAGCAATTCCCCTCCTGAATGCTTATGCTTTAAATAGTTCCAGATGTCTGGAAGGTCTCCCAGGAACTCATCTCTGTTTCCTTTCACTTTCTTTTACACACCAATGGAAGGACATATTTAACACACTGATCTTTGCATCACACAGCATTTGCTTAGGTCAGTGGTTTCTTGTGGTATCATGTCCTGGAGCTGCTCCTCTGTGCTAAGTACAGTTTAGTGCTCTGTCAACTTTCAAACTATTCGAAAATGCACTTCAGATGTGATAACTAATTTGCATAAAGACATGATCTAATGTACCAACCTGAAAGGATCTTGTGAAGAATAATTTCAGATGTTTACATATATTGAAGTGTTAAGAAAGATGTTCTTCAGTCATTTAATGTGCATACACATTTTCAAGACTGGTTTCTAAAAATGTGACTACTCAACACATTATACCCTCTCAACTTGTAGTCTCAGTAATTCAGGTATGATTCTATTTCAGGTAGCAATGAAAGGAAGAAAAAAATTAATAGAGGTAAAGAGCACAGAGGTTACACTCCCCTCATAGTGATGCATTTTTGACTGTGGCAAGAAGAGAAGTGCTGGCCAGGTTTTTATATATTAAAATTTAACTTTGTATTTAGAATTTGCCAAGAGAATTTTAATTAGGGTAAAGATCGATTTTTTTCTCATTAATGATTTGAAAAACTGTCATTTTTCTACCGCTGCTTGTTATCTAAGGTGAAGAAATGGGTTTCAGTTGCCTTAACACAGACCTTTTTTACTAATTTAGACCTTCAAGGGGTGTTCCCACCTGCCTCCATCAAAAGGATGCAAGTTCCTCCTGGGCCCCAGGTTATATCTGCCAACATTCATGGATACCTCAGAAACCTGGGGGGGATCCAGAATGGCACTGGGGGTTTGTGCTGAGGCAGCTGAAACCCATTTTAGCTGCCTTTAAAATTCTAATTTGAAGTTACTTTTACATATTTGCAAAAGCTATTGATTTTTCCTGAGTGGTTCAATATGGGCATTCAGTATACTGCTTTATATCTGGAAACTGTTAAGTGTGCCTTGTAACTGACCTCTTATATTAATATTTTCCCTGCATAATAATTTGACATTAAACATTATTAAATTCACTGTAACCCAGAAGTGGCATGCAATTTTGGGATGTTGGTTAAAGTAAGAATTTTGCAATCAGGACTCAAAAACTAGACAAGTTGTTATTGGGGGTTTGTTATAAATTCCTGGTTTGTCAGCTATGTAAATGGTTCTATTGATTAGTTCCTAATAACCTATCTTACAAATATATAATTTTAAAAAAGCATAAACAATAAACATGATTTAGACTAATATTCAGGTTCCACTGTGCTGGGAATCATGACACTACTGCACAAACTACAAATACTCAGCTCTGTGCTGACTGCAGAATTAGTAACTAATATAAAATTAAAAGTTTGCAGTTGACAAGGTTTTTAGCTAGCTTAAGCTAAATACTGACTTTCTGCAAGTTTTTGCATTAATGAAATTAAAGTGCCTCATCTGTATGGGAAACAAACTTGGGAAGAATTGCGAACACAGTAAAATGAAAATTCTCTTTTGAGAATTTTGTGCTCAGACAGTATGGAGATGGGTAGCAGCATAAAAATCTTAAAACAAATTTGAACAAATGTTCAAATATTCCCCCAGCACAGATTTACAATATTTGCAGCTAGTCATCCATTTCTAGCGAATGCTGTGTTCTGGAAACCAAGCAAAGAAACAATAGTAGAGAGGCTAATTAATCATAAATGAGTCTCATACTAGAGGATTTTTATTGGCCCTAAAAGACCACAGAAACAGCTCCACCCTATGCACCCAATAGGAATATGAAATGTTTATGGATTTACTGGGCTTTTTTTTGATTTGCTGTTTTATACTATAGGGAAGACAGAGTGTGACCTTCTCAGACACCACTTGCATACATTGTCCAAAATAAGCTTCTGAAGAGGTGTAATTTTGGTAAACAACACCATTTTAATTTTTTTTCTTGTAAAGTGAATACCATGCAGATACCTGCATTTTATTAAAATACCAGTGAAACACAAAAACAGTTATTGATGGGCAAAAGGGAATTATTTTGATATTTCCATGTAATGGTCTTGGACAGTAGTTTGCCAGGCTATCACATGAAGATTGAACTGTGCAGGAACATACTTTTGGTACTTAGTGTACTATTAATGTCTAATTATGAAATTATTTGTTTTTTTGACAGGTTATAAATGAACACATGTAGACCTACTAAGAATTCTGTACTGACTTTCAGTTTTTCTCTCCTTGGAGAATTGGTGTGTATGAGTACCTGAAGTATCTGAATATTTGAAAACTTTATCATGGTATTTAGATTATTTAGGAGAGCAAAATAGGCCAGCAGATCATCTCTCTCCCATGAGAGGAATTTATATGACAATAAGCAGGATGCTGAGGGAAGCCAGCTTGGATTTTCTGCTTGTTTGAGAATTGCTTCAACAAATAACTCTGTTCAGGCACATTTAGTAAGTAGATGTTACACTACCTGAACCAGTTTTAATGCTGGTCCATATTTTGATTATTAGGAAGGGGATCCATTTGCACTGTTTTAGGCAGTTCTGTATTCTTTCCAAGACATATTTCCTGCCATTTCTCCCCTTTTGTGTGTGAAAGTAAGAGCTAAACAATTAGGCTTTTAGAATAAGCCTACGAATGATGAAAACAAGGGGGTGAGTCAGGAAAATTGAGCAAAAAAGGTGGCTGAGGAGTTAGTTCCATGTTTTAGATGCTCTGTATTTGCTGATTTCTCTGTTGATTTGTTTGTTGATTTAAACATTTTTTGATTTTAAATTTTCCAAAACAATTTAAGAAGGAAAGTCTATGGCACAGTGTCAATAGAAGGGTATTTATGGGTAAGTTAAGTTCATTTACATGGAAAAGTACTTCCATTTATAGTACAAATTAGAAAGAATGTAGCTGAAAAAAATTACTCCTGTTAAAAACTAATTATAAATGAGCTTCAGTGGAAAATTTATGTGCTCATTTGAGATGGATCTCTGGCTTTTGCCTTGGAGTGCTGAAGGATGATTAGAATAAAAGGTATTCCTGCAGTGGAGCCAAATACACTATAAAGGCTGTGCTGCACAAGCCCCAGGTTTCCATAGTGTGGATCCCTTAAGCATCAACTCATATTTTCCAATTAGGACTGACTAATGTTCCTCTATGTGTGGCAAAAATAGTCAGTCATTTATTCTTCCTGGAGGCATATGAGCAGAAGCCACCACTAAAGTTATGTGTGTGTGTGTGTGTGTGTGTGTGTGTGTGTATGTGTGTATATGTGTGTGTATATATATATATAGTAGTTCTTTGCTATGGTTCTTTGATTGAATATATATCATGCTATTTTTTTATTGAAGACCCCCCCACCCTGAACTATTTAGGATTCATTATAGTGTAGAGTGAGGTTTAGCCTATGCAAAATGGTTGCCTGCTGAGTAACAAAGATGAGTTATGAAGAAATAACTGAACAATTAAACTTAGTAAACTATCCATAGCTTATCATGCATAGCTTGGATCATAAAAGATTTAACCAAAGGCTGGAGCGAAGCTGCCCCAGCTCGTGCACTGTGTGAGTCCCAGCTAAAGTCTGTCACACAATATCTGGGCTGAGTGTCCATGTGTATGTGTATGGAAGCAGTGTTGAGCAGACTGCTCAAACCTTATCTGAGCTTCTGGAAGAAGACCAAAAATTTTTCACAATATTTTACATTATGTAAGATAATTGACTCTGGACACACTTCTGTCTTTTGTTTCCTGCATGACCTTGATGATGATCCCTAGATGCTCTTTGCTTTCCAGTGTCATGATGAAAATGGTAATGTGTGACAGGCTAGGTATGAAAGAGTGATTCTTCTGGAGGCTGTGGTGCTTTGTAATCACTGGAATTCACTGGAATCATAAAACCCATTCCTGACCATCAGCTTTTAAAGGTGGAATAACTGATTATGTAATTTTAACAAAATGCTTTTTACAATGCTCAAAAGGTCATGGAAAGTAAATGCAAGCACAGAAGGAAGGAAGCAGACAGAGAACTACCTCCAGGTTGGACAGGAATTAGGGCTGGGGATCTTTTTAGAAATGACTGAGTCATAAGCATTAAGCATAAGAAGTAGATCTTACATAATATGTCTGCATTATGTACTGCTTTGCCTGAGATGATATTCCTCACAGAAGGTGTTATATTTATTACCACTTTTAATGGGAAATGTCAGAAAGGTTTGTAAAGCTCATTTCCCCAGAATTTTAGACCTAGTTCTTCCTTTGTTGCAGTCTATTGGATTTCTTTTATTCAATTCCAAGGATGTTTCTTTTTCTTTCCCATGATTTGCTCCTATCAGAGGATGCTAGTGCTTAGTGTCCTAGATGTCTTCTTGGAATCACAAAATAATACACAGTTGGATTTTAAACAAGAGCAGATCAGTTTCAGATGTGGTGAAGGGGTAGAGCACTTTGTCTGGCTGCCACTTCAAATGTTCCTGAGCACTGTGCCTTGATTTACTCATCCATAAAATAAAGATAAAAAGAACAGCCTTTGGCTTATTTATTTTAAACCAAATATGTTCAAAATCTGTCATGGAAGAAAGAGATGTATATGCTTAAAGTTCATTACTATACCCACCACATGCATGTGATGCTTGATACCTCTCTGCCCTCCACTCCCCTTCACTCCCCTCCACTCCCCTCCACTCCTTTCCCCTTCCCCCTGTATTTCATGCTTACATTTTGTCTGTGCCATCCTGTTTCACCTCTTTTCTAGTTCCTGTATACATCTGACCCATCATCTGTTCTTCTTAAGGTCTGAGCTGCTGCACTTTTCCCATGATGAATCTCTATCTATATTACCTGAAAACATGCTTAGTTGCAAAAAAATTCTTGTTTCTTTGCTTCTAGTGTTTTCAGAATTTCTTTATTAGAATCCTCAGCAGAGCTAATTAATGCAGCCTATAATGGTGTATTTATACATGTTAGTGATCTGAAAAATGTTAAATAAGTGGTTAACATTGTTCACTACCATGGGATTGCTCAAAGTTCATGAAGTTAAAGCTATGCAGGATGCTGGAGCCTCTGAGGTCATTGATTTAAACCAGCACACATTCATTTGGGAGGCAGCAAAACTCTCTTGAGCTGGATACTGTGTTGACCCTGGATTTTCTTAATTTTTTTTTTCACATGGTGGTTCTTGACCCTCTGAACAGTAAAGGCTGGATGGAGCCTCTTCAGGAGAGTAGGACATTCCCTCTTGTCTTTCACACTAGGAATACTGACTGTAAATGTGACAAGATTGATCACTCAGACATTAGTATTGATAATAAAACAGTTAAAGAATAAACTAGAGGGAAGAAAAGGAGCAATAGATGGTAATACAAGATGATCTCTAATAGGTTGACTAAAATAAGGTGTGCCTAAGCTCTATGCCTTTTCTAGCCTTGATGGCCTTTAAATGTCTCTGTGTCAGCTCTGAAGTCAGTTGTCCAAGAAGAGGGAGCAGACTCTGGTGGCAGTGGGAGTTTGCTGCTGCACACTCAGCCAGGGCAGCTCATTGTCTGCTGACAGCTTTTTTCACATGTGGTTTATAAATGAACCCTCAAAGGCCTGATGTTTGGAAATCCAGTTGAAACTTAATGTTTCATCCAAAACCCTAAACCAGATGGTACTTGGCCAGTACTGCTGTTTGGAGCATTTCAGTGTGTAAATAGCTGGCCAGCTTCTTTTGCTGAGGGTCCTCTTCTGATTCAATAAGCTATAATCCTCTTTTCAATGTTTGGACAAATCATTCACCAAAGTCATGGCAGGAGGCTGTGATTAAATGTGCAGTTCTACACAGCTCCTAGAATTCCTAAATACCTGGTGGAAGCCAATGTCTGATACACACCAGAAGCTGCGGGAAACAAAAAAAAGTATTTTCTAGTCTCAGTGACAGGAACTAAATTAGAGCTCAGAAGCCAAACACCTTTGCTGGAAATAATCTGATACCTGCTGATGCTAGTAATTGCAGCTAGTCTGCTAAAATAAGCCAAAATGATCATTGTCACTGGCAGTCTGCTCTGAGATAGCAGCTATTGCAAGCAAAGGGCTTGATACCGAGGTAGCATGTGCTGATATCACAAGATGCACAATTTCTCTGGAGGCTTCAAGCACATGTCAGACACCTGGCATGCCTTCCCCATGCTACATCTGCAGGAAGCCATTTCCTTGCTTTCTTTCTGTGATGGACTACTTCTTTATGGGTTTGGGCCATACTCTACATTATTTGGCTGTACAACAGTTTGGATGCCAGTATTTTGCTCTAAAACATGGTTCTTTGCCAGATCTTTCACTTTAATTGTACACAATTTGTTTTAGTACAGAAAAACAGAGGGTTGAGCTGCTTTGAGCTGGAAATGTTGATAAAAATCTGGAAGAGTCTTTTACCTCATTACAAAGGTCTTTGGAGACATTTTATTCTTATCTTCAGATAACAGTTTAACAGTTTAGACTTCGATGGTATGTGCACTTAAAAATAAATACCTTTGGAATAATATAGAAGGTGATGAGATTTTTGGAGACAATGAATGCATTCTAGCTCTGTAATAATTTCGGTCTGCTCAAAGAAAAAAGGCTAATATAGGCAAGACTTGGATTTTTCCAGCAGCATGTCTCATGCTGCAGCATGCCAGGAGGAGAAGAAAAGCCCACGCACAACGCGCCAGATGTGCACAACTGTGTGTACAGAGAATAAATCTTCAGGACAGGCTGCAGCAATGTATTTTTCTTCATCCCTTACAATGTGCTTGAGAAGAGTGCCTTCTAGGCAGAACTCTGAGAAGAATGAATATATATTATCCTCAGCCTGAAATGCTCGTGTGGCTGTGCTCACCCTCTGTGGGCTCCTCAGCTGTGCCCGTGCTCCGTCCTGGAGGCGATGCTGCTGCCTGTCTGCAAGGCACTCTGCTGGCTGCTTCCTCCAGAGGACATCCCTTTCTCATGCTATTCATGGGATTTATAAACAATGTGATTTGCTGCTACATAGCTGCTAAACTGCAAATAACCTAGTGTTAAATAGTTCTGATAATTTTTAATGTTTGTGTGAGGAGGAAAGGAGACTTTACAAACACTGCTGGTATGAGTGTTCTCTTGACACTGAGGTACCACAGCTGTACCACTTACAACCATTAGGAACTGCAACCATGCTCTGGCAGTCAATAAGATCAGAATAAGACCAGAATGAATACCTGTTGCTTTATCCTCTGATTTATTGCTTACTAGCATTATCATATTTTTTAAAAATTTATTCTAAAGATTATGGTCTGCCTAGAGATTACTTCGTGTTATTTTTTTTTTTTTTTTGTAAAACAGTGCACAGTGGGGAATTTATTCTGGAAGAAATTTCTTAAACATTGATAGAATACCAGTGGCACCTTTTTACTGACTGCCTTTCATTATCCAAGACAGGAATGCTGCATTGTGTTGGTGTGTTTTAAAAGAAAAAAGAGTTTTTTACATGCCTGTTTTCAAAATGTTTAATATGGAATTTGAGTAGTGGTTCATATGGCATTAACTACTTTGAAATATATACTGTTACTCAAAATGTATTTGTCCTTTCTGATGTTAAAAACTATGAATATATAAAGCAATCGGGATGAATCCTACTTATTGCTCACTTTCAAAAGTGCAAATCCATAGAGCTCAAGATCTACTATGAGCAGCTGACAGCTGGTAAAAATAACTCTCAGTAAAGACTGTATGTGCTTACCTGCCTGCAAAACTTCTGTAAAACTTCATGCTGAATCTTGTAATTCCACAAAGATATTTTTCAATAATGAAACAGAAGATGAAATGCTTGAAAAGAAGCAGCTCTTGCTGACACAGGGCAGAGATGCATGCATTAAAAATGGTAAAAACCTCTAGTCTTAAGTCTTCAAGTTGAGTAAAGTTTTGAAAAATTTACCTAGCAGTGGGAATCCTGGATGTTTATAAATACAGTGATGACATTTTTAAGGCTGTTGTGAAATGTTACCTTCATGTAGAAAGAAGCTATTTTGTGCCCTGATTCTATTCACCTCTCTGCCCTTGTTTGTGGTTCCGTTCATGGGGAACCAACAACCTGTGATATGTCTGCAGGCCACATTTTTTCTTCATGTAGTCCCTACCCAGCCACAACTTTGCTGCAGTTTGGTTACGCATTTATTTTGACAGATGCACTTCAAAGTTCTGTTCAAATTTCAGCAACAAAAAACCTCCTCAATCACCTTACAGCTCATTATTAGTGACTGTTTATGTTATCTCAGGGCTTGCTAGATAAAGAAACTGCAAACACTACACTGAGCACTGGGTTAATCAGTGTATAATCTTATGCAGAATAAGGCCTGGTAGTGACGGCTGTAGTGTTGCCTATGAGTAAAAACACTTCAAAGTAATCTTACAATAAAGTGGCCTCAGCCTTCAAAAGCACTTTTATATATGGTTAGGATAATTTACATCAGAGGATTATATTCCCTATTTGGGAAAGGTTTGTAGACAGAGCTGGAAGCAGTGGAGGGACTGTGCCAGAGGATGCTTAGGCAAGCTGTCCTGAGTGCCAATTCTTGTTTGTCCCTGGTAAAAGCTTTCACTTTTTGGATTACAACCTAATCCAAATGTCTGGGCAGAGGGATGGATAAACTGTGTGTGTGGTGGCTTGCTTGTAACCTTCTTCCACTTACACTGTTATAACCATGTTAGGCCATGCTGACATCAAACACTTTTGATGGAATGAAATTTGTAAAGATGGTAGATTTAATTCTGGACACATAAATGAGATTTTTATGCATAGAGGGCATATGAAATGCATAAAAATGCATTTCAATCACTAACAATCTCTGAGAATATGGTTTAGAAAAGTCACGTGTGCCAGCCAGAGGAAAAGTGAATTTTGTATTAATTTTCATAGAAAACATGATAAGATGGAAATGGAAATCTGCAGTGGCCAGCCAGCTTCCAGCGGCATTGCATTTTCTTGCCCTTTAGGAAATGTGTGGGAGAAAAGTATTTTCATGGATTTTACAGTGCCGCACTTGGCACCTGTAATAACAATGAAGTGGTTAAAGGTATATCAGCATTTAATGGAGCCACTGTTTCCATCAACTCTGCTTCTGTATTTGAAGAATTCAGTGGTACCAGGGGAATCCTGGCTGCCTTAAGCCCAGAGAAACTTTTTCCTGGGTCCTCTGTGCTAGAAGGCTTAAACTAGCAAGGAGTGATAGAGCTTTGCCCTCTTGAGCTTCTTAAGGTTTCACGGTTGCAGAGGCAAAGTGACTTACAGCTCTGCTACAGCCTTTAAACCTTTTTATGCATATAAAATTTGAAGTGCTGAAGTGCTAAATTGGCTGAGCTCTAAGCCAGTTTACCTCTACTTGCATAATAGTTTAAGCAGTTGAACACAGTCAGAGGTTCCTGTAGAGGACACAGAGCCTGCAAAACTTCTGAGGCTGGTAGATTTCCTGTGCTTTGCTTCATGTCTTGCTGGCCATAACCTGTAGCAAAAATGTAAAGACACTGTGGCTTCACCAGGAGAGATAAAAAATCTGCTGGTTTGAAGGCCATTGTCCATGGAATTTGTTTTAGAACTCACTTCTCTACATATCTGCTATCTATATATCAATGTGGGTATCTAAATAACTTTGTGAGTCAGGGGACAGGGCTCCTCACCATTTTCTCTTGAAAGGTATGGCAATATTGAGCTTGCTGTGACTTGATAAAGATGTGTTTTAAACAACTGAGGTAAATATTGAGGTAACTCTCAGTTCCTGAGGTTACTCAGGAATTAACATAGGGCAGCTTGATAGCCAGAAGTGCAGAAGGAGGAAGATGGACTTCCTGAGCAGCAGAAGGAACACTGAACTGTGGTACACTCAGGGTCACCATTTGTGGTAGCAGGCCCCCAACCAGGTAATAATTAGCATTGAGTCCATGATGCAGAAGGCTGAACCATTGGTTTATTCCCCTATACTATATTACAGTACATCCTTAAGAAACCCATAACCCTTTCAGACAGTCTGATACAACTTTGACCCAATTGGCCAACCAAACAAAACACCACCCAGTGTCCAATCAAGAAACTACCCTTTGGTAAACAAATCTCCATAACACATTCCACATGTGCCCAGCAGTGGGCAGCAAGTGATGATAAGACTTGTTTTAATTCTTTCTCTGAGCTTTCTCACAGCTTCCCAGGAAAATGCCTGGGAAAGTCTGTGCCAGCTCTCTGTGGCCAGAGAGTTGCTGCCACACTGAACAAGAGATGTGAAAACAAATGATAATATTTCTAAAATTTCTTATTACCGTCACCTTCATGATCAACAAGAGTAAATGTGCAGCTAAAGCCCAGCTAACAACTCTTCCTTTCATAAGCCAAGAAAAATCACTTTGTCTGATGGCACTGGCAGTGCAGCAGCTATAGACAGATTAGTGCAAGTGAAGGGCTTTGCATCTTTGTGCCTTTTGTTTTGTTTGTTTTTTTTGTTTACACAGAGTGAAATCGAGTAATGAAATGCTAGGTTTGTACAGGTACTTTTCTGACAATGTTCATAAGAATGCCCAGATTTCACCATATGAAAAGCCACCAAGAGATCCAGGAAAAACTAAGAAAGCAAGAAGGGTGTTGTTTTTGTTTTTTTTTTTTTTTTTTTGCAAGCAAGAAATGGTGGCTCTTTTTAAAACAGCTGCTTTTTAAGGTGTATTCTGCTGAATTATGAAACAAGATGAAGCTTCTTAGCTTTCAGACATAAAACTGCATTGTATGGTTGACTCAATTCTTTGCTGCTATTCTTTCAGTTTTCACATTCAAAATCATACATGAACTATTTTTTAGGATTGAAATATACACTATGGAATTCCCTTTAGCCTCACAGGCATTTGGTCCTTGAGATCACAAACTCAACCAGGCTGCCACCAATCCTATCTCCTTTAGTGAGCTCATCCATTACCACTGGATAATTCAACATGCAATATGAATTTATTAAAAGTTCATCAAGAAAGTTCAGAATTCAGGTTGAGTTCTGTGTTTTCGGAATATTTGACTAATATTTCTAAAAAGCTAAGCCCAGAAACTATCTCCAGTGTTCTTCAGGGATCTAATATATAAACAGGAATTGTGCACTTCTAAAAGTGTTATAAATCAACATTTCGATGCACTGCTAAAATATTCAGCTCCTTAAAACAGGTGAATTTCAAAGGACAAGCAGGAGGCCTGTGATGCTGATGCAGAGCTCCAGGTGTACCACTACCAGATTTTGAGACCACATGCAAGTCATACATGGTCCCACTCACCCATTTTCCAACACCTTGGTCACAGAATTTTAGGCAAATGTTAATTAGTATTCATAGCAATACTTTTGCACCACTTCGTTTCAAACACAGGTGCTATTCTCAGCTTGTTAAAATACCAGTAAAATAAATGAAGCAGAATGAGGGAAAATTTTAACACAGCTCAACTTCTTAAGTGTGGTTAAAATATTCTTCAGATAAAAATGGTGCAAATAAGCAAATGGCCTTTCAATTAAGAAATACACTTGCTCTTGAAATTGCGCTAATTTGTTTCTAGCTAATATTGAGAGAAGACATGACTGATTCCTTTATTATGAGTTTATGGTTAATAAATGAGGAATCCTTCTCAATTTATTAGCAAAATAATGGATATTGTTGGAAAAAGGGAGAGACAAATGCCAGCACCTCAGCAAAAATATTCATGAGAATGATGATACTGCAAGGCTCTATTTTTACTGTATGATTCTTTTGCCACTACTAAAAAATTTAAGAATGGCTTCAATTTTTAATACAATAGTTACAGAAGATAATATCTTATTTATTTTAATTCCTTATTTAATTAGGTAAAAGGCTTAAGATTATTATATTTCAATATTATTACATACTATTTGATTTCTGTGAAACATGGACAGTTCCTAAATGTCAAGGAAAATAAATAACACCTTCTGAACCAGTAACCTTAATTTGTTACTCCTGAGTGTGAGTAAAAAATAAAGCAGAAGCGAAAATATTTAAGAATTTTAGACTATATTCTGTATCAAAACATTTTAAAGCTGTAAGTAATGCTAGATAAATTTGTTGCTTGCACTGAAATGTTTTGTTTTAAAATAGAAAATTATAAATATACCCAAAAGAAAGGCTGTAACTCCTTCGTATATGGCCAAAAGAAAATCAAATGAGTAGGTGTTGCAACAAAGAATAGGTTGAATTTCTCCTAATTAAAAAATCAGATAGCAGACATACCAGATCTTTAAAAATGAGATAGTCTTAAACTCCACATCTCCTTGTCACACGAATGCCAACAGAGCTGCAAATGGAGCAAGCACCTGACCTCTGTAATTTCTATAATGTGGCAGAGTAGGGACTTCAGAATCCCTGCTGAGATGGTGTTTCCAAAAGTGATGTCAAAGTAATCTTCCACCCTGCCCCTTAATGCAGTTAATAAGATACTGAAACTCTGCTGTAATCCAAGTAACTAATTGTTCATCCTCTTCTATGCCAGACTGTTTTGACAGTGAATTCCTAGAAAAGAGACAAAAATCTAACCTTCACTGGCAGAGAGAAATCTAATGTGAATTAAAATTTGTTAATACCCCTGTGACAGTTTCAGGACTGCTCTTTAGATGATTTACCTTTAAATGAGGTATAAAACTGTCTTCATTTAGACAGAGTTTAGTTATGATTATTTCCCCTTGCCTGATGGGATTCACCAATATCTCTTGCCTTTGTATAGAAGATACCAGCAATATATGATGGAGCAAAGCAGGGCTTGCTGCTATCTTCATGGGATGAACTTCTTTTTCTAGCCTATTTAGACTATAGTCTCAAACACACTGGTCACTCTCAGAGACATGGTCCTTGTTAAAAAAGAGCATAAGGATGAATCTATATATAAAATGATATGTTTTTCTTTTTCCTCCAGCAAAATATTAATAATTAAGAACAGTTGTTACTTAATATACTCTTAATGATAGCATTTTCCAAGGTTTTCCACATTGCCAAAATGACACTGAAAGAGTTAACACTTGTTTCTCAACAAATTATAAACCACAATCCTTTTACTCACTGGAAAGATAAAACTTAATTATCAGGGTATTTTCCAGATAATTCTATGTTCCAATCTCATTTAGAGAGGGAAACAATTGTTATGACCTTACAATTAATTTAAATAATGAAAAAAAGTATCTGTGGTTTAAATGAAATTCTTTCTAGAAAAAACAAAATGAGGTATTGTGTTCTATCAATTTCAGAAACTATTTTGAATATTCTGATTTCCAGACAGACAACAAGAACTGATGTGCAAAGAAGAAATAAAAATGGGTCAGAGTGAGATAGATTTTGGATAAACAAAATTAATGTGGACTTTGGGCCAAAGAAGTTGAAATAAAAGGTAGACAGAGGTTACACACAATTGGAGGCAGCAGTTAATACCAAAACTCTATCAAAAAAGAAAGGGTAAATTAAGATTTTCAGAGGGCAGAATTTACGGAGCTGCTCCAGAACATCATTGTTGTGAACAATGGCATTAAAACAAAACATCTCCAATGGATGTATGTCCTTTATCCTCTCTCTACACACTGTAGATGCCTCATCCCTACCCTCAAATGAGAATGTTTCTGTCTTGCAATTCAGCCAGTTCCCATGGCTGTCCCTTCCCTCTGCAGCCTCCTCTGCTCTCTAGTCACCCTTCGGGAAAGGCCCCGAGGATGTTGGTGCTTGCAGGTTGTAACTGTGCTGCTCAGCTGTGTGCATCTGCTGGCTAGTGTGTATTTGCTAAGCTGCCACCAGAGCAAAGAGAATAGATAATTGTTGAAATTGGGTGGCAAAATTTGTGTTAGATGAGGCACCAATTTGTGCTGCTCTCTCTATTCAACTGGCTGTGCTCATGACAGTATTTCCTTTGAGATTGTGCTCTGACAGATTTGTTGGAATTGGCTAATGACTTCAGCAGCTAAAGAGGAAAGATACTGAGAAGCTTACAGAGAAAAGGGCAGGCACATGGTATTTTCACTTCCTTGAGATGCTTAGGGGAAAGAATAAAGCTATTTTAAAGAAATTTTGATATTCAGCATATGATTTACTGATTTTTTGTATCTTGAGGGTAGTGATAGGGCAAAGCTTGAAGTATTCAGGAAACAGATCCAGAAGTAAGTTTTTCCTGTGCCATCAGAAAAGAAGGTTTAGTGTGTGAGTCCCCAGCTGAGAAGGCAAAAACCTGCACAACAGGGTGAAGTCCCTTAGAGCAGACAAAGGTACATAACAGTACATATAAGCTACACTGCACCAGACAGGGTGAGGACACTGGAGAAAGAAGAGAGGGAGAGGAGGAAGCATTTGCACAAAGCAAAGTACAGATTACTGTAATACATAGTAACACTCTCATCTTACCAAATAGTTTCATAATAAAACCACCAAGCACAGTACAGCAGTGGTCACAGTTCCCCAGATCCTGATTTCACCTGGTTTAGAGTTCATTTCCTCAGTAGCTTGTGCAGTGCTGTGTTTTGAGTTCAGTGTAAGAATAATGTTGATAACACATTGACATTTTAGTTGTTGCTGAGCAGTAATTAATAATTAAATAATTAGGGAATTTTCAAGGTGTCATGCTCTGCCTGTGAGCAGGTGCACAGGAAGCCAGGAGGGAACATGGCCAGGACAGGTGATCCAAACTATCCCAGAGGATGCTCCATACCATAGCAGGTCATTCCCAGTATTTCAGCTGGGGGGGATTAGCTGGCAGGGGCCAATTACTGCCTGGAGATGGGCTGAGCATAGGTGAGTGTGTGGAGAGCAATTCTATTGTGCCTCACTTGTTTCTCTTGGGTTTTATTCCTCTCTTTCTCCTTTTGTTTGCAATTATTATTGCTATCATTATTATACTTTTATTTTACTTTATTTCAATTATTAAAGTATTATTTTCTCAACCCACAAATTTAATATTTTTTGTTTCCTGTTCTCCTCCCCCTCCTATTGTGGCAAGGGGAAGGAGTAAGTAAGTGGCTGTGTAGTACTTAGTTGCCTGCTGGGTTTAAACCACAACAATTTTCCTGTTACTTTCAATTCCATAAAGTGTCTAATGTTTGCCCAGAAGAATTGGAAAATTTGTCTCCAATCCATCACACCCTTTGTTAGCTTCCTACCAGACCACTACTGGCTAAAGAGGGAATACCACCAAGACTCAGGAGGACACCTAAACTCATGAAGTAATTCATGTAAAATTACTTAGTCTCAGAATACTGGAAAAAGCCTTAATGCTTTTTGCAGTCTCTCCCAACAGACTGGAGTGTGCCAAGTTTAGTGCCCTGTCCCCAAGTGAGCTCTCCCATCCTGGAGAAAAAGCATAATGACCCTGAGCAAAGGGATTAAAAAAACTGCTGGGCATCAGCTGGCAATATCTGTGGGAGAATTACATTTACCACAGGGTAGAGTATCTTCTCAGCTTAAGAGTAGGGAGATTGGTGAAAACATTTTTTGGGTGTGTGGATGTGTGAGTGCCCACACAAGGGCTGACATTTCCCATTCACTCTGTTTCAGTATACACTGTTTGGATTCCCAGGTATGAACATCATCCTCTATGAACATAAATGCTGTCATTGTTCTTTTTGGGCTTGTGTATGAAGTTTGAAGGCCTTGATAGTTTTATCCAACTTTCCAAAATTTTACCCTTTTATCTGCAATTACAAAATACATTGAGAAACATCCTTGGTGCACTTGAGTTCCAAGAAAGGTTCAGTTTCACAGCTCTGGTTTAATCCAAGCTGATGCACACTTGCCAGTGGCAGCATTTGAAAGTCACATAGTTTGACTTTCAAAGACTGATCATAGATTTACTTAATCTAGGATCTTAGTCTTAATCTTACTCTAGACAGTAGTTGTCTGTTTTATACTCCAGCTTTCCAAAACAGGTATCTAAATGGTGCTTTCCTTTTGCCTCTGACTAGCAAGGGAGAATGGTAGAGACCAGGTCAATAACTTAAAAGACTTGAAGAGGCCATGACAGGTTGCAAAAATGAAAATAACAAGGTGTCTCACAAAACTGGTGGACTATTGCTTCCCAGGCCATAAATCTGGTGCATTTTGTTTGTTATGCTGATATTTCCAGCCCATTTTAACAGCTGTCCTCTCCCTGGTACTCTGTTTCTCTCTGGTAACTGAGAATGCAGCATAACATTTTTCCTGTTATAACAGGACCATGTTGAAAAATAAATAAAAATATATATAAACTGAAAAGCAACTGTGAACAAGACAGAAAAAAAAATTAGTCCTAGATTTTTTTTTTTTTTTTACAGAAGTAAATACTCCCCCAGAGTCTGCAATATGGTATAAAGTAAAAAGGATCTTTTAATCTGCAGGATAGGGCTGTTCAGAGGAGTGAGAATTGATGGCAGTTTGTTTTGTGGTGATAGGGCAGAGCAGTGAGAAAGGGATCCCTGTTGAGCCCAGCAAGGCTCCACCATGCACATCTCATCCTGCAGCTCTGGATGCCCAGGCTGGCTCTTGGTAACTGGTGTGTGCTCTCAGCACAGTGCAGAGCTGCTGCCCTGAGCCATTGTCTGCACTGCCAGATCAGGGCAGCTTTCCACCTTGCTGAGAAGCAGAAGTTTTACCTCCCCACAGAGACATCTACACAGCCTCTGCTTTGAGAAGAAATGTCCATGTTTCTTTGCATTGTTGAAAACACACTGGAAAATCTGTGTTTATCCAGGAATGGGCTTGCTACTGTCTTGATTGTCTGGGAGTCTGGCTCTCAGACAGGTCTCCTCATCTTGCTCAAGTCTCATCCCAGAAGCCAGCATATTCTGTCATGTATCTGGCAGGATGTGACACCACTTAACAGAAGCTCAGACTGGGACATTTTGGCACTCTGGTGTGGTGCTTTGGCTCTAAAACCAGGTAGAGGCTGGGATAGGATAGAGCCTTCTCAGGTTCAACAGTTATCTTCCTTGGAAAGAAACCTGTGACAGAGTTAACAAATAAAATACAGGTACTGCAGCAGGAACATGTCTCTGGGTCCAAGTGTGACATTGGACATGCCAAGCACACTATGAAATACAATGCTTCTATCACCAGCTTCTATCCTTGCCTCAAGATTTTCATGCTGCAGAGAGAAAGCAGCCCAAGATTTCTGATTGCTAGCTAGATTCACACAAAAGACAGGGCAGTGTCCAGCAGAGGTGGATCAAGAATTTGCTTGCTCTGCTAAAAACACTGACTGCTTTATCCCGGGGAAATTGGACACCGCATTGTGAAGCTGAGAAGAAACAACTTTCAAGTGAAATTCTTCCTCCACAGAAGAAGTGCCAGGGTACTGGCAGACATTGCTTTTACTGCCAATTTCATATGAATGGTATTCACAGTTGTAGGATGGACAAAGAGATAAAACTTGTAAGATAGAAAAAAATAAATGGTACAAAACCAGAGACTACTACAGTATTCTATTCTACAGTGAAATATTTCTGGTAAGAACTGAAAGTTCATAGCATGCACAGCAACATAACAATGACTGTAGATTCCTATCTCAACATCACTCAGAGATGTCATTTGGCTTTATTGAAAAAAAGGGCACAAGTTTCCTGCTTCTTTAAAAGTCCAAAATTCTTCCAATCACAGCTATCTTTCAGTCTGTCATTCTGATATGTGAGTGCAATTATTTAGTCACACAAACATTTTGTGAACAAAACAGTTTAAAGAAGTCATCAACAAAAAATGAATGGAAAAAATACTCAGCAGAAAATCTCTTTCCATCCTCTCCTCTTGATACTTTCACATTATTGCATATTTCTTCTTATTTTGTATTTCAGATGAGGGCAAACTCTCTTGGATTTTTGGAAAGTGAGGAGTAAAGCCTGCCTACATCAGAAATAATTGTGCTGTACAAACAATTATCAAAACTTTGGAATAGTTTTTATTGTGTCTTTTATTAATGCAAGCATATGTGTTTGATTCAAATATGAATTACCTTGTCATTTTTTTCAATATTTTTTAAAGAACTTCTTCAGATTACTTTATTTGCACTTGATGTGTACCCCCTTAATGGTATAGGAATTTAGCCTTGGGTGTAAAAGCATGGTTTAGACAGCTTATTTGGAATTTGAATCTACTCTGACCAGCCTGTGGGCATACAACATGAATCTAAACATAGGAAGTCTGACCTATCAAATGCATAGCTGTGGTACAGATGACCTGCATATGCAGGAAAGGCTACTTGTTGGACTAGAGAACATTTGTAGAGGAAATGCATAAAAGGTAATAAATGACAGATAAATTTGATTCACTGCATTTATTCTGCCTAGAAGTTCTTTGTTTTGTGTTAAATGCCCTGAATTCAGAACAAGTCAGGTTTACTTTGCCCATTGAGATGAACTATGCAAATCCAAACTGTAATTTATATTTTATAGCTTGGGTGTTGCTGTAGAAATAGGATTCTTCCATCCAGTCTCTGTGTGTATTTTGGCATCTATTTATTGCAACTGTCTAACAAAAAGTAAACCTCTTTGTTTTGCAATCACATTGACATACATTAAGGGAAGCACATTTGTGATTTGTCTCTTTTTAATGATCTCATTAAAAAGGATGAGGATGCTTACTCAATTTTCATGTCAAAATTGATTTAAACTCTGTATACAAGGTACAAGACATTAGGTGCATTGGTATATGGCAAAGTCCATTTACACTTATTCTAGATGTAGGTGTTGTAGACATCTATTTACAGATGCTGCTCTAGACCAGGCTCCTGTTACAGACATGCAGAAAAACTCTAAAAGAGATCAGATGCCTAATGCCTACAAGTACCTGTTTCTCTGCACTAGCTATAAAGGGAGCTCTGCTGTGTGATAAACTCAACTGTACAGGTAGTCTTTGAAGATATTTAAAGTTCCTGCCTTGTTCAGTATTTTCTGCAGTAACAGAGGGGTTCACATCCCTGGCAAAGAAGCTCAGTGTATAAGATGCAGCTTACAGACATGACTTGCATTTACAACAGAAATGTTTTTGCTGCTGTCCATTACTGTGATCATTAACCTGGATTTCTAAAGTAACGGAGCCCAAATATTCTCTGTTTCCTCAAGATAACAACAAAAAAAGATGTCTAATATCTAAATTTAGAAAACATTAAGATGGAAAATATAGCCAGCTATGAGGAATCAGTTCTGAAGTCAGGACAACCCAGTAAAAATTCAGGAGGCTTTAGAAAAAGGTTAAAAAAAGTAGAAACAAACAGTTGTTAAAATAGTTTAAGATTTAAAGGCACTATTAAAATCTCATAATACCAATTTTCTTAATAGCCTTCTATTTTTTCATTTCACACAACTTAAAGTCTTCCCCCTCCCATGCTAAGTATGGAGCATTTATGATTGTGAAGTATTACATTCCCTTGGTGGTAATTGTAGTTTGCCATTTATTTGGCAATAATTGCTTATCTTTCTGTTCCACTCTAGGGAGCATCTGAGGACACCAGCTGGCTGTACATTATTCTCCCTCCATCATCTGTATTTATAGACAAATAAAAGAAGCCTTTGGGAAGAACTAATGGTTTCTTTTAACCTTAAAGTGTGCCCCTTGGGATAGCATGACCCTTCTCTTTTAAATCCCATGTTTCCTGCTCTGAAATCTCATGACTACAGTATAGTTCCCGCTATACCAGTCTGTGTTCCAAATCATTCCATCTCCAGACTGAACATCAGGCATTTCTTCACACTCCAAATTCTCCTTGCTCTCTTGATATTAAGCTGGAAATCTAATAACATTTTTTCACTTTTAATCTTGGTGAAATGCCTCCACTGCAAAAAGACAATAAACCATTGTGCTAGTAGTTTGAACAGTCATTTGTCATCCATGGAGCAATTATGCTCAGAAAGAGTTGACAGAATGGACGGCTTTCTGCTAATAGTGCAGCACTCTACTTCAGAGCAGAAACTACCCTCAACCAACCCAGCTAATGTGTATGTGTCAAAAATGATGCTTCTGAAGCAAAATCTCAGGTACTTAAGGTATTCCTATTTCCTCCCCCAGACATCTGCTTAAGCTGATGAATGAGAAACTGCCACTCTTTGGTATAATTATTGTCTGAAACAATATTTGCTGATAGCTGACTGTCCTTAATATTGATTACCTGGAAAGGTCAGAATGATTCCTTGGTATTTTATTAGCTTTATAAATAGAAATGGCAAAGGCAAAACGTGAAAGGTAGCAGTGAGGAGATTAAATAGAATTAAAAGTGTGAAAATGGGAAAGGCAGTGAAGATATCTCAGGAAAAAAAATATCTGTGCAGAATAGCAAGAAAAATTTCTTGGTTTTATGTGATGTATACACATAATTAAATGAAGTGTTATGGGGAGTAAGACAGAAAGCCAAGAGAATTGAAAATATGCCACCAAGAATAATCAAGAAAAGGTCACGTTTTCACTTAGATTTAGAAAGTATTTTAGTTGCTTGCATAAGAAAGAGAAAAAATGTGATTGAATTGGTGCATATAGCAGAACCACACAGGTATTTTGAGCTACATGAACTGCCACAGCTACTAAAGTTAAAATGAGAATTTCAGTCAGCAGCAGCATTTTATACCCAAAATCAACAATACTTTAGAAATGGTTTGAGCATAAATGAGCCTGTCTCTTGGTTCTGGCCAGGGCAGGGTTGATTCTTGCAGAAGCCAGGAGGGGCATGGCTGGAATAACAGAGGCTCTTCTACACCACTTCACATCATTGCCAAGGCAGGGAGAGGGGAGCTTTCCTGGCAGAAGGGGAAGGTGACTGTGGCAGAGGGGTGGCTTTGGTGACATTGGTTCCGAGCAGGGGAGAGTGGGCAGGGAAGTGTGGCTGTGGTTGGGTTGGGTGAGGCTCTGTGGTGACCATTTTGCATGTGAATCGCTCTCTCTCCTTTGTACACTTTTGTTATTAATACTGTTCCTGTTACTTTTTTTTTTCTTATCTCCTTGCTGTTTCCAGTACATTTTTTCTTATTTTAGCCTGTGATCTTCCCTTTTTGTGCCTCCAGTTCTCCTCTCCAGCCTGACACAGGGGAAAGGGTAGGTGGGTGAGCTGCAGGTTTGGAGAGTCTCAGTGGGAGCACTAAACTGGGGAGTACCATTCCTAAACCTCAGCCTAACAGCTCATCCTGGTTCATATTTTGTTCTCTCATAATTTATACTCTTTCTCGAAGTTGTCACATGCTGTATAGAAATCATCATGTTTTACCTCTAAACAGGAAAAGGTCCTGTGAGATTTTCTCCTAAATGGCACTGCCAGAGTGCTGAAGACTTCATGCTTGAAGGTCTCTGACCATCCTAACATGCAGATGTAGCTGAGAGTTCTTAGCAATACACAAAAAGATAAATAGTCACTATTAGTTTTGCTGAACCTGTTGTGTGTCACCACTAGCTGAAGTCCACTGCCACTAAACAATTGTTCCTGTCAGTCAGGGAAATAAATTTGTTCCCTTTGTTGCTTTGTTTTCAGAAGAGGTTGGAGAGGGAAACCTTACTGTGAGGATGCACAGCTGTCCCAGTTTACCTCACAAGCTGAAAGCATTGCCACCTAAGGTATCATTCTATTATCAATTCTGCTATCAAGATGCATCAAATCACATCTCATTGTACTGCCACTAAGCAAAACTAGGATGTATTTACCACACAGTGTGTACATTTCTCATATTATTGCCAATTTTAAAAATGAAAGAAGAGATACTCTGTAAGGTATGAAGAAATAGTTCTGAGAAACCATCCCTCCATGCTAATAAATTGTTTATGCTGCTTTAATTTGCATCAAATGACAAGATTGGAGCAAAGAAGCCCAAGTACTGATAGTGGTAGGAGTGTGTTTTTGGCCTGGTACTCTCCATGATAGTCTTTTTGCTAACATATAGTCAGCACTTCAAATGGATTCCAGTCCTCTTACACCACTCCTATCCTTTCTCACTAATCTGGACTAGGAGAGCTGCAAAAAAGCCCCAAAACCCAAAGCCAAACCCTCCCTCTCTCTGACAGTGAGACTCTCTAAACTATATTAAAAAAAAGATTCATTAAAGCTTTCCTTGAGAGAAAAGACATTTGGATTAGGTTGTTAATTTCAGTTTCTGCTGAAGAAATTTCAGCTCACTTAAATTTGGTGTTATTTTTTACTGGTGCCTTTCTAGATGTTATAAGCAAGTTTTTCCCTGAAATTGCTAGAGGAGTGTGTATGACTTCAGGAAAGCAGTGCAGAGGTGACAAAAGGACCATGGTCCTACCTTTATGGAAACTAAACACAACACCTCTCATGTCACACTGTTCCTGAGATTCCAGGATGTGAATGGGTGCAAGAGATCTGTAATGCAAGGCAGAGCTTCAGCTGAGAGGTGAAGCAGAGAGACGAAGGTTCTGGCAGGAAGTTTCTTCTGCCCAGGAGCAGGACTCTTTTTCCTTTTCTCCTTTCAAAGCCCTGCAGCTTCAGTTTTTGAATCCTTTCATGACTTGAGGATCTCAAATGGCACAAATCATCCAAGCATGCAGTCTTACATTTGCGTCAGGCTAGGTACTTATCAACAGCCCTCTCAAAATATTATTTTACCATTGCAATTATCTAAGCTCCCTTAACAGATCAGAGTGCAGCCATCTGCTCTGCACTGGGCTAACCCTGAAGCCTAAGAAAATGTTACAACTCATAGAAATCACAGCTGCTTATTTACTTAATCATATTAAATGTAAAATATTATCTTAGTTCTTTCCCAGATGAATGAGCTTCATATTGTTTTCTGGAAAAAAATCAAGATGCTTGTTTCAGACTTTGGAAAGCTGTATTGGTGTTAAATACCAAAAAGACTATCACTGATGAAATTACAATATAATGAAAGTAATATTCCCAATTTCAACACCAGGTGGTTGCTGCATATTTTTATAATTGTAAAGCCCTTGACTGGGCTTGATTCAACCTTTATATAAATATTTGATAGAACTAGAAATTTACTGAAGGGCACAATGAAAGGTTTAAATTTTTAAATGCTTGTGCTTTAGAGAAAACTACTTATATGAATATCTATTTTTGGTAACATTTGGTTTTATATTTATTTTTGGGGTAAATGACCAGTTCATATGCAGTGTGATACATGTACATGAAAATCAGTGAAATGTATGCTTAAAAAAGGAAACTGCAGGTAAATTGAAGAATCTTGAGGCAGTGTATTTTCTCAAGTAAATTAACATAAACTAAAAATTAAATCCTTAGGCACTAAAAATGTCAAGTTACTCTAATGAATTAAAAACAACAGGCAATATATAGCTGGACAGTAAACTCCTGAAAAATATTTACATTTGGATATTTAAATTCACTGGGGGTAAAGTAAGAACTTTTTGCTAAGAAACTTGAACCAAATTATAAGAAGTTCAATACATCAAATGTTTAAAGAGGAAGTATTAATTCTCAGTTAGGTATTCCTCCTTGTTCCTTTCTATACACTGCTGTTTTCTTGTCCTGAGTCAGACTTTTGGTATAAATGCAAGTCTGGAAACTAAGAAGTATCATGACCCATATCTGGAGAAAGAAAATAAGACTTCTTTGTCTCAAGTATTAGTTCTTTACACTGATGGGCTCTCAAGGGTGATTCCTGACCAAAGTGAAAATGATAAATAACAGTCCTAAAATCAAAGCATTTGGATTCTTCAATCCCATTAACTTGTTGAATTACTTCTGCTCTTACTGTTTTCCCACTACTCTCTACAGTTCCTAACATAACTGTCTTTAAAAATGTGCCTGTTTTGAGTCTGCATCTTGCTGAAAATAATACTTGCTACACCTGGCAGAGTCAGACAGCACCTCGATTTTTGACAATGCTTTATTGTTCAAAACAGGGTTTGACAGGTGTATTGGACAGGGGCTAAAGCCAAAGGCACCACTGTAGGGGTATAATTTCTCAGCCACTAAGGATAACTACTAATCACAGTCTCTGAAAGAACAGATGGAATCTATTTGGCATAAACTGACAGCCTAACATTAGCACAGACATATTTCTGAACCTGATGAGAGGCCAGAATAAAGATGACAGTGTTCAGGTGTTAAAATTCGTTGAACAAAGGTGTACCTAAGCTCATAGTGCTGTGGGACTCATAGTATTAACTGTGCCTAGCTCTGCTTTTGGACTGTAAACAAATGCTGCTTTGTTTAGCAGAGAGCAAGGTTTGTGACTTTTGAAGCCAGAATGGTCTGTGCAAAAGAATACTGGAATACAGAAGGCAGAAGATATTGGAGATCCATTCAAGGATTTAGCTACTCAAAGACATATCACAGTTTTTCAGAGGTTTGCTTTTGCAGGTAGCTGCTACAAATGCTCTCAGAGAACAGTTACATTTTCTCTGCTTTGTCAGCAACTCAGCCTGGTTTATTCTTTTGTGTGATAAAGACTGGTGTGGTCGTGGGAACAGTGTGGTTTTCTTTGTACATTTGTTCCAATTATGATTCATTGATTAGGACTGTGAGAGTTGAAAATTGTGCACGCAGTAATTTCTCCTCCATTATAGTTTCTAACTTCTGAGTTCTCTGCTTATGGTAGATATTATTTTTATTATTCCTTAAAGACTTTCAGCATACTTTTAGTATCTCGCATCATCCAAATCAAAGTCCATTCACACCTCACAATAGGATGCCCTTATCCTCTCCTGTACAGACAAAATCTCTTATGTCCATGTCCAAAATTCTTAGCACATTCCTGCTTTGTTGTACTGAAGTATCTAACAAAACTATAAACAATTTTAAGGACAAATTATTCAGGATTCTGAACCTTTATCCAACACCAGTAGTTTGCTTTCAGCATAACATTATTGCCTCCTCATCAGGCAATTTAATAGACTTGTTATAAATCCTGTGTTTCTCTTCATCTTCTTCATTATCTCCAGCTGAATTAATTCCTGTATGTCCCTATGCTTTGTTGAAGCACGTGTAGATGAGATCTGCTGAATTTCCCTGCTCTAGTAAAAATCAGTCCTTACCAGAAAAGTTGTCAAATTAGTCTCTAAAGATCTCTTTGAAGGTCTGACACCCTGAATTTTATAATTTTTCACAATTTAACACTGTGTCTTTGATTTATTTTCATATCATTTGTCGCTTCCTCCTTGTCTAGCTTTTATTGAGTATTTTACTTTTGCAGTGTGCAAAACTGGGTTTGTTAATTTTCTTTGTCTCTTTCTCACCACTTTTTTCCCCACTTTCTGAGGTGATAAGATGATAGCCAGATATTAAGCCTGGCTTTGAACTTCCCACAACAGACTGTAAAAGTAATCCCTACTTAAGCAGGGAAAGGAAAAGGAAGCTCTGCAAGTGTGACAGTATCAGTTGATGCAGAGCTTCATATCCCATTATTCACTGAGGAACTACAAATGCCATTCTCTCCATGCTCACTGGCTGCTCCTACTGGGTGTGCCCAGTGTCTAATCTGGATCTGGAAGCTCTGATCTATTGCCCCTGGCAAGCTACATGCCCTGGAAGTCACTGAGAGGTGGAGAGGGGTCCTCAGCTCCTGGTGGGGATGCAAGTCACTGGTGTCACTTTTTGTGTAGACAATTATGCTGTCCTTGAGATGTGGGCTCCTGGGCCTTATACAGAACACAGGGACTTAGATTCTTTTAGAAATGCAACTTCAACCTGATATTGAAAAGTTTAGGATTGAAAAATCTCCAGTGAGACAAATTCAGTTGAATCACTCTAGGGATATACATATTGCTTTTTGAGCTTGGCTTCACCTCAAGGTCTAGTCATGCTGTTTTTGAAGTCAGCAGGAGTTTTCTCTTCATACTGAAATAGAAGAAGGATCTGAGCTGCAAATATGTGCCAGAAGACTAGCAGCAAGGTTTGAGCCCTTGGGCACCTTTGCCATGGAGCCAGGCTTGGAGGGCCTGGACAGATCAAGAGCTGCTGTATGAACCAGTGTTGGCTCCTGTGCATGACAAACTGTGTCATTCTTACCTCTGCAATTCCTAACAGCCATCAGGAGAAAAAAGCTCAGTGCAAAATGCCACATGATTCAAATATCCTTCCTGGAATATAAATGTATTCCTATCAGTAGAATTGCTCTTGATCTACACCCATGTAAAAGAGAACTGCATCAGCTCTGAAAATCATTCAGCACAGAAAATATTGGTGGGCTCCCTGCTGTCTCACTAGGATAAAACAGTGCTTTAAACTTCCACTCCAGGTAACTAAATCCTAGAAATGAGGTCCAAATCATTTTCACCAAGGGAATGTTAACTAAGAAGTACAGGAATCTAGTTCATGTGGCAATAAAAATAAAATCAAATACTCAAAAAAAATAAAATATAGTAAAAAATGAAGGAAAAGAAAATAAAATTTAAAAGTTGCATTAATGTTCAGGCATTCAGTCAAAAATGAAATGAGGTTGTAGGACCACTAAGTAACAGAGTCTTCAACATTTCCTTTTGCTAAAAACAAAGGAAAACAAACTCCAGTAAGATGTTTAGCCAGCATTATTCTTAGTAGTAAAAATGACCCTGCTTCAAACAGCAACAAGAACTGTGCATAGTATTTGTCTTTTTAAAGCTGGATATTAAATGCAGACATAAGCATTTGTAAACATACTGATGGAGCATAAAGGCTGTGGCTCCCAGTACAGAGTCCCAGAAATTTGAGAGATGTGCTGCCTGACTGAAGACTTCAATATTTCTGTCTGGTAATTTATTCACTTCCCACATCCCTGACAATACTAGGAAACATAAACTTAACTGTTTCTATTGCCTTCATCAAGCAGTGGTAGTGAGACAGCTAATGGTAAATAGGCAGTCCCTGAAAAGTAAAAGTGTCTGGAGTTGTTGGTTTTTCGGTCCAAATACTGCTTACAAAGGATTTATTGTACCAAGAGATACAAAAGTTAAGCAACATGAGAGATTTCCAGTCTTTAAATTTTAAAGAAAATATTTATTTCCCTTTTAATGGTCTTACTGTGTTGTCTTAATCTTGGCAACAGAAAGATGTATTATTGCTTGCTCAGAAGAAAATGGGATATCCTTGGTTTGGTAGAAAACACTTGTATGGATGTTAACCAAACATGATATAATGAAGAACAATGAGGTGTATAACTAAACATTCTTAATTGGCCAAACACTAGACTCTGTCAGCCAAAACAAGTGAAGATTAAGCAGGAGAATAAAAAAGGAGCTATAGTGGATTTTTACACACAGAAAACCTGCTATAGCATTACTAGTGTAAAGTAATTTTTTCTGGTAGTCCAAATCAAGCACACCTAGAAAGTTAGCATGAAAGTTGAATAAGTTTTAAAATGAACACATGTACACACACATAAAATATGAAGCTCACTAGATATAATTTAGCAATGGCCATAAGCATATAAAAATTGTCATTCAGCTATAAATGGTGTTTAAAAACCCAGGTCATTAATTTCTATACCTTTCTTAAGACAAGAACCCTCAAAAGGCAGAAACATGCATGCAGGTAAGAATAAAATATCACTATCATTAAAAGTACTTTGGAAGTGCTGCAAAATCTACTGACCACTTGCATTTCATGTAATTTCAGCCTTTACCTTCTTTAGCTGTTTTCAGCTAAAGAAATAGTGTTAACATCACTTCTCAAATAAGATTAGGGCAGGCAAATCCTTTGGTGATGCTTTGAATGGGTCCAATATGAACTAAATCTTTCCAGAAGCCTCAGCAGACTCAAACTGAACAGAATCTTAGGGCGTTTATTTAATAAAAAGAATCCTTGTATTTTCTCAGCTGTTAAACCTGATTCTTGGTTACTTACTAAACATTATACAGCACTTTTATGAGTTGCCTGTTGGATGTTTACAATGATCCATAAGTTTCATTAGTCTCCACACAGAGAGAGCCAGCACAAAGTGATATAACTTAGCATTTATGCTGGTATGAAATACAATTATCTAGCAAATTTGTGATGCTAAGTTCTGAAATTTTCACACCGTTTTCCAACAACTTTTCCAGATTTTGTGAAAATCATCACTTTGGGGTTTTTTTTTCTGTTGTTCCTTCACAATTAAGGATACTTGAAAGAGGGGCAAGGTGCAAAAAAAAAAAAAANAAAAAAAAAAAAAAAGTATAAAAATGTAACAGAACAAGCAACATTAGAAGAGCAGATATATGAAAGGATGGTGTGACTGGTCACATTTAAACACAAGTTGTTTGGTTTATAGAGCTAACTCAGCCCAGTACATCTGTCCTTATGTTCCCATAAAAACACAGCAGGGCAAAGAACAGTAGCTATAATAACATCACATTTTTATCACCAAAAAGCAAAAGACATCCAAAAATGCAAGATGTATTGGCTCTGTCCAGTTCCTGTTGCAGCTGTAATAAAGACACCCTCTAGACCAAGCACTGTGCATGCTCTGTCATGGCTGTGGGCAAGGGTGCAGGCTGAAATGTAGCCCAGGGAGTGTGTTCCTGCAATTTCCTGGCAGGTTAGTGAGCTGCCAGGGACAGATGCACAAGGCTGTCCACCAGCTACCCCAGGCACTGAAGCCCTTGTGTGGACAGCTGCAGGTGGGAGGTGGAGTGGGTGGTGCTGCTGGTTGCTCTTGGGACTGCCTTTGTTAGAGAGGAAAGATAAAGGCTCACAATTATGGCAGCTACATGACTGTAATAACAATCTCCCCAGGAGCTGGAGTGGACAGCAGGCTATGAGTAGCTGGATACAGCTAGAAAATGTACATGGCCCACCCAGCAGTGATCTCTTGCTTTGGTACTTACACAAAAGAAGAAACCTTGCTAATAGTGTGTGGAAAGAGGAGGTTTTAATTTTCTATTCTCACTCTGGATCTGCATCTCCTGCCCTGCAATGAATTGTTTTCCCCCAAGGGACTGAGGACATATGGATCTAGTCAGCCCTCACATGCAGATTATCTGTCCTCTTTGTCCTGTGCTCCAGCAGTGTGGGAGGGACAGGGCACTGTCCCTCAGCTGGCACACAGCAACAGCTGCACACACATTCAAGCTCCTGCTCACAGAACTGGTCTTTAAACAATCCAGCAGGGAGGCATTTCTTCTGCTTAGCTCCAGCTCACCTTGGGACCCACAGCTATGCCCAAGTGAAGAAAGGTTTGCCTGGCATGTTTAAAACTGCTCCCACACTGAAAATCTCAACAAAATGTTATGGCAAGCAAGTTCTTACAGCTTCTACCAGTAAACTCTGGTATATTGTGGCAGAGGCACTAAAATCACAGTTAGGGTAAACTTGAGAGATGAAAAATAAAAATCATAAATGAATCCTTGGTGGCACTACTTAACTGGATAAGATTATCCAAAGATTATCCAGTTAAAGATGGGAACTTAGATGAATTGTTCTGAGCTGGAAGGTAACCTGGGATAAGGTGTTTGTGCCTTCTCAGTTTTCTACCAGAAGAGGTTTTTCTAAGGAGGCTTGGAGGACTTGTTAAAGATTTTGATCTGCTTTCACATACTTTGTCAAACATAAATACTTTCATATATCTCATATATCTTTTCATATATCTCCTTTTACTTGCATTTCTATTAACATTGTTTCTACAACAGCTGCCCATTACACTAGTTTATATAAAGTTTACACTTTATCATTATCTAAGTTTGATCTTGTAAATATCTTTAAAAATTGGCCATCAGCACACCCTGACTCCACTAGTATTTCATGAGAACGTGAGGTGGTAAAATCTCATTCTTGCCTCATCTAGCCTTGTGTTAATTGAACCCATTAAGGCAGTACAGGTTACCCTGTTATCAAAACCATTGGCTGCCTTGTATATCTACAGTCCTACTGTGACTTCTGTCATCAACACATTCTTCTGAAGCAGCAGTCTTCTTGGGCACTGAGCTTCTTATAGCTCACCAAACTTTAAAATAATCATAACCAGAAAAGTGTTTGAATATTCAAGACAGCTCCTACATCACATCCCCAATTACTGATCTCTCTTCCCTGTAGGGTCTGGGAGTTGCAACCAACCTGACCACTGACCCTATTTGGGGGAAGAGCACAACTCAACTGTTTTCCTTACCCAGGACTTTTCTGAGTTAAAGCCAGTGCTTTGCTCATAATCTGGTCTTGATAGCTGAATGAGCTAACCCACTTTGGGGTGAGGTAAACTTCGCTGACTGCCACATGCCCATCAAGGCTCTCTCAGCCCTCCTCTGCAGCAGGACAGGGTAAGAAAATAAGATGAAAAAGTCCATGGGGAGGTTGCTTACCAATTACTGTCATGGGCAAAACAAACTTGAATTAAGAAAGATTAATTTAATTTATTGTCAATTAAAAATAGGATAGAATTATGAAAAACAAAGAGAGAAACTAAAACATCTTCCCTCCATGAGCCCCATTCTTCCCAGACTCAACTCCTTCATTCCTGACTCTTCTACCTTCTCCCCTTGTGAGCACTGGGATGGGGAATGGGAATTTCAGTCCACAACACCTTGTCTTTATTGTTAATACCTCCTCACACTTTTCCCTTGCTCCAGTATGGGGTCCCTGCCATGGTATCTGCTCTTTATGAACTGCTCCAATGTGGCTCCTTCCCACAAGCTGCAGTTCTTGAAGAACTGCTCCAGAGTGAGTCCTTTTCAAGGGGTGCAGTCCTTGGATTGCTCTAGTGTGGGGCCCCCACAGGCCACAGATCCAGAAAACCTGCTCCTGTGTGGACTCCTCTCGAGGCCACAGTTTCTGCCAGGTCTCTGCTCTCCAGAGGCTGAAGCTTCCTTCAGAACACATCAATCTGCTGCAGCATGGGGTCTCCAGAGGCTGCAGTGGGATACCTGCTCCACCATGGCCCTTCACAGGCTGCAGATCCCTGCTCTGGGACCTGGAGCATCTCCCTCTCCTTTCTGAGGAGCTCAGCTCTGTCCTGTGGTGGGTCCATTGGAGCTGGCTGGAACTGTGTGTCCAGCACAAGCTAGTCTCTGGTTTTGTCTCACAGAGACAACACATACAGTCCTCCAGCTGCCAAAATCTTGCCAGGTAATCCCAATATGTCTCTGTTCTGAACCCTTGGGAATGAAAAATTGAGCTGGTTAGGAGTCACAATAGTAAGGAGAAACAGGATCCCCAGGAACATCAGTTAATCTGCTCATTAACAACAAGCCTAGTCTGCAGATGAAGAACAGAACCTTTGAAACACCAGTGAATAAACATCCTGACTGGTTGCCATACTGGAAGTTTTGCTGGACAGCATCATTAGCACAAGAGTGTCTCTTGGGAAGCCAAGTGGCCTGATCCCTGCCATAGGAAACAGCCTCTATTATGTCTCTGGAAGCTCACAGGCTACCATCTGTACCCATAACAGATGCTGAGAAGGCTGAGTGGGAGCCAGCACAAACTTGATGTGACTCATATGGCTAATGACCACATAATCAGGCCTGGAGCTCTTTTTCACTGCTCTGGACTCTGTTTTTTATCCAGAAAGTGGTGGAGTTTGGACTTGTCCGCCTTCTTCAGACTTTTCACTCTCATTAAAAGCTCAGATGATTTATCAGTAATAATTTCTATTTTCTCTCTCTTTCCCCCCCCTCCCCAAACCAAATAATGAAAATATACATAAATATGGTGTCTCTTATTTTGTCATAATTTTTTCATGGATCTCTTTTTCATTGTGCTAAAAGATCTCTTGTTGGCCTGAAGTGCTCTAAGGCTCTGGTAGCACCTATTCCTCTATAGCTCAGGTGTTTCTTTTTGCCTCCTTCCTGCCCTCCCCTCCTGGCAGCAAACCCTCTTTTTCTCAGCCACTGGCAAGATTGGACAGAGTTCATTCAGCTGTGAGGTCTAAACTTACCTCAGGTTTAAAGGTCTGAAGTTATACTTTCCAGAGCATATCCAAGGAATTCCTCAATCCATGCAGACACCAGTAGGCTTTGCTGTAGCTGTTGTTGAGGCTTTAGTGGCACAGATGTTTCTGTTGTTTAGTTGTGAACTCTGGCATGTGCTGAAGGAGTCTGGTAGCTGGGAGAGCTCGGTGCTGGTGAGCCAAGAATAAGACTGATATAAGGTGGAATAACCTGGCCTGAGTCTCCCCAGGCTCCCCATATGGAAAGACTACAAACTACACCAGAGTGTGATTCAGAGCAGCTTCATCTTCTTCTGAATGTCTCTGGCAATTGCCTCTCCTTCTCCACTGAGAGTAAATATCACCAATGGCAGCCCCTTTCTACCTTGACCTCTGCTTTAAGAGGGAGTGGAAAGGTCGGAGTCAGATACAGTAAAGCTTGAGAGCTGAGTAAGGATGAAAAAAGGCTTGTAGATAACATACCAAAGTTATTATGGAGGTATGCATTAGCTGCAGAAAAGTCACTATTAACATAAAACAGTAACAGCAAAAAAGCCTTGTAGACAGATTTTAATATTCTTTTTTTACCCATCTTTATAAGTTGCTAATTCTGTGATCAGCATAAAAGAGTAGCAAGGAAAAAGCAGAGAATAAAAATATATTATTATCTGGATTGCATTTTTGCCTGAAGCTTTCTTTTTCTTTTTTTTTTTTTTTCCCCTTTAGTGTGACTGAGCAATGGCTGCTGAACTGCCAGGGAGTGTTTTTTATTGTGATCCTGTGTATGTCATCGCCCTGCTGCCAGTGGCATGTATACTCATCAGTCAAACACAACTATCCAACATGTTTGATTTACTGTCACTGAATCAAATCTATTTGTGGGTTTCCATAACATAAAACATTTCACTAGAGATTAATCCCCTGATTTACATGTTGCTCTTGGGAGCTATGTCATTACTTTCCTTGATGGATTCATTTTGAAGTCAAGAACGATGCAACTTGATTTTTTACTCTGTATTCAAGGTGGTGCCTTGCTCTTTGTTATCTGACCTTTATATTAACTCTTCCCCTTGTCAGTCTCAGAGGCATTACTCATATTTGTGTCTGCTAGTGGAAGATTAAGTGATTTTAGCTCAGTCGGGACAGTAAAAAGAGACTCTTAGAACACCTGGTGAAAGTAACAGCAAACACCATGTTTCTGATTTTGGAATTGTTGCCTTTTCTCAAGCTTGCTGCTGTGAACATGCTAGAAAATAAAATTGTATTTTTTCACTGACATCTGTTTCAATTTATACTCCAAGATGAATATCCACTTGGATAAATATCTACAAAATTGGTCACTTGTAAGGAAGGTTACATATGGTACAAAGGTTGTTAACTTACTGTAATGTTTGTAGGAAATTCCAAATATTTTGAACACTGCTTACTGGAATTTTTGAGACATAAGGAAAATATTTAGTTTAAAAAAAAGAGTTTGTAATCTAATCCTGTTTTAATACTCATAACCTATTGCCATCTGGGATGGTTGCCAAAGCAATGATTTATAACTTCTCAATTCAAGCAAGTAAACACTGAATTTAATTTGGCTTGGTAAATCCAACATTCTTGCTTGAGCTATCGAAATAATTTAACTGGGTTTCTTGCATTATAAATGTTACAAGGACTGCTGATTTTTCTCTTGCTCACAACATTGTGAACCTGATATTCTTCACTTGAACCAGTTGTATCACTGATCAAGGAAAACCCCATTTTCAATGGGAATGAGAAAATACTGTCACTAAATGGGTCTCAGTGCCTGATTAATCCAGTCAGTACATCATTTGCTTTCAGCACCTTCTCATGTTTTTCATGCTATGAGAATTTGCCCCAACAAAATCAGCACAAAAAAATAAAGACACTGGAGACCTCCACAAAAAGTTCCTAGAGGAGTCTAGCCTGGTGCTTAACTAATGCTGCAGAGGGCAAAGATCTTGCATCATGTCTATCAGTGTCATGCAGGGGTGTCAGATACCCCAGGACACCTGAATGGCTCTGGAAACATGTGCTTGGGCAAGCCAGCCCTGAGCCAGACCCCTCTTCCTGTGCAGGCCATGGAGCCTGGACTGTGCAGTTAACAGCTATAGCTGGGAGCCTGGAAGGTTTTTCTAAGTCCTTTGCCTGTACTGAGCAGGGATTTAATTGGCCACAGTTGAGTAACTGGTGACATCAGGATATCAAAGACATCCCTACAAGATTGGCAGGTATGGCACAGGGCTTCATGGGCCTCCTGCTCTCTGCTGGGTGTGCTGGGGAGGAGATGGCTCAGTGGCAGCAGCTCCTTCTGTGCTGGCAACAGAAGTGTCCAGTCCCAGTTCTCTGTTGGCCATTAAAACAGATTACTCAGTGCACATACATTTACCTAGATTTAGACACCTAAGCTGCATGTGTTCAGTTGGTGGCTGAATCCAAGCACCAGTAAGAAAAAACAGATCTTGTTCTCAGTCATTTCCATATGTCTGTACATAGAAATGAGGGATATTTTTGAAAGAGACAGATTCCTAGGTCACTTTTGAGACACTGTCTGCAGGTGTCTGTTGCTAAAATTGTTGAGATATTTCATGTGAGAAAAAGGAATTCCTATCTTGGAGTCATTCCTTAGCAGAAAGAGCTGTAACCCAAGCCTTCATCTTTAGACAGTATTTTTTAATATAAAAGAGCATTTGTCAACAATAGTGAAATGAGGTCAGTGTCCACAGGGGCCCTACCTACTCTTGCACGGTCTTGTATTAATATGGTACAGCTAGAGTCTGTGTTGGCTGGTACACAGATGCTGCCACTGAAAAGCAGGTGTTGGACAGTGTGATTAATGAAGGCAGAGTCCTTTTACTGATACAGACTTTGCCTCATTTGCTCTGAGTTCAGAGCAGTTGAACAACTTGGAGCTTTCAGACTCAAAGGTCCTACAGGGCAGTGTTTAGTGGTGTGTTTTGATGTTGTTAATGTTTCATGTTTTCATCAGCAAGGTTAATTACACACTTTGTGAGATTAGATGCAAGCTTGTACCCCATCTTTCTTTAGAATGGGAAGAAGCATGTTTGAAGTTTAGCTGAGGACAATTTAACACAAATTCCGTTGTGTTCTGTAAACATACTTTCATCAATTTGTCTGAAAAAATACCCTAAACTGCATGCATTTCTCAGATTGAATTTCAGATATGTGCATGGCATCTTGTCATTAATCGTTTTGCCAAAGTTATATCTTAGGCTTTTTTTTTTTTCAGTTTTGTGTTGAAAGATGCTTTTTTGATCTATACATAAAGATAATTTAAACTTTCCTCAACTTCCTTCTGTCCTCATTTGTTTTCTTTGATGACTGCAGCTGGAATGATTCTCTTTTAAGACCTTGTCTGCTGTTGAAATTACCTAGGATGTTAACTAAGACAAATTCAGAAGCTGATAGGAATAGCCACAATTTGTGATAGTTTAAAGCAAGACTAAAACATGGCACTATAAGTGGTAAAATTTTGAGAGGCAATATGCTATATAGATGCATAGTAAAAGGAGATGTAAAGAAAACTGGAGTTAATCTAATATTCTGGAAAGAGCTGACAAAATGGCTCATGAATATACTGCTGAAATATTCTAAAGATTCAGTGAAAGCATTCATTAAAAAAAGTAAGAATTACATATCAAAATACTGTTTGTCTAACACAGATGCTTTCCTTCTACAGACACCGCACATTTAAGGCTGCCCATTTTTTTTGTTTTGATAAATTTTTGGCAGAACTTCTGACACAGCTTTGCCAGGGAATTCACTTTTCAATGCAGTGTGCCACCCTCACCTGGAAGAAATTTTGTCTCACGACAGAACAGTGCATGTAATCCCTTTTGACCTCACTCTGACATACCTGAAATGCAATGTAAAGCAACTTCATGTGAGCTTATGCTGCTAAAATAATCATATGCCTGAGATAGATTGGGATGTGTTAAACAGTTTTATGATAGAAGAAAAACTGTGGATGAAATTTAATTAACTTTGTAGAGTACAAAGGAAAGCAAGAGAAATGGATTTTAAGAATATGTTCTGGGAAAGTATTAGCTTATATAAAATACCGAACACAGGTGACAAACTTTTCCACATGGATGAGAGCCAAACTTAATGAATATAGCTAATCAGAAGGATGATGTTTAATAAGAGTGATGTAGATGGATGAAACACATTTGGAAGGTACATCATTTGCTTGGTGCACCTGGGCATACAGAAATTAAATGGCTTAAAACTCCTCAGAGAACAATAGAGGAAGGTATAAGGAAGAATAAAGCAAGAATGAAGAAATAATTTTTGCTTCCTGTTCCCAATGGAAGACAGGCAAGAAAGCTGTCAATGTTCCCTGAAGGAGAGAAGGAAAATGTGAGAGAACAAACCCAACTTTGGGGGACAGGGAGAATGAAGCTCACTGAGCTTTGATGTTAAAGCCACAGAACTGCTTCAACTGTTCCTGAACTAATATTTTCTTAATTAATTTTTTTTTTAAAGGAGAAACCTTAGAGTGAATACTAGGCCCCATGGAAACCAATTAGAGTTTTTTCAATGACTTACACAGGAAGATTTTCTGTCAAGCACATAGGCTATCATGTGTTCCTCCCCACCTCTCTATTACTCTGTGAAGTTCTGCTTGTTACACATGATGGGTCTCAAACTTTAGGGATCACTCTAAATATTAACTGGTACCAATATCTGGCCAAATCTTAAATCCTCTGCTAGTCTTTGAGTGCCTGTTCAGGTGAAAGAAGCCCTTACAATTAGGGTGGAACTCAACCCCATGGTTACTACTGTCACTGAGAAATGATTCCCCATCACCAACAAGGGAAAAAAATCTCCTCAAAATCACTTCTGAAATTCTCACTGAGTTCTGTGCAAAACGAGTACAGATTGTGCGGAGTCAGGACAGAAAAACATTCCTTAACTGGAGTTTACTGGCTCACCATTTTCTAGACTTAACTTCTCTTCCCTGTCCCTTGCTGCCCCTCTATTTTTCCCCTTTTGAAAATATATATATAGTTTTAAAATCATTGGTATTGCTATCCAAAAAACCCAACAAAATATGCAAGATCTGGCAAAGGACCTTGAAAGGACAAATATGGAAATATTGCTGCATGTTGTGTGTCTTTTTTACATTCCCTGGAAACAATATCCCACCTACAGCACTTCAAAGAAACACTGGGGAGAAGCCAATGGAGTCTCCTCCCTCTGAAGTCTTTGAAGGACTGAAAACTGTTTTCAAAAGAGAGAAATGTATTTCTGCAAAAATAGATTTTAGCATCCAGATTCTGATCTTAGTTTTATTAGTGTGTATAGATGGGTATAAATTGACACAGTCAGTAGAAAATCTCTATAATTACTCCATTGTAACTAAGATCATATTGTATATAAACCTATTCTGAAGCAGGTTGTGGATAACTTCAAAATCAATTCAAAAAGCAGGCAGTTTTTCTCTACTGAGACTAGTCTTCCCTTCAGTCACCAATACAGACAAAAGCAAATCTCATGGCTGGGACAAAATTTTAAAGTAACAATGTCGTTGTACACCAAATGATCAGGATTGTTGGTACTTTACAGCTCTGTAATGCATAGTGCTCATTTTGAGCTAATTAAATGGAATAAAAAGTATTAATACATTTGAAAATATCAGTTTATTGATGTTAATTTCTTTACTAAAACTGGATACTGCTGAATGTTTAAAGACTCTAAATCTGTTGGATGAACATGGAATTGTCAAAATACTCAGTATCAATGTTAACAGGTTTGTGTAACAGATATTGAGTAATATCACAGTGTGGTTCTGTAGAATACTTTTAGCTTTAGGTAATCAATTTCATAAGAGACTTATGACCTGTCTTGGGCTCCAGGGACAGTTTTTCAAATGAGTTCTGACATAAAACATCACAGATGGGAATACAGAGCTGCCAAAGGGTTTCATCAGGTTAAAATGAAAGGGGGAGGAAAGGGAATACAACTTTCATTAGAATCTGTCTATACTTAGCTATGTGACTTAGGAGCCTTGCTCGAGTCATGGTCAGTGGAGACAGAAAGGGTGTCTTTAGGATGACTCAGGACTCCTGTGTGTCAAGGTCTTACCAAGGGTCTTACTATATTTCAGATACTCTCTGGAGAGATCTATTTCTCTCCATGGATGTAACATTGGAAAATAGAGGCTGTTAATTGATGGACCTAAGTTATATTGTTTTTAAGACCTTTGCAAAAATCCTACTAATTTCTACTTTATACCTGTGGGGCTGTATCTTAGAATTTATTTATTTTGCTGCTTTTGTCACAAAAATAGCAGCCTATACAGAAATGAATTTGAGGCAGAGATTGATTTTGACTTCAAAGCCCAAATTGATTTACCTCTTGTGAAATCAAAAGCCAGCTCATTCATTTGTTCCTGTTCTTTCATGTCCTACAGAGGAGGTAAAGTAGTGAGTAGCTGTGAGTGCTCATTTCCTGGCTGGGGTCAACCCACCACAATGGTCTAAACTGGACTGGAGGGGCAGAGGTGAAGATTGGTGTGAGGCTCTCTTCTTCACAAATATGACATAACAAAGAAACTTCAGAATTTAAATAGCTATCAATATTCTATCCATCCTGCTTGAAGAAAAAATTTTGAATGTTGTATCACTGAATGACATGATTCTGTCTCTGCAGAGATGTCACCCCTGAATTCCCTTGTGATCAAAAGATTCAGAGAAATGAGTGCTATGGAGAACTTGGAAGACAGCTGTAAATTTTTATGGATGGATACCATATATCTAAAAAATATTTTTTATAATTGTTATCATATTGTTTATACAACTATACAGCAAAATATTGTTAGGAATGGACAGGGCATTTATCTGGGAGATTGTGTTTTAGTTTCATGTACTACCATTTTGTGGCTTTCCAAAGATGACACTGCAAGGTGCTCTTTGTGAAAGTTCCCAGTTTGCAACCTCTAAAAATCTGCTGATTCAAAGTGGAACACAGGTCTTTGGAATAGATAAATAGGCTCTGAGCTCTTGACTTTGGCAGAAGGATACTGGGAGCCATTCAGTTGCTTTGTAGCAGGAGTCAGTCTCTGGAGTAGCAACTCAGACTTTTGAATAGAGAGCTTCTACCTATATAATATTATAGAGATCTTCCATGAAGCAGCCAATAAGCAATTTTTCACTGTGTAAAAATATGTGGCTATAAATGTCTTCAAGGGCATGGCTTGTTTGTAGGCAAAACACACTGAGGGATTGATAGCACAAGCTATATACCCAGAGTGTTTGTATTCACCTGTCATACTTTATTCCTGATATAATAGAAGATAACTGAGTTCAGCATGATTTGGAGAGAGACAAACCAGCAGAAAGGCATCTTGCTTCATTGAGCCTGGGGTACAATGTGCATTTCAACCAAATGCTTCACAGGCCGTAGCAAAGCAGAAGACAAGCAAGCCTGGTTCACCTTCAATTATTTCTCATATACTGTTGCATGATTTTTCCCATCAGTAGAAATAATTTAAGAGAATTTATAATCCTGCAGATATTAATCTGTTTTTTTCTAATAAGATCAAACAACAATGGAAAGCAAGCTGTGCCTGCCAGAGAAAGAAAGCAGTGATGGATTCCAACATTTTTATGCACTCCTCAATATACACAAGGCCCTGCCATGTTGAAGTTGAACAAGATGAAGGTTTTACTCTAAGGCTGTGGGAGAAATCTCCTTAATTAGGGTGAGCAAAAACTCACCCCCCATTGCCCTCTGGGAGTTCATGTGTAAATGATTACTAGAAAGTTCTTTGTTCCTGCTGTTATTGGTCTATATCTGTGGCATTGGTTTTAATATTCCTAACCCCAGTTTGTGATTGGTAACCTGTCCCCTAGACTCTGCCCCAACCTATCCTATATATACCACTGATCCAACCCTGACCCTTGTCTTTTAGTGTACCCCATACCTTGTTTGCTTTATGTGCTGTTTGTTTTTGATGATTAAAACTATCTTTTATTTTCGGGTGACTAAATCATGCCCCTCTCTTCGTTTATTTGCCACACAGACTTTCTCCCAATAGTCCTGAGGTGACCCCTGGCCATGAGGTGACCCACCCGGGCCCGGCGTGCCACACTGCTACTCTGAACAAAGCCCAAAGCAAACATCAGGCAGCAGTATCTTCTCTCAGTGAAATTCCATGCACTGTGCAAGCCAAAAAAATTCTATTTATTTTTTTTTAGGAAGCATATCCTGCTCCCTGGAGAACATTGCTAATATACCCTACATCCTTGCTGTGCTGCTGGTGCCTGCTTTCTGTGTGCATTGCTCTGAGTAAGCAGGGCTCAGTATCCTCTTTTACACCAATTTCCCAATACAGCTTCTCTGCCCACCACATTTAAGACTCCCATTTTGAATGTGCCAGGATTGTTGTGTGATGTTTTCCATTATTTTTTTTTCCACTGAGGGACCGGCTGGTTTCTTACAAACCATCAGTGGTGTTCTGCATAAGCATTCTGCATAACAGCAGCTACAGGAGGGGAAGAACAAAGGAAAAAGTTGGTCTAGATTCAGATAATTATCCAAACAATATCATGTTAGGTTGTATAGTCATTTAAGAAGAGCAGTTATCTGGACTATTTGCCTGCGTAAATACTCTGTATTAGTCAGCAGATGGCATTCATTGTACATTAACTATTCTACCAATATTACCACAACTACTTTAAAGCACAAAGCATATGGTTTCCTCAAAGAGACACATTATTTCCTCATTTGCAGTTCAGCGTTAATTGCAAACTATTTAGTGACAAACAAAGAAGGTAATTTTTCATCCCCATTTACTTTGAATAACAGATTAAATAGAATCTACCATTGTGCAAAATGTAAATAAGACCCATGACACTAAAAGGGTATTCAGGGTATACAAGCAAATGGAAGGTCACACGTTGTCACACGTTGGCTTTTGGCAGGAAACTCAACAGCACTGCTGAAACATTTTGGATAAGTCTAATTGAGAGGTTCCAGCAAAGTGCCAAAAGGGGTAAATATCTTTTTCTCCCCTCAACTATAGTTCAGATAGCAAAAAACTCACTTAAAATGGCTTCAAAAGAAATTTTTGTATTTTCATTGTTAATGCAGGCCACACTGGAATGGTGATAGCATACCCCAACCTCACAAAAGTGCTGATAATCTGCACAGACTGCCCTTTCAGTATCTCTGGGGAGGAGTCTGGCTGTTTCACACAACCCTGATGCACACATTGTTCTCTGGCATGCCTTGAACCTATGCTCATACCCATCTGTCTAGATGGCATAATGCCTGCTACTCATAAGGTGTCATATCAGTTTTGATAGTGCATAAGTGCCAATTAAAGATTGCTTTTCAGCTAGACTGTAGAAAGTGAAAAGTGTCATTTTCCTTTACAAGGGGAATGTCCTAGTGGAAAATAATGATAAAATGAAGCCCATGTCCCTCAGTCTTTTTGATTACAGTTAGCAATAGAATTTTGGACGCACAAAAAGCAAAATTAGCACAACAGGAAATTTTCAAAATTCTCATCTGTTTTCACTGATTTAATGAATGAATTTATGATACTTTATAGTCTTATTTCTCAAAGGCATCTTTGAATATAGAAATAATTTTACAAGTGATAATTTACACACATGTACATATGTATTTGCTTACACACGCAATTTATTTCCCTTTTTCCCAACCTCTGACATTTCATTATGCAAATTTTAGTTTTAAATAGTCGTGATCAAATTTGGCATATTCCTGATGCAAAGTCTTCAGACTGTACCTTCAAGCCATTCACCAAATTCTGCACTCATGGAAAAGATTTTACTCAAACAGCTGTCACCAGGAATGTATTCATTTAAGGTAGGAGAATATGCATTCCAACAGCTTTTCTTCACCCTCCTTTTTCTTCTAACTGTTGTTTCTGATCTTCCTCAGACAGAATTATAGATGTACCTGCTTAACAGAGGATAAAATCATCTACTTTTTCATTTACCACATCTCACAGAGAAGTCTGAAGTACAGCAGGGTTTAGTTATTGTATGCTGTAATCCACTTTTAGGTGTCTCTGTGTAACAATGAGAAGATAAAGCACTGTTCTAATGGTAGTACCTATTACACAAGTCAGTAACCCATATCCAGAGGGATGTTGCTACAACATCTAGATGCCAAATACCCTGGGTTCTGGCAAGATGTTCTTAGCATGCACAGGAGCCAGTTGGCAGTGCATTTGGGAGTCAAGCTTGCTGAGTTTGGATGGCACACAGGCACATACTTTACTTCATAACGTTATTTCACAGTGCAAAAAGACCATGATATTGCATAGGAGAGTTCCTTCCTGCCCACCTTTCTCTATCCTAGCAGGAGGAGGTTCTTCTCATTCACATAGAGGAAACAGGTGAAGGAGATCACAGGAGCCCAGGGAAGCACACATGAATATGGTTATATTAATGATTTTCTCACAGAGGAAACTTTTTCTCTGAAGAACTAGATATTTGGCATCTGAGTAAAAGTCACCAAATCACTTGGTGTTTTTTTAGAAATTGGCAATACTTTAAGGAATAGTATAGTTAGTAGCAATGTTCTTGTCCTGTACTTCCAAAGAATTTCACTAATGTCCATATGAAGCTTCTAATTCATAATTGCAGGAAATGTTTTTGTACTGAGCAAAACACAGAAACATTTCAACAGGCATATGTCTAAAAGTGTCTTTCTTAACATGGAGGAGGCAATCTCAGAGCTTTGATGATGAGCTGTGCTATTTTTCTGAACCAAAATAGGGAAATTTTTAGCTGAATATACCTGGAACCCAGGATATGTGTACTGCATGATACTGACATATCCCAGGTGAGGATATGTAGAGTGTTTCAGGTCACTGACTCCAATGTATTCCAGAGCTGTTCAGTGAGCCATGAGAACTCAGTCAGTGTGATCACTAGTTGTTGATATTCCCACAATATTAATTATATTATATATTATTATATTATCATATGTTATTATGTATAATTAATTATCACAAACAATAATTACAGCAGTCACTACTATGACCAGTTGGAAAATGCCATCCACGACAGGGACAACCATGTTGTCCAGGGGCAATGCCACTGTGTGTTTATTTATGCAAAACTTGTTCTGGCCTGAGCCTGCAGATCCAGGCTAGTCCTTTCTTTATTGTCATTATACATTTGAAATGATCATCTCTGGAAGTTGATTCCCCCCACACAGGCCATAAGGTGAGATGTGTCTTTATGGTCTGTAATTACAGGGGATAGGAAATGGAACAGATAAAGCCACAGGCATCAATGGCTATCAGTTGAGACGGGGGAATTTTTGTCTCCAAAACCAGTTTTAGGCTCTGCAGGTTCCAAAAACATAAGTTATGACAGAAACAGAAAAGAGCCATCTGGTCCAATTTGTCTGCATATTTGTGCTGTTCTGAATCCCAGCTCTTACTTTATTCTCCAAATTCCTTATTTTCCTTTCCTTCCACAGACATAATTTGATATTTGTCACTGAATGTATAACTGTTTGCTTTCATTATTTTCATGGGTCATTTTGAAATTTTATGTTTGACCTCTGTGCTGCCTTCTCCTCTACAGTGTTCCATGCGTGTTTTGCTTTTGGCTCCAATTTTTTAGTTAGCATTCTGCAAAAATTTGAGCATAATACTGGTGCAAACTACCTTCAAACATATTATTGCTTACTCTGGCCTAAGCTTTTGAAAACTTTTGTGATATGATCTTTCAGCCTGGTGTATATTTTGTAACTATAACTCAAAGCTTTGGTTGGAACTGTACAATTTATTTGATTATATTATTTTTATTCCAGCTTGCTGTTACTGTATTATAGAGATATGTACTGTGACCTATATTCAGAAAGACAACCTCTGAAATGGAGCTAGGAATATCTCAATATTACCAGATAACAATGTATTTACAGCTACACGGTCTCCCTTTCACTCACATTCCTCTCATTAACTTGACACAAAATCCATTGTTTCAGAAGCTCTGGATACAAGCCTGGCTCTGGCACTGTGATAGAAATGTCTGAAATTCTGAACCTTTGAATTTCTGAAGCTGTCAGATTCCAGAAGGACAGGAAGGACATTAGACTACAAACAGCTGAATGTTATGGGAATATTTCCTTTAATACTTATATAAGATAAGGTGATGGGTAATAGAATCATAGAATATTCTGAGCTGGAAGGATCAAGTCCAGCTCCTGGCCCTATACAGGACACTCCAAGCATCACACACGTACCTGAGAGCATTGTCCAAATGCTTCTTGATCTGTCAGACTTGGTGCTGTGACCATTGGGGAGCCTGTTCCAGTGCCCAACCATCTCTGCGTGAAGAACCTTTTCCTCATATCCAACACAAACCTCTCCTGACACAAATTTAGACCATTCCCTTGGGTCCTATCACTGGTCACCACAGAGCAGAGATCAGTGCCTGCCCCTTCTCTTCCCCTGACAAGGAAATTGTAACTGCAATGAGGTCTTACCTCAGTCCTCTCCGGGCTGAACAGACCAAGTGACCTCAGCTGCTCCTCACAGTTTCCACTCAAGGCCCTTCACTATCTTTGTTGCCCTCTCTAACAGCTTAATATTTTTTTTATATTGTGGTGCCCAAAACTGCCCACAATATTCAAGGTGGGGATGCCTCAGTGCAGAGCAGAACTGAACAATCCCCTCTCAGGTGTGGCAGTGGTGTTATTCTGTTTATTGGGTTGGATACCCAATAGATACCATTTTCTAATACCATTAGAAAAACAATCATCATTCAAGTTAGATGTGTTTAACATTAGAAAAGTGCCATGAAGACTGGCTGCTTTTCTTAATTTTTCTGGTGTTGAGCAAACGACTATGATGATATGTGGATGAACACCTTTAGCCAAGAGATGAGTAAGGAACAGAATTTAGGTGCCATCATCAACATTCACAATTTATTTGAGTTTTAAATTGATAGCGTTCTTCTGTATCCTCATGTTTACTAAAATTTTAAAGAATGACTAATTCATTAGAGGATGGATGTAACTCTGACCAGCTTGGTAGTTAAGACATTATGTGGAAAGCCATAATAGCAAACTATGTTCTAGCTCCACCAGAAGCTGAATGGTTCAGTGAATCCTTTTCCTCCTCTATGTTTCCATTTTTCAATCTTTAAAAATAAAACATGTTCCACCTTTTATTGTTGCTGTCTAGTCTTCTCCCTGGTATGTGAACAACCTTAGGAGTAGTCTCTTGACTAAAGGTGATGTTTAGGTATCACTAGGATTTTGTCCTAAAGGAAGACATCCATAGTGTTTATTAAAAAAATCCTCACATAAGTTGCTCTGATTTTAGACTGCTAGAGCATTCAATGAGAGCCATGTCACTTGTTTTAAAGGTCATTAGTAGACTTTGCAATGTACAAAATGTACTGTGAGTGGCCAGTCCAGGTGAAGTTTACACTGCAGGGATGAGGTGAGCTGCCTGTTTCCTCCAGACCTGGTGTTTGTTTCGATGCTTTGGAAGAGTTTATTCTGCATCCCATCAGTTTTCTCTACACAAATATAACACAGCTGTAAATAATTCCTTTGAGTCACACACATTTAGGGCAGAAGTAAACAAATTTGTTCTGATTTGATTTGGTTAATTTCTCCAGTAATGTTGCCTTTATATGTGAAATTTCTTTTTGTAAAAGCAAAAGCAAGGCTGCAAAAATGTCTTTAAAAGAAGAGCACAGGCAATTTCACCACTTATTGTGCTAATGAGTCTCTCCACAGTCAACCCACTGAACATTTTCTTCAAGAAGTGGCCAGCAACATCAATTTTAGAATAAAATACACTGACCTATTTCACTACAAAAAGAGTAAGTGTAATTTATCATTTAGAGACTTTTCTGTATAGAGAGAGCTGAAGTTATTGTTTCAGTGAAAATTCACCATGACAATAATCCAATTACTGATGTCTGTGATCTGCTATAAAAGAAAAATGCTCTTGATGGCAGCAGAATTCTAGTCATAGGCATGTAACTCATGTCAGCATTCCAATTAAGTATTTTGTGCTTTGTCTCTGCCACATGTAGGATGCTGAATAAGCTTCAGCAAGCTGAATCTCAGCTGTAAGATTTCTTGCACTCTTTTTTTTTTTTTAATTTTATTTTTAAATTTTAATTAAGAAAAACCATTGAGTACTAAGAAGTAACTGAAATGGAGGAAATAGCATCAAAATCTTATTACTTTGAGATTGGTCAAGATGATGACCTTTAGAGGAACTGATTTTTTTGTCACTCTGAACACCTTCTCATGTATGAATTTCAACTAAACAATCTCAATGAAATGAATAGAATGATATGTAATAGAAAATTAATTTGTGCTCTTCTTTATGTGGGCAAAGTAGGTAGAATAGTAAGCTTCATGTAAGCTCCCCTTGTCGAGAATGATGAATGGTGTTTTTTTTTTTTTTTTTTTTTTTTTTTTTTTTTTTTTTTTTTTTTTGTTTGTTTGTTTGGATTCTTCTTTTAATTTTTTTTCTGTATATTTCCAGTTTTCTGCTGTTAATCAAGAACTCATTTCTTATCAAATTCATATTGAACATGTGGAAGAGATTGCATAGATACATAAAGTCAGATAAAGACAAAAAAGAAGTCAGATCCAGTATGAAAACAAGCTAATATAAACATTTTCAGAAGTATTTCTCAGAAAAAAAAAAAGTCAGTAAGAATAAAAAAGAAATTATTGTTGGTTCATTCTGAACTTTATTCAGACCATAGATGTTTAGGAGTAAACTTGAAGAGCCAAAAGTAAGTGGCAATTTGAAATTAATTTTTTTCAGAATCACTTAACTCACTCCTCATTATCAAGAATCCTGTGGTTTGTAATTTATTACTCTTTATAATACATAACTACAAGGCTGAAAAACTCTCTTGCTTCTGCTTTACAAATAAGAAATTGAAAGCAAGCACTTGGAAAGTCTTGGTTACATCAAGTGGAGTCAGAGAAAAATAATTAAACTCAAGAATGATCTTGCAGAGAAGAAAATTTGATATATTTCAAATAATATTTTCAGTAAACTGAAAAAGACCTGGGAATAAATAACTAATAGATAACTATAGTCTGAAAAATTGAAATTGATGGAGCTTAGTGAAGGCTGGATGTGTTAAAAATATTCTACACCATTCCTTTTGGAGGGGTAAAAGCGTCCTAGAATAATTGTCAGTCAAAACCTGTCTGTTTGAGGGAAAATTATATACATGGCCTATGGACAGAGGGAAATGTCCCTGGTAGTTTTGGAGAGACTTGTGCATGAAAAGAAAGCTGAGAGACTGTGAAAACCATAAGTGGAGTCCAAGAGCAGATGTGGCCTCTTCACAGTACTGGCACTCCCACTCATCTGAATGCTGTCTCCATGGATGATTTCTGGGTTTGTTTTTTTCTTTTTATCTCACAAGTAAAAATGGGCCAAACTTTTCAAGCTGCTCCATGTCAGAAGGGCTCAGGCTGTGGGCTGCAGAGATGCTGCACCAAGTTATGGGTCCCACGACAGTACTGTGCTTCTGCTTTACCCTCACATCTGGTAACCAGTGAGAGCAGCTACTGGGATTCCAAACGTGCCCCTGTTAATCAACACACACTTGTTGGTCACCAACATCCCAGGTAGCAAATAACTGAATGTTTTTCACTGAGGACTTCAATTCAACATCTAAAATTTTCTTCTTCTGGGCTACAGAAAACAACCTCTCCTTTTTTTTTTTTCCCCTAAAAAAAGAAGCAATTTAGTAAATTCCCTCAGAGTTGTCCCAGATATTATACACATGTTGTAGAAAATAATCTTTCCTGAAAAGCAAGGAGGAGAATAGTGTTGGGAAAAAGAAAATCCTCTGTGGCTATGGGACAGGCTCACTTATGAATTAAGAATTTGCTAGCTGTGCTACTGACCATGGCAATGAAATGAGGTATATTAAAATAGTTTTTGCAAAAATTCCTTATTTGAAAAGAGGTGGAGAGCTGAAATGTCACCTGGAGATTGCAGGGAGGAAGTCATGGGTAGATCTTGCTTCTGACTCTGCTGTGGCTGCCCCATATGTCACCATTTCTCCTTCCAGCAACAGTACCAGAAATCCATGATTTCTAAGATCCTGGTACAAGCCTTTAGCAATAGACCTGTTCCTTACTGCCATTTATATATCTGTGCTGTTGGACATGAAGATGGCAATTATTTTTGTCAAAGGAGCAACAATATCCATCTGGGCTGTGATGGAGGACATGCTTCCTGCAGATAACACCACTGTCTATACCTTTATATACCCTTAAATAACTGTGCCTTGTTGAAGCAAAATTAATTTCTACACTTTTCTTCCAGAAGCAACATGTCCATTTTTCTGAGCAAACAGATTTTGCTTTCATTTCTAACTCTTGGTGGATCTTATTTAAAGATTTTTTCCTTCCAAACTGACACATGCAGTTATTTCACTTCCATACATTGTGATTATAATATGATTTCTTTTCATAAGAAAACAGGATTAAAAATTATCATGTAGATAGCCTTTTCTGTCCCACACCTGTGTGTGAATAATCAAACCAGATTTGCAATCTCCTTCTACTCCCACCACACCCAGGGTTTTCCTCCTCTGAACTGTTGTTGTTATCAAAATATGCTGTACCCACATATTCATTTTTCTTCTTGTTATTTATTGATATCACATATCATTTCTTGACTAAGAGTTTCTGAATTGTCACAGAAAAATAAAAGACCTTAACAATATATTGTTCAAGGAGCCTGGCATTTTATCTTGAAATATGTCTAGTCAAGCAAATCCTCTGACTTCTATCTGGTTTTAGCTAAGGCATCAACAAATACCTCTTAAACACTCCTGCCTTTCATTTATCTTTCCTAGGTCAGCAGTCTTTAGTGTGTTGGGTGTCCTCACAATTAATTGCACTGCATTGCTGAAGATTTAAGATGCCTAGAGAAGTGTCACTGGGTGAATGCAATTGATGTCCTTGAGAGTGTTTACTGCTAAACTGTCTGGAGAGGGTCAGGGGAGGCTGTGGCTTTGTGTGCCTCTCTACCCTAGCTGAGCTGCTTCTGAGCTTTGTGGGAGAGCCAGCTTCAAATGCACTTTGAGACCTCTCTGAGAGACAAGCTGCAATATTCTGAGTGCTGAAGACTTTTATGGCAATCAGAGGTGTTAGGAAGAGCAAGATACAATCTGATTTCACTGCCTGGGACAGAAAGGCTTGTGAAAGTCCTGTTGGGTTCTATAACCCAGATTGCCCCCTGAATGCAACCCTTATGGTTCAGTGATTGTAGAGAGCTGGAGCTGTCACATAACTCTGCTTTTTCAGCTACAACACTCTGTCAGCCTGACCTCTTACTGCAGTCCCAAAGAAAACTAAAGCACAAGCTTCTCCTCTGGTCTTCTGTCTCTTGGAGTGTAGCTTCTTGTGTCTGGCTTTTCTGTGGTGAGCATTTCTTTACTCCTAACTATGCATCAATGTTGTCCAAAGGTTGACATTCCTGCCTGTCACAGAGCTGTTTGCATCTATCTCTCTACTCTTGCATAAGCAAGCTTTATATATTTTCTTTCTTTAATCTCTACTTCAAATACTTATAAGCAATCTGATTTTTTTATCCTGTCTTCTCTTTGAACAGCTGATGGATGGTTGTAGTGTTTCTTTTGCCTTCTTTCTCTGACTCCCTAGTCCTTCTGAACCTATTTCTGGCTACACACTATGGATCCTTCTCTAACAAGCTGTAGTTCTCCTCATGTAATTGCTCCCAGTAACTTACTTTTTCAAGAGGCACATGCTATTTTAAGAACTAGGCACGGTCACTTTATGGATTCCTCTCATGCTTTTGACACAGCTTTACAGTTTTAACTTCCATTGGGAAAACACAGTGTCTGTGTGTGGTGAGGGATTGTAAAAGAATGGGGCTGCTCCTGACTCTGGACTCTGGATTTTATACCATGTGTGCACGTCCTGGTTTTGGCCAAGGATTGGGTCAATTTTTCACAGTGGCCATGAGGGGATGGGGCCTGGAGACATATGGTCATGGCCAAGATCTGAATGTCATTCCATACCATAAAACATCAGTCTATAAACTGGGGGAAAACTTCAGCAGCCTCCAATGACTGCTCAGGGATGGACCAAATGGACATGGGTCAGCAGCTGTTGGGCAACTGTATTATACATCACTTAGTTCTCTTGGATTTTATTATTCCTTTTTCATTTTCATTGTATTTATTGTTATTATAAAATTTACAATTAGCATTTTTGCCATCAATTATGATAATATAGGTATATTTATTATTTTTATAACATTTTTATTTCAACCCATGAGTTATCCTTTTTTATTTGCAATTCTCCCCACTTGGAGTACTTCCACAGCAAGGGAATCAGCCCAGATACACCAGGAGTAACACCTGAACACACAGGTACTGAAGATAATTTCCATGAAGGCCTCAAACAAAAGACAAGTGAAAACTCTGAGGGGTCCTGGCAGAAAATAATTTTTTTGTAGTTCTGCAGTATTTTTTTAGGAGATTCAGCAGAAAAAACTGTGTGTAAGAAATTCTCCTTGAACACTTGTTCTACCTGCTATGTGATTTCCAAGGGGCTAAAGTTGGAAACAAGATCAGCAGTGATAAGAACTTGAATAATATGGAAATGACTGGAAAGGCTTTATTAGAGTTAGATTTTGCAGTTCATTTTGGAGTCCTCTAGCCCAGAGCAGAGATCTGATCCTGGGTGAGTGGTTATGTACACCACAAGTGGGAACTATAAATATACTTTGTTCACAGCTAATCACTTCAGAGAGATGTGTGTGGTACAAAGGTTTGGTCCAATTAACACAGTCTGTTGACTTTCTATATAGAGGATTTAGCAAGGACTGTGATTAAGCTCAGAAATACATGTCTCTTGAATGATTTCTCTGCCTCAGAAGAAAAATGGCACAGGTGAACTTTTTTAATGGAGGAGGACAAATATATTAAAGCAAGATCTACCATGCCTTTGAGAGGTATGCAAGAAACAAAATCATTAGAGCTGGTTGTTGTTATATCCAAATTATATTTTAAATTACTCTGAGTATAGATGCATTCTTTGTTTCACAACACATTTTATACTTTTCTCTTCCTGTATAGAAATATGATTAATTTTTTTGTATTTACCGCTAAGGGACATATTATGATGTCTATACAAGCAAGAGGAAAAAAGTGCATATCCATCACTTTTGCTTAGAACTAGTATTCTAATAAATAATCATGTTAATAATTCTGGAGTAATTTCAGTTCCCTGTACCTTGAGAGTCCTTCAGTTATAAATGGAAGTCTAACATTATATGTAGCATGCTATGTTTCTTTGTCATGTGTAACCTTTGTTTTGAAAGTCCGTCATTTCACAGGATACAGAGAAGTGCTTGCACATTAAACCCATGACATCAAGAATATATATTTCTGTCTCAAAGGGATAGAATTCCATAGGAGTTTCATAGCTGAGGCAGTACATTTTTTCTCTTTCTAGAAATTTTGGAGCAAAATAGTGTTGAGACTGTGGGAGAAGTGTTGGGTGAGAAGAAACAAAGTTGTAGCTCTTTAAAGACTGGAAAAGCTTGGTGACCTTTATGAAGCGTGCCTCTGTGGAATCTCTCTTGTTGAAGGAAGCAAAATGCATGGTTCCAAACTTGTAAGCAAGTTTCCATGATGTGAACAATACCATCTTAACTGCAGACTCAGAACTTAAGGGAAATTCACCCCGGGCCACTGGGAAATGACTGTAGGATATTTCCTTTGGGGGGGGTCAGTTTATGAGACTGATTACTTCTGAAAGGTAAGCATGGTGTGTCTCACCTTGTTTCACATACACATCCATCTTAAAACTCATGATGTGTAATATGTTATCAAGCATGATGATGTAGTTCTACACCAATCAGTTTTTCAGGGTTATCCTTAATTATGTCAATGAAAGCAGAAGTTTTTGGATCGCTATTTCTGATTGCAAAATTATTTGGTCTATTTTCTCACTATTCTTTCATCATTTACTGTCAGCAGCCTGAAGAGTAAATGTATAGATGATTTTTAGATATGTTCGAGAAATCTTTTCATTTTACATGTGATGAGCCTTAAGTATGGAATCATGATGTTTTTCTGATGAGCTGAGATGCAATTCTGTTTTAAGGACAAAGATAAATATGTCCTCAAAACTACAAGTTCCTCAGTGTCTGTAGAGACAGGCTTTATTATTGATCAGACAGGAAGAGTACCTTGGTACCTAACAATATTTCTCATACTTTTTAGAGAAACCTATTTGCAAATGTAAATGTTCTGTCACTGATAACTGAAGCCTGGGAAATATGTCAGCAAAACTTAATTTGTTTACTCTATGTAATTTGTTTGTTAATGAACTGTGTATGAATGGAGTGCAATCTCAGCATATACATTTTCATTATTCAGATTTATTTGTTGAAATGTGTTGTTGACAGGGCTTGCTGCTCCTTTGTGATTAACTCATTAAACAAATTTGTTACTCAGTATTTTTAAAATAAGTTGTTTTGCTTCAGCACAAAAAGCACATTGACTGGTTGTTCCTTTAATTTAGAGTATCTTATTTAAGCTCAAGATCCACATGGAGACTCCTCAGCACATAAATGTGAAGCAGTTCATTGAATTAACCTGCAGTATGTTTTTTGAGTTTTATTATTATTAACATACCTGTTTTCTAAAATGTCCTTAAAAAAATCTTATACATCATTGTGTAGTCATGGTAAATTTGCATAAAAATTCTGAAAGCCTTTTTACGAAGAAATTTTGCAGTCAACCCTCCAAAAGCCACTCATAAATAGCTAGAGAAGAAGAAATAGTTTGACAGTTTCAGTCACATGAGATGATATTCTAAGTGTCAAGTTGTTGTTGTTGAGAAAGAAGGAAGTGTAGATGTGCTGCACTGTGAACTCTTCTCTGGGGCTTTATGACTATTCAAAGAGATCCAGAATATTATTTGTAATATCTGAAAAATGAAAGTACTCATTAATTACTCACCCCACTAGCTGTTTTATGAAAAAAAACTAGATGTTAATTTGAAACTTTTAGGAATTAGAACATGAAGTGTATCATTATCCTTTTAAAAGAAATAAAAATAATTTGTGGTTCCAGTGTTGGGATCAAATCCCATGGAACTCCTCCTTGTTTTTCCTCTATGAAACTGTAGCTATAAATAATTCTGTCTATGTTTTTCCAGCATATGCTATCTCAGAATATATTTTGCTTCACATGAAATTAATATGTATTTTTTACTGTAAAATTTAAAGACTAATATATTGTCAGTGCAATAATGAAAACATAGTTGATGGAATCAGGAGTAACTTAGGTTGAGAGGGAAGCCTAATTCAACTCACCATGAGAGACAGTTTTTGAGTATGTCCAAGGATGTAATTTAAATCCCCTCTGTGTGTACTGTTTCAGTGTTTCAGCATTCTGCCACCCTTGCTATTAAGACCTTTTTTATTTTTTCACTGACAGAACTTCCATTTGTGAGGCAATTTGTGTCAGTTGCCTCTTGTCCTTTGGCTGCACACTTTCAGAGCACCTGGCTTTACATCCTTTGCACCCTCTCTTTAGTTTCCTCCTTACTCTACTCTCCCTGAGTGAGCAAACCCAGTTCTCTCCCCTCTCCTGGTTTGCCATGCACCCTACAGCCCTACCAGAGCCCTGCCACTGGGCTCACTCCAATGTGTTCATATCTCTCTTAAACTGACCTGGCCAGAACTGGACCAAGCACTCCAGATGTGTTTCACCAGGGCTGAGAAGACAGGAATGTCACCTCCCTCAATCTGCCAGCTGTACTTTAGGCAGCACAGTTCAGGATGTGGTTTGCTTCCTTTGCTCCCTGCTGACTCACACTCAGCTTGTTATCCACTGGGATACACAAGCCTTCTTCTGCAAATCTGCTTTACAGCCAGTCACCACCAGTCTGTACCAGTTCTTGAGTTAGTCCTCTGAGGTTGACATTGACATTGACAAATGTCAACTTGACATTTCCTATGGTTGAGCCTGATAAATTTCCTGTAAATGCATTTCCCCTGACTTACAAGTCCTTCTCAACAGAAAATTTGTGGGTTTGGTATCATTCACACTCCTCCAGCTTGATATTATCCATAAACTTTCTCAGGATGCATTGCATCTTATAATTCAGGACATTTATAAAAACAAAAGCCAGTGTTGGCCTCAGTATAATTCCTCCTCCTGAGTATTACTGGCAATTTTTCACTGCTTGGCCATTGAACCCCTGATTACAGGGTTTCAGTTTGGTAATCTGGCAGTAATTTTCTGCTTGCCTAACTGTCCACCCATCAAAGTTGTATTTCACCAGTTTGGTAATAGGATCTTTTAGGAATTTGTATGGAAAGCTACATTTAAGGCAAACGACCTCAACTGTGGTACTGTTGTTCACAAAGCCAGTAATTTCTTTGTAGAAAATAATAACATCATGCATAGATGGAAAATCAGCCTTTCTATGTCTTTTGCCATTTGGTAAAAGACAATGGGACCCCCATTAAACAGGGGTCCCATACTTTCTGTAATTTAATTCTGTTGGTGACATATGTATAGAAGCCCTGGTTGTTGCCCTTCACATCCCCTGCTAGTCAGCTCCAGCTGAGATATATCTTTCCTAAATCTTCTCCTTAAGTTAAAACATCATCTCTACATTCCTGCTAGGAGTCCTGTCCTTGTCCACACTCCTGAATACTTCTTTTTATGAGTTCGTTCTGAAGTGCCTTTTTCATCCATGCCTGCCTTTGACCACTCTTCCTTAGATTTCTGCACATTGTAGCTGTTCATCTGTGTGCTTTGAGAAGGTTGTTCTTGATCAGCTGCTCTGTGCCACTGTCCTTCAGAGCTGCCTCCCATGGGATCCTGCCTCAAACTAATACATACTGCCCTGACACAAGGGATATTTTTCAGTGATGATCAGTGCTTTTAGAGAGAAGTTTAGTTCACTTTTACAGGATGTTTCTAGGGCTTGACCCAGCCCAGTAGTACTTGATCTCACCCCAGGGGTCTGAGCCAAAGTCATGTTATCATTCCATGTAACAGAAACACTGAAGTCTCTGGCCCTGAGGATATAAAGACACTGATTTAATTGAAAATTAGAGTATTTCTACACAGATAGCTGGATATAGCCCTAAAATTTCTTCATTTAGACAGTGTGTTATGCTAATAAAAACACTTGACTCAAAGATGAATTTCAACAAAACTGCAAGTCCAGGGAAATGAACCAAATTCAGAGATCTGAGAGTGAGCACACACCATCATGATGCATAAGTAGGAAGGAATAAACCAATCCAGATGCAATCTGGAGAAGTAGAAAGAGGAAATATTGAAAAATCTTTCTTCATTTACAGTTGGCAACTACTATCTACAAGATGAGTGATAGAAGCATCTCAAATTGCCTGTCAATTTCTTTGACTATAGAAAGTCATTCTGGGTAGCTATCAATGGAAAGCTAGACAGATTAGATCAGTGAAACATTTGGATGATAACAGAACTTTAAAATTGTCCTGGTTTTGAACAGGATAGAGTTAATTTTCTTCTTAGTAGCTATTATAGTGCTGTGTTTTTTGATTTGGTATGAGAATAATGCTGATAACACAGCATTATATTAAGTTTTATTTCAGTTTTGCAATGTAGTGTTTATACTAAGTCAAGGCTATTTCTATGTCTCATGCTCTGCTATTAAGGAGGTGCACAAGAATCTGTGGGGAATTACAGACAGGATGTCTGACCCAGACTTGCCAAAGGGATATTCCACACCCCAGAATGTCACACCCACTGTATGAACTGGGGAGAGTCTGGCAGGAGGGGTTGATTGTTATTCAGGTACTGGCTGGGCATCAGTCAGGGGTGGTGAGCAATTGCATTCTGCATCACTTGTCTTTCTTGTGTTTTATTCATCTCTCTGTTTTCTCCCTTCTCTTGTTAAGCTTAGGTACAGAAATTTGGCAGAAAATACCCCTCCCCTTTGAAAATTTAACACATCATTTTATTTAAATTCTTATTCTCTGAGAGTGGATGCAAGTGAGGAGTTGCCCAAAGGAGCTGTGGATGCCCTATCCCTGGAAGTGTTCAAGGCCAGGTGGGATGGGACTTTGGGCAACCTGATCTAGTGGAAGATGTCCCTGCCCATGACAGGGGTTCCAACTAGATGATGTTTAAAGTCTCTTCCAACTCAAATAATTCTATGGTTCTATGTTTATGATTAGATTTTATTTTATTTCAGTTATTAAAGTGTTCTTATCCTTTTCTTCTGGTTCTCATCCTCATCCCATTGGAGTGTGGGTGAGCAGCTCCATGGCACTTTGTTGCCAGCTGGACCTAAGCCAGGACAAAGACCTGAGATTAAAAAGTCTAACATGGACTTTATTCCTTTTCCGAAATTCCACCTTTCATTGAACAGAAAGAAAAACAGGTGCATATCTATCTATCTATCTATCTATCTATCTATCTATCTATCTATCCATCCATCCATCCATCTATCCAGCCTTTTTTATTCTTAAACCAAATCCATCGAGTGCTTTCAGAAAAGAAGATTTAAGAAACCTTCGTGTCTTTGTTCTCTGGAAATGCAAGTGACTGCTTTACTTGTCATGTGTTAATAAAGTGCACTCAGTCTGCAAACTTGGAGGGTCCAAAAAGTAGTAAGAACATCTTGGCTATCTGTATTGCTACCTGAAGGAACTCCACCATTTTCAGTCTGGAAACCAAGAGATCTATGAAGACAATGTGAAGAGATGGAGATGAAGTTTATGTTTACTGTGAACAGTGTGAAATTTATGATGCATTTACTACTGTTTACTGCCTAATTTGCATGGGTTGTGAGGAAAAAGCATGCTAGATAAATAAACTGCTCAGTGAAGAATCTGATCAAGTGAAATTCTGACACACATGTGAGATCACAGTCAGCACTGACCCGTATGTCAGCTCAGTTCTCTCATGCCATTTTCCTTTATTTTTATAATATTCCTGAGTAGGATAAGTAATATTTGCATGAGATGATAATAATTTTCATTCTTTCTCTTGCCAGGGACTTTGTATTATGTATTTACCTTTTATTATCTTAGTCCCACTAACTTTACTACTCCCCTGGATATTTCTTCTGTGTGGTTTTATGTATTTTTAATTGAGCGGCATAATATATTTATTATTTGTTCAGAATAAGAGTATAAAGTTTAAGACATACAAATTTCTGCTGAGTCATTATTAAGAATGAGAACTCAGATTTTATGATTTTTTTTACTCAGGTTTCAACATCTACTAATAATGCAGCAGAGAAGCTAAATCTTTTATGTCTGATTTTATTATGTATTGTTAATCTACCTTTCTTTCTGAATTGATGACTTTGTTTGTGCCCTTCTGACCCATGCTGTTATAAAAGGCATTATGGCATATATGATGTCATATATGATCTCTAAATTTAATAGTATATATAGCATAACTTACAGCTTTAGGGTGATTGTCTCTGACAAAAAAACCAACCAAACCAAAACCAAATTAACTACTTTAAGAATATTTTTTCATAGTATTTGAATTCATTAATTCAGAAAGAGTCTGGAAGGTTACATTGTATGACATAAGATCATACATAATGTAGCTCGAAGTATTTATATATAAAAATCTTCTTACTCTATTAAGACGTGTTCTTAAAATTTAAGTGTTTGAAAAACAAGTCAGAAGGATGCTCAGAAGGCTATTGACTTTGTCTTGGGAATTTTAAAGTCTTCTTCAGAACTATTCAAAATTATTTTTGTGTCTAGAAGATAAAGAAAATGTAAATAGGGATAGTGCTGGACATTATTGTAATTCATACTGATAGTCTAGAACTGGTTAATTCCCCAGCTACCATGTGATAATCACAATAAGTGGAATGCATCATTAAAATGAGAGCTGTTAGTAAGATAGGTGTGATTTTGTGCCTGATTTCATGTGTTTATATATTTTACTAATGAATTGTAATTAATTTAGTCCAATGGATAATATAATGTTAAATTCTGTAATGAGTTATATAGAATTATAGAAATAATAAACGACACCTTGTCATTATATTGACATTGAGGACTGAAAACAATTACCTCCACTGACATTACAGTGTAGTATACACACAGGTATTGAAATGGATTTAAAAAGTGCCTTAAAGCTCAAGTCATTAACTTGTAAAGAATACTGTAAAACCTCATCTCCCCAGCAGGAAAGACCAATGTTGGCTCCCAAAAAGTTGAATATCCAAAGACTTACAGTTATAAAGTAAGCAAATACTTCAAACATTTACTGTCTATTTCACCTTCGTAAAGGTACATCCACATTTTTGTCACCCTGCTGGAGGTGCTTTCACATCTGCAGCACTCAGGCAAGACCTGGCTTTATGTGCCAGGCAGCAGAGGAGCCCCAGCCCCTGCCTGGTTCCCCTGGGGCTGGAGGCTGCAGCAGTGGCTCAGCCTCGGTGGCTGCAGAGCCGCTGGCAGCTGAGAGTGGTGGCTTCGTGCTGGCTCAGTCATCTCCTTGCTCTCATGCTCTGACCTCTGTGTCTGTAGCATGAAGGTGAGCAAACTGAGAGGATGCAGGTTTTTGACAGAGGAGGGAGTGCATATAAGCGTTGCAAGGTGCACAAAATGAGTTAATCTGTTTTGACTCTGTTATACAACCTTATTTTAAATGTGACAATACTACGTAATTGCTTTTCTTCCCCTTTTGCTGTTGCAATTCATATTTTGTGTTCTGCTTTCTACATCTTCCCAAGGTTAATTTGTCAATTATAAATAAGAATTAAAGAGACAAAATGTAGAAGGAACATCTCACTGATAGTGTCCGATCATTTTCCCTGTGTACTGAAACACCTCATCTCTGCTCTCTAAGGATTTTTTTTCTTAGAGTTGCAAACCCTGGGCAGAGAAGGAAATGTTATTTTATGTGTATGATGACAATGGGGGAATGAGAATGGGAGATTGCTCCCACTAATTAGACAATTAAAGAAATGGAATTTTTATGATGCTTTCAGACCAAAGACAGAACAAATATGCTGCTGGTGTAGAGTGCATGATGGACTGGAAAGGGCTGTCTCAGGTGTGTCAGATGGCAGGCACCCATGGATTGGAAACAGTTGAGAGGCTAAATGCTCTCCACATAAACCTATGAGACATATCATACCTGGCAAAGTCTTTACAAACTTAAACCTCCTTTCCTCTGAGAAGCCCACCAAGTTGATAATTGACACAGTAATGCATTTGGGATATTTTATTTTATTTTATTTTATTTTATTTTATTTTATTTTACTTTATTTTACTTCACTTATTTTATTTTTGATACAAGTTAGCTCAGTTTTTCCTTAGAACAGTTCTAGCTTGATGGATATGTTGAGCACTTTTGACAGGTAGATCTTTAAACAAACTAGGAGCTTGGTGTCACTGCAGATATGTAAAAATGTAGTGGCTTCATGACCTGAATCCCCATAAATGACTGTGTCAACGAGATATATATAATTCTTCAGTTTATAATAGCCCAATTTTGGGAAGTGGATCAAATTTCTAGTTCCCTCACATAATATATTTTCATGTAATGTTGTTATTTTCCCTTAGGATGATAAGTTGGTTTGTTTTCTTTCCAAGTAGACATGGAGAAAAAACAAACAATACAGCTAAAAAAGGCTTTGGTTTATTGTTTTTAACATTTCCTTCCCTGGTGAAAAAAAATAGACTGTAGCTGTCTATAGTGACTGGTATGATGACAAACATCTGATTTGCAGGTCCTTTCATCAAAAGGAAAATTTGATGAACAAAATTACCTGTGGGAGAATATGATGCATTAAAGTCTTAGAATTTTCCTTTCCTGCAATTCAAGTTTCATTTGTCTGTTGAGTTTATGTGCACTTTGTATGTTCCTTATTAGGGAAAAAAGTACAGAAAAGGTTTGCAGTGAAAAAAAATCTGCCACATTTCAGAGATATTTGTATGAATACGTTGGGATGCACTGAGGCAGGCAGGAAAGCAAAGGATTATGATCAGATATGATCTTCTGCCTCCCTGTGCCCTGTGCACACCTCCTGCAGCTCTGTTTTAATAAGATTCTTTGCTGAGAATTTGAGAGAGCAGACCTAGTTTCTTTTGTGCATTACAATCATGATTATTAAGTGCAGGAAAAGAGTATCTAAATAAAAGTTGTGGTTTTAGGTTTTTTTGTTTAATTTTTTTATTTCACGTGCTTCAGCATATTTTTCCTCTTTGAATTACTGATTTCCCAGCTTCAGATTGGGAAATGACTTATAAATATATGATAGTCACAGACACAGTAATTAAAATCTTTGTAACACATGTCAACTCTTCCCTGAAATTATTATCAATTTGAATTAGTCATCAGACGTGACAAAAGAGATTGCTCCTTCTAGGAAAGTCTCAGAAAGGGTAAGGCATTGTTTAAAAATGAAATCAAAGAACATCTGGTTCAAATGAAATGCAAAAACATCTCAAATACTCTTCTTATGAGCTGCACACAGCTGCTGAACAGTGGTTGTCTCAGCCAAATTTTTTCTCTGACTTCCATTTAGCCAATTTTGCCCAGCTGCTGAGGCTGCTGGAAACATCTCTTATATGAGGAAAGGTTGAAGGAGCTGGGCCTGCTCAGCCCTGAGAAGAAATGACTGAGAGAAAAACTCACCACTGTCTATGAGTATTTGAAGGGAGTGTATCAAGAGGAGGGAGCCTTTTGCAGGCTCATCTTGGTGGTGCCCAGCAACAGGGAGAGAGGCGAGGGGCAGAAACTGATGAACAGGAAGTTCCACCTCAACATGAGGAAGAACTTCCTCCCTGTGCAGGTGATCAGTCAGTGGAATGGATTGCCCAGGGAGGCTGTGAACACCAGAGATATTTAAAAACCATCTGGACACAATCCTGTGCCATGTACTCTGGGATGGCCCTGCTTGAGCAGGGAGGTTGGACCAGATGACCTCACTGTGGTCCCTCCCAGCCTGGCCCATTCTGTGGTTCTGTGACTCACTGAAGACATAGGGGACTCCACTCTGTGAAGCATGAAGGAGGAGACTTTTTCCTGCTCCTGGTTTCTGACTTAGTGACATGCTCTTCATCACTGCACAACGAACAATCTGCCTACACACTCAGGGTATCCATTTTCAGCTCTTAGGTGTCGTATAATTCTACTCTTTATTAGTGAGGCTGAACCTTTTACTGGCAGCTTGACCACACTGGACATCACAGATTCCCTCACCTTTTAATTTGCTATTATTTTCTCATTCTGCTTCTTTAGCTTTTTTGCTTTTCACCCCTCATGATTCATCCTGTACAGTCAATTCAGTAACTCTATTACCCTAGCAGGTCTCTTGGTTATCAACATGGGAAAAACAAATTATTTTCCTTATTTTTTTCTTAATTTTTTCTTTTTTTTTTTTTTAAATAATGGTAGATACAGCTAAATCGTTAGTTTTCAAAAGCAACCCAGAAGTTAAAATCAAGGAAAGGTTGTCCTTCTCTTGAGTCACAAAGATGTGCAATATGTCACAACACTATTGTGGCTTTAGTGCCATACAATACTGTCCTAACTGCTTTGCTGATGGAACCCTATGCTTCCCCTCACTGTACACAGCTTCCTCTTTCTTTCAGAGCTTTATTTCCTTTGATTGCTTTTCCACTGCAGTTAAAAATTAGGGGAATGCTATTGCTTGCTGGCATTTACTGATTTCAGCGTGAGTTTTGGTAAGTACCTGCACCTGCAATGAACTGAAAATGAGGAGATTTAGGTCAAGAGAGAGTCTAAACTCTTCAATTCATTCGTGTTGCTCTGTCTTTCTGACCTTTGGCAAATCTCCCTGAATGCATTGCATAAAAGAGGAAATGCAGAAATTTGTTCTTATAGAACTGATAAACCATAGAGTTTATTAAGAGCAATATACAGTTATCAAGTTCGATGTAGAATAAAGGAAAAAAAATTAGGAAAAGAAATAGGTAAATCTCTTTGTGACTTAACTAAAATACAGTAAGATCCCCAATGTTTTGCTCCATGCAAAGGAGTTTCCCAGTTCATGAGAACTAGTGTAGGACACTGCTTTCTCAACAGACTTTCCTGGTAAAGGTGCAGAACAAGCCCTGAGCTGTCTCTGGTGGATAAAAACTATAAAAGTAGCATTAACTCTGATCTCCATCTCCTGCAGAAAATGGAAGAATAATATCTTAGCTGATGAAAGAAGGGAATTTAAGGTGTGTGGCATTCCAGGAGATGTTTGTAAACTCAAATTGAAGAAGTATTTTTAGAATACAGAAAAAACAAAATTTTTTTAGGAAATCTTACATGAAAAACCACTGCTCTAATTTGATTTATATTTTGCAGGCAGCTTTTTGGAACCTTTACTCTTTTAAACACAGATTTAAACCGTCACACTGTCTCTCCCTAACTTATACAGTTGTCGCTTCCCAGGGCAGTCGGGCTTCCTCCCCGACTCCCACATCTCCCCCCTTTTTATTTACTAAATAAATGCTCCCCAAGGTCTTTTCCAGGGTCTTCTTAAAGCAAGAAAGTGCAGTCATGACAATGAAAATGATAAATAAAATCCATAACAAACTCTTCAAAATTGATGCTGCCCACCCTGGTATACTCCATTGAGCCAATATTTTATTCATCGTGTCCACAGCCTGGCTTCCCGTAGTGATGGTCTTTACTTGGTCTTGCAGCTTCTTAATATTGGCGTGGATGGACTGGCTCTTTGAGGATAGGTTGAAGCAACTCCAAAGTCCTCACAGCTGTGGCCATGTGCGAGCAGTAAGAAATCTATCGCCGCTCGGTTCTGGAGCGTGGCGTGCCTGGTGGTTTCCTCGTCCGCCAGCAAGTTGGATAGTGCAGCGGACGTTGCGTTGGCCTGCTTACTAAGCCAACACCCCAGGTGAGCCGGGCGCGGTGGCGCGCGCCTGTAGTCCCAGCTGCCGGGGAGGCTGAGCCCGACGGATCGCTTGAGCCCAGGAGTTCTGGGCTGCCGTGCGCTGTGCCGAGCGGGCGTCCAAGCTAAGGCCGCCATCAATATGGTGACCCGTGGGGAGCTGCGGGTGACCTCCTCGAGGCATTCCCGGACCGGTGCTGTCAGGGCACCCGCATAAATCGGGGCGACTCCCTCAGCCCACCTTCCGTCTGAGCCTGGATAGTATAAAGTTGATCTCACCAAATAAGCAGGAGGACTCTCCACGTGGCTGATTCCAGGACGGTTTATTGTAGGGAAAATAAAGGAAAGAGGGTTTGGAGGGGAGCAGGAACACAACCTAACACTGGAGGGAGGCCAGAGGTGGGAGCCCACAACAAAGGAGGATACAGTATATAATGGGGGGAAGAGCGGAGGGGTCAGGACACCGACAGTCCAATCAGGCAGGGGCTTAGGGGAGGAGTTGGAGGGGAATGACAAGACTTAAACCAATGGTGGGTAAACATGGGAGGGATTAACCGTGGAGGACCAATGGGGGAGCAAACAGCATGGCATGTTCCAGAACTGGGGCGTGAACAGGTGTTGACAGACAGCGGCAGATTAACATAACAGAACAAAGGGATCATGGGAATTCATCACACTGTCTCTCCCTAAATTATACAGTTGTCGCTTCCCAGGGCAGTCAGGCTTCCTCCCCAACTCTCCCAACCTATACTGTTTTTGAGAAAATCACCCAGCTAGATGCAAGTCAGATTTAATGTAAGGATGAGTTTAACAATTTAGACCTCTTAAATCAGAGTTTCTTCAAGATAAATCTGTGAGGAAACCAGTACAGGCGTAGGTACTCTCGCTTTATCTGCTGATGAAAGACCTTATAAATAACTGTTATAAAATTAGTATTAAGAATGCATACTGTGGTTGTATGGAAAGTGTTTGGACATATGACTATCACATTGGTTAGAAAAGTTGTGTTTACATGAATATAACTTCTGCACCATAAATTATTCTGCTTTCCATGCTGTACTGAAATATGAAGAACATTGCTTTGTACTTGTGATGAAGAGTTGACCTACTTTTTAAAGCTTACTTCGTGTTGTAGCCACATATATTGAAAGAATTCAACTGTAACCTTTTATAATTAAGAATAATGGCTATGCATGAGATCTGAACTGCTTACAGGACTTAAAAATCAATTAATTTCTTACTAGTTGTACTGTACTGATTAAACCTATTCAACAAAACACAAAATAAACTTCTGAACTGAGCTTTGTGAAATAAAACCAACCTGAGCTAATAGTTTTAATGCCTTTCTGTCTCTGATTTAATTGTTTTAGGTCCTATAATACAAGTTGGACATGGAGAAAAAGTTTTATTTAATCTTACCTGATGGTGTAATCAGGATAATGAAATATCTGGAGTATTATAAAGCTGGCTAACAACATAAACTATACCTAAGTATATTATACTGTTTAAAATGTGTTTGTGTATATGTAAATAAAATACAGCACAAGAATGCTAAATTTATGATCTGAAAAAGAATCAAATGTGTAAGGAACTATAAAAAACTGCAATGCTGAGTTAGATCGGTTGCAAAGCCCAATCATGTTGATCAAAGGCACCTTGCCACTCAGTCATTTTGAAGACCTTACCAAACTTGGACACAAAACTGTTTACATTTGCTGGTTTTTGCCATACAAAATTAGTTAAAGTGGGTGGAAAGAGATGCTTATGGGGGACCCTTAGAAGCTCTCCCACATGGCTGCACAGTTTCCCTCCAGGTAGCAGCTCTGTGCTGCAGAACCTCACTGCTCTAGAGGCAGAAAAGCTTGTAGTTTCCAAGCTCAGTGTGTTGCTCATCTTTATACAATCATTTCTCTGTAAGCCAAAATAAAATTTTTTGTCAGTATCATATCTAAATTATACTTTGCATTGATATTGAAATAAAAAAAAAAACTTTCAGTTTCATGTCACCAAAAAATGTTCTAGGCATATTCATGTTTTACTGAAAGGTTATGAATAAATCCCTAAGCAAGAATGGTTCTTTTAGTGCTTCTGAAAAGTTTAAACCTTTCATAGTGTATGACTTGAATGTGTTCTGTATAAATGCCTGTTTAATTTTTCTTACAGCTTTAAGGTGGATTTTATTTCTATATACACCCAAGTATATATACCTAAGACCAAATAAATATTTATATACAGAGGATGGTATTCTTACCTGTTTGAAATTTTTACTAATATACTTTTAGTTAAATATAGTCTCACATTTTGTTGGCATTGGTCTTATGTTGTGAAACCAGTCACTTGACTAAATGATTAAAATTTTCTGTCCCTGAAAAATGACTTTTTCAGGAAGATGCTTTGTGGAATTTAGGCATTTAGTGAAATGACTGAAATAACAAGCACTTTGTTACCCAGCTGGACTCCTGTACTCAGAATCGCAGAATACGAGTTGGAGCTGACCCATCAGGATCATGGAATCCAATTCCTGGCTTTACACAGTACCATCCATGAGTCTCACTATGTGTCCAAGAGTATCATCTGAATGCTCCTTGAACTCAGACTCTGAAATCAGGTGCTCTGGTCACTTTCCTGGGGAGCCTGTTCCAGTGCCCAATCACCCTCTGGGGGAAGAAATTGCTCTAATATTCAATCTAGACTTTCCATGACACAACTCCAGGCCATTCCCTTGGGTCCTGTCACTGTTACCACAGTGCAGAGATCAATGCCTGCCCCTCCTCTTCCCCTCATGAGGAAGCTGTAACTGCAGTGAGGTCTCCCCTCAGTCTCCTCCAGGCTGAACAGACCAAGTGACCTCAGCCCCTCCTCACACGGCTTCACCTCAAGGCATTTCACCATCCTTGTTATCCTTCTTTGGATGCTCTCTAACAGCTGAATGTCTTTGCTGTCATTGTCCACAATATTCAAGGTGAGGCTGCTGCAGAGCAGAGCAGGACAATCCCCTCCCTTGTCTGGCTGGTGATGCTGTGCCTGATGCCCCCAGGACATGCTTGGCTCTCTTGCCTTGTCCATGTCCCTGTTTTTGAGGTTACCATCCTCATCCTGTAACAGGCTGATATTATTTCTACACTGCCTTTTGCCATTAATATATTTGAAACCCTCATTTTATTGCTCCCCACAATTCTGGCCAACTTCAGCTTCAGGTGAGCTATGGCCACGTGACTTTTTCTTCCTACAGTGGCAAGCACCATCTCTGCCTTACTGTTTTGGGCAGTTTATTAAATCACTCCCATCAGTGAAATCTGGCATATTAAAAAGTGCAGCATATAGGATGTTCTGCTGCAATACTGCTACAGAAAGTAAAATTTTCCATCAAATTTGTACTCTCAGAAGCTTTTTACAATCTGATTTATACTTGGTTTTAGCTTAGTACTACTTCTTTTCATTTGCAACCCATTTCAAATTAAATTTGGGATTGTGTCTACAGCTGCAAGCATTGTAGCAGAGAGGTCACTGACACTAGAGGGTGGAACTTGGGGTTTTGGTTTTCTGGAAGGGAGCTTCATGACATCCACTGTCCTTTTTGAAAAGCAATCATAGGTCCATTAGGTCATTGATGGACTTATATTAGGAAAAGGCAATAAACTGTTAGTACAGTGCATTGCCATATAAAATAAAACTCATTGAACAGGCTTGGGTTCTTAGGGGAACATGGAGTCTCCTTTTAACTGGATATACAATGCTGCATCTTTGGCACCTCACTAAAAACATTTTAAAAGCATTGCAATGTTGGCTGTGAGTTTAAAATTTTTTTACTTACATTTCTTTATAATAAACCACACTGATATTTATACAGACATTGCAGATCTTTCACATTTCTGTTGCTTTGGGCTTGATGATCCTGATGGGCCCCTTCCAACTCAGGATATTCTATAATTAACAGCAAAGTATGCTAGGTAGGGTGGCTGCATGTTGTACCTGGGTGCCACTAGGTACTGCATGGAACTGCTACTTTAGAATGAGTGTATATATATAAATATACATGTTATATACTAGAATATATATGTATAAACGTTCTAATGATTGGTCAACTGTTGAAAAACATCAGCTATAAAGAACAAGAAAATTATTGTTTTTTATGAAAGTTTCTTTTTGATGTGTTTATAATCGAGTGCATCATATACTGCTAATATTTAAAGCTTTTAGCATCTACTCAGAACTCACAATTGTAATACAATGTGATAATAAAATTCCTCTCCAAACCCTGTCTAACAAGTTCATTTTCCTATTTCATTATGCCTGCTCCAATAGCATCATAAAATCACCATTAAAAACATATTTTTGACTCCAGGGAAGTAGGCTTAGAGAAACTGCTCAAGGCTTGAAGCAGAAAATTTGAATACAAAATATTTTTGCAGGATATATTTGTTATTTGGGTTGAGGAGGAGGAAAACAAGCCTTGTGGAGAGCTTGAGAAAGGGAAATGGATCTTTGTGAATTTTTAGAAGTTTTATTTTTTACAATATATCTTAATCTCTCCTTTTTATTAACACAAAACAGCCTTGGTAGAAAATAGGCAGTATTTTTTATGTTTTAGCTTTAAAAATCACTTTTAGAAATCCATTTGGAAAGAAAAAGAGCTGTTTCCCATATCTACTAGGGAAGAAATCGCAGAAGATCAGCACACAATCCTATTTTACAGCAGCTCTGTAACTTTTCTCACTTTGATTGGAATTCCTTAAGGTTTGATGCTAGTCCTGGAACAAATCCCAGTACTCCATATATGTCTCTTCATTTTGAAGGGTAGGTATGTCTTGCAGATGTTATTTGGTATAATTAAATGGGTAAAGAAAATCTTGTCTCTCATTTAATGCAATTGGATGAATTGATCTCTGACATCCATTTTCCCTGATTACTTTAGTGAGACAATTTACTCTAAATTGGCCAATCTTCACAATAAACAAGAAATCACAACAGAAATGAAATAAATAGCAAAACTTTAGAGCTTCTATAGAAAAACACTGTGCAGAGTAAAAGGTAAACAAGGATTTGGTTTGGTTTCAATTCATATTGTAAAGCCTGAAAAAGTTTTCTGAAAACATACTCTGTATTTTCTGGTGGGATTCAAGTGAGTAAATAAAGACCTTTAGCAAAGATCCCAAACACTGATACCTGGAGAACATTCTTGCTGTTCTCTTCAGAAAGTCAGGGCCAAAGGTGACTATTGCTGTTGTGGTCTTCCGCACCTTGGCTCTCTCAGGCCAGGTGAGATAAATCCCACATTTGGTATCTGCATTGCAAATTCACAGCACTCAGCTGAACATATGCCCAAAAAAAAATAAATGAAAAATATAGGTGTTTTACCATATATAAATAGGTTTTCTGATGATATCTCACATACCAGGGAATGTGAGGATCATCATCATCAACATGCAGGATCTTGAAAAAGTATCTTACAAATAAGGATAGCTTAGTTTCCCATCAGAGCTGGTAAATGAGTTTCATGTATTGGGTTATTTATTTGCTTTTTCTCCTGTTTCTTGCCTTTAGTCTCCAGTATTTCCTTGGCCAGGTGGTTAAGGAGGATACACAAAGAATCTCACAAAAGTTTTCTGTTGGCTATCATCTTGTTTAGATTTTTCCTGTGTTTTCCCCGTCAAAGTTCTATGAGTGGCTGCAATTTTAATGAAGTTGCATCTAAAATTTTGTCTGATTTTCACATTAATTCCTTATTAATATCCATCACTCCAACTGAATGCTTGAAGAGAAATAAAAAATTAGGTAGAAAATTAAATAAATTGCATTAATTTTGCATTTAATCCATTCAAACCCTACAGTTTAATGTCAAAATATAAGAAAGCAGTGTACCTTTGCTGGTGAAAATCTGAGTAAAATGAATGAATACGCCTTAAGAAAAAGAGGATGAAATGTCTTTCATTTTTAGAGGCATTGAATAAAATGTGTATGTCTTACTGAGATGAGGAGCTAGTCTACAGGTCACCTATCTCCTTCAGCAGCAGTGTTATTGGCAGGCTAGAGGAGCAGGTTCCTTATTGTTTTCACTCCGTTTCTGTGAATATTTACTCTTTGAAAGTTGTCACTGCCTCCATTTCAATGGCTGACACTGCCCTGTGGCTTTGCACCACTTTGGTTTGATTCTATGATTAATTCTATTATTCTGTTATTCTCTGAACTCAGAAATAGAGGTTCTTTTCATATGTTCATTTTTCCAGAATGGAAAAAGCAGACCTGTGGCTTGGAAGTACCTGTTCTGTGGCTAAATAAGAGCATTATTTTTGTTCCTAGTGGAAAGTTACATATCAAACCACACTGTGTGGAATTTGCTGCTTCCTGAAGTAGACTTTGTATTGGAATACATCAAGATATACCTACAGCAGGCATTTTAGTAATCCAGTCTTGCTATGCAGCAACAGTTTTAGTAAGGAGGGCAGAAGCAACACACAAATTATTCCAGTTATCCCAGGTCCACATACCTGCCTTCTCTCTCACAGTGAAGTAGAAAAGGTAAGACTGAAGAAAATGCTGGTGGGAAAAATTCAATTACATTAACTGTTTCTTAGAACTATGAGACAATTAAAAATTCAGATTGCTATTCTAACACAAATAATTTTATCTACATGGATTTTAAATAATTTTGAGCAAATAACTCAAATACTTTCTCTTTCAGCTTGTAGTATATGTTATACTTAAATTTGACTCCAGATTTAGAGCCGTGGTGATGACTTTGGAAGATTTATTCATCCTTGTCACTACTATAAGGCAATTTCACACTTCCCTGACTCTTTAAAGGTGTAATACTGCGAAGTGTTAATTGACCAAATCCTCAGTAAGAGGGAGAGAAATAAGGGAACATGAAGTATAATTCTGTTTATGAGTTTGACTTGGAAATTACACATCACACAACAGATATTCAGAGGCAATAAAACTTAAGCTCTTTTCTATTTCAATAAAATACTTTAAACTCTCAAATAGACTACTTGGATTAAATAATATATATACCAGCTTTCTGTTAAATATTACACATATACCAGGAAAGCTGGTTGGGCCAGACACTGACCTTAATTTGAAGATACACCTTTCTTCTCTCATCCAAATGCTTCAACAAGAAAAGACAGGCATGGCTGTGAATACAGAATAGCAGGTATTTTCAGGTGTTGGGAAACTGATACAGTTACCTTGCCTGTAAAAATCCCATGCCTTTCCTGGATTTGCCAGACGTTGTCATCTGTCTTTGCTCCTGATGCTGGCAGGTGTCAGAAGGTCCCCTTCTCCTTCACAGGCAGATGAAGTGAAACCTTTCCAATGAAGGAAAGGTGGATCTCAGAGGACAAGGGAATGGGTCAGCAAAACAGACCCCTTGTTTAAGTAGACAGGTTGTGGCTATTCCTGTTGAATCTGACAGGTCTCTTTCTCATGAGTAATGCAAAAAAAGAAAAATGCTTATTTTCCGCTCTGTTTAAAAGCAAACATCAGTTCCAGTTCTTGTCTTTTTCACTGTAATCTTCACCTTCTTCACTTAAGAACAAACAGCATAGATAGCCAAAATCAACCACCAATTCTTCTCTTAAAACATGTATTTAAATACTACCACCTTCTGATTCTTGATGAAGCTACACAGTCAGCAAATATCTGGGTATGAGTGACCTTAGTAACAACTGTGCTTACAGAAAACATGTCACTCTTATACTGTGTTGGTCATCCACAGTGTGTTTCTTTTGAAAAAATGTCTGAAACTACCTTAGCTTTGGAAAAAAAAGAGAAAGTGAAACAATTAGTACCACAGAGCTAACTCTGAGTAAAATTTGCATTTTACCTTTGGCTCCTGAGCTGACAGTGGTTTGCATTTTTCCCTGCCTTCCCTCCCTCCCTCCTTTCCCCAGGTGTAAAGTAATACTTCAAAACTTAAAAACATGTCTGTGATAACTTTAAATTACTCTTAATACCACCTCCTCTCATCATAACAAAGCAGGCTTATACTCCAAAGGGGACTGTGTGGTAGTTTTAACTAGATCAGTGGAATTATCATGGATTACTTTTAACTTTGGTTCTAGATCTTTGAGTTTTGTTCTGACTGACTGATTGAATTCATGGGAAAGCAAACCCTGTCTAAAGCAATGGGTTTTAAGGTAATACCAGCCAAGGAAGTTGATAAAACTCCTTTACAGACCCTGTTAAAGACATAAAGGTCTCAGTCCAAGCATGTCGTGACCCCGTTCAGTTCAGTTTGTGAAAACACAGGTGAGACCTGAAGGTAGGTATCATATATTATGACTGGCTTGCAAAGTCATAAAGTTTTATATTTAATTTGACGTAGGGGAGCAGAGTTGAGCTTAAAATCGGTTATAAATCTCATCCTTTTCTTGCTGATTTGTTCTTCTTACAAAAATAGTTTTGATCTAGTATGATCTTTGGCACTTTTTTATGGCCACTGGAAGAGTGGAAGATGCACAAGGTGAAAGAGTGTAAGAAATTTAAAGAAGAGGAGGAAGTAATAACCAGAAGGAAGAGAAATAGAATCAGAGTAAGCTGGATAATGAACAGGAAGAGATAACACCAAGAAGGGAATGCATGTTTAGATAGTACAGATTCTTTTATCTCCACTTTTTAGACTTTATGGAACTAATTTCCTGGATAAGCATACTTAACTGGGGGAAGAAAGCTAATCAGATCAGATTCAAAGTTTACTACAAAAATGATACTTCAAAGTGATAAAGTAATCATTCCTTGTTCTTTTACATCTCAATTGTTTATTTTAAAACACAAGGACTTGTAATTGTAAAGATAATGAAGGTATCTGATTTTTTTTCTCTCTTTCCTACTTTGTCATTGTCAGCCTGTTGTGCCTCCCACTACATCATGAACAGACTTCACATTAAAATCTCTTTAGCAAATCTAAACCCTTTCAAAGGGCAACAGCCCTGTGTTTCTTCCTGGAGAGTCCTGGACTAGTGAGGTGTTAAAATTGACTGTGTCTCTTCCTTTAACTGTGATAGCAACATTATAATAAGTGCAATGAATGAAAAAAAGAAGTATTAGAGAAAGAATCAGAAGAAGAAAAAGGGGAAATGTTGAACCTACTAGGGTCAAAACCCTATACTAATTTTGACCTTCAGGGTTGGGTGAAAAAGCAAAATGCATCCATGTGTGTCTGGCCATTTAAAACAGTCCATCTGAAGCTTCAATATAATCAGGCAAATAAAATTGTTTATGATTAGTTATTTTGTTTTTTTTGCCTTCTCTGTCTGGAAATTAGCAAGAGAAAAACATTTCTGAGTTGGTTTAATATAATTACTTGAAGGAACAAGGTTTCAGGGTCTAAAGATTGGAAGATTAACACAAGCAATTTTACTCTCAAAATAAGTTTTCAGTTAAGGTCTGTCTCTAATACAAAGAAAGGAAAGTGGTTTTCCTTCATATTTTTGATCAGCTTAATGTGAATTTGAGCAGCTTTTTTAAAAAGGTTGGCTATCAGATTCAAATGTGCCTATGATCTTGCATAGATATCAGTGCTTTTAGCCCCTCTTTAATTTAGTCTGTCTTCTATTATGTCAACATGTCATCCCTCCCTTCCAAACAGGAGTAATATAGGGTTAACTATAATACATAAAAATACATAAAAGGATTTTTTTGATTAATAAATGAGTGCATAAAAATTCAACCCTGCATAGGTAGATTATGCACTAACAATGCACTAGTGCATAATTTATAATTGTCTTTGACACCCCAATGAAAGTGAACATTTTAAATCATCAGTCAGGAATATCCCTCTGTTTCTAGATAAAATAAAACTCAAAATAAAAAAAACACATTTTAATGTTAGCATCCATCAACATGGATAATTTTTTTAAACAGAATATTTTAAATCTTGTAATAATACAGGCAGCCACCCAGTTTCTGATGACCTTTTGGAGACCTGTACAACCATCACCACCTCTATGATCTGCAGTCTAAGGACTGTACTCAACAACCTGACAAGTCTGTTGACTCCTTGCATTTTAGGTTTTGTAAATGGGCTCACAGCCCTCACATGGAGCAGATTTAGTAGTTCTGTTTACTTTGGGGCAATTACTTAAATTTGATACTCCTAAAACTTTAATAACACCATAACAACAAGTAGCAAGAATAGAAATAAAGCTCTACAGTCAATCTAGAAAGAATAAACATAAAGCTCTACAGTCAATCAGGGGACTGTGAATGAGTGACAGAGTGAGGAAAAAAAATAATAGGTGGCATTTTCTAGCTGACTAGGACAGGTCAGTGAGGAAATAATTGCTTGTAGGATTTCTTTTAGTGGCAAGGACAGAGGAAATGTCATATGGGAACTGTAAATACAACACTGATAAGATTTGAAAAATTGAAAATATATATCATTATGTAAAGTACTTTCCACTTATTCTGACAAAATCAAAAGCCAGCTTGTGCTGTATAGCTAGTAGGAGAGTATTTGACATTCAAGGATATGATTTGTGTGCTGAGTTGATGTAGACACCAAGTAAAGGTCAGATGAATCCCGACATATAAATATGTGTTTCTTAATTTGTTTAATGAGTTATTTTCTTCCAGATATAGAGAGTTTTCCTCTTGCATTTCCCAGTGTTATATTCTTCATCCATGGAATTCAATGTAATTTAATGGCTAAAGCAATATTTGGGATCTTAGAGTGGAATGAAGAAGCCTTTATTAAGATTTTGCCAGACGGGACTCAAAAAAGAATGTAATTTAGAGAACTGTGGTTCCCAGAATGGCTGAGAGAGGAAAGCACCTCTGGAGATGGTCTAGTCTAACAGGTTCAGTGAGAGAAGATTGCCTGGAGATATGTTCGGTTGGATTCTGAATATGTCCAAGAATGTAGAGACTGCAATTGCCCTGGACAACTTGTGGCAGTGTTTCTTCATGCCCACACTAAGAGTTCTTTCTTACTCTTAGTCTTTTACTCTTACTCTTACTCTTGCTCTTGCTCTTGCTCTTACATGGCATTTCCTGTGTTTCAGTTAGTACCTTTAGCCTCTTGTCCTGTTGCTGGGCAGCACTGAGAAGTGTCTGGCTTCTGCCTTCCTTACTTCTCCCATCAGAGTTTTACACACATGGATAAGATTCCCCTGAGCCTTCCCTTATCCAGGCTGAGCAGCCCCAGTACTCTCATCCTCTCCTCATATTACAGTAGCAATTTCTTAATCATCTTCATGAGCCTGCACTGGATGTGCTCTAGTATGTCCATTACCCTCTCTCATACTCAAGAGTCCAGAGCTGGACCCAGCAATTACAGAATCACAGAATCAGCTAAGTTGGAAAAGATCCTTGAGATTAGAGGGTCCAGCCTATTCTGGATGTGGCTCACCAGTGCTGAGCAGAGGGGAAGTTCTGATCACTTGATTTCACCTGCTGGTAACACTTTGCCTAATGCAGAGTACCATTGTCCTTTGCCACAAGGGCACTTTGCTGGCTTTGTCAAACCAGGATCTTGAAGACATTTTATGTCAAACTCCTTTTCAGCTAATTGGCCTATATGTTATACTGGTGCCTGGTTTATTTCTTCCTTGGAATAGGGCTGACATTTCCTTTTGTTGAGCTTCATTATGTTCATGTGTTGTCCCATTTCTCCAGCCTGTTGAGATCCCTCTATTCAGCTGTGCACCCATTTGGTGTATCAGCCACTCCTCCCTGTTTTGTATCATCAGTCCACCTCACTTTTCACTGAGCCAGACTCTACTTTGTCATCTTTTCTGTGGGGATGACATGGGAGACTATCAAAAGCTTTGTCAAAGTAAAGCAAAACAGCATCCACTGCTCTCTCTCAACCCGCAAATCATCCAATTGTAGAAGGCTATCAAGCTGGTAAAGTATGATTTTCCCTTAAGTCCAGGCTGACTGTTACAAATCACACTGCTGTCCTTCATGTACTTGGAAAGGCTTCACAGGAAGATTTTCTCCATCAATTTCTTAGGGACAGAGGTGTGGTTGTCCAGTCCGTGATCCTTGAGGTATTTCTTCTGTATTTTTCAGATTAAGAGCATCAGTTGCTTTCTTTCAGTCCTCACAAAACTCCCCCAATCAACATGACATTTCAAAGATAATCAAGAGTGACCTTGTAGTGGCATTGGCCAGCTCCCTCCACACTTGTGGGTCTATCCCACTAGGGCCCATGGACTTCTGTCCATCTATTCTCTTTAAATGTTCCTAAGCTAACCCTGCTCTGGTGAGAAGTGATCTTTACCGTTGGTCTCCGGGGTTTGGGCCTGCTGAAAGCCAAAGGCAAAGAAGGTATTCAGTACTTTGGTCTTTGCTGTGGCTTTTGTCACCAGGTCTCCATTCAACAGCAGGCCCACAATTTCCCTGACGTGTCTTCTGATGTGTCTCCTGGAGTCCTTCTTGTTGCTTTTCACCACCCTCATGTGATTCAACTCCACATAGACTTGTCCTTCCTAACCGTGTCCCTGAACCCTCAGACAATGCCTCTCTGCATTTCTGGGTCACCTGTCCCAGCTTTTACCTCTTGCCCAGTTACCCTTCATGTTTGAGATTTTCTGGGAACTCCTTGTTCATCCATACAGGGCTCCTGCCACTATTGCTTGACTTCCTGCCCACGGAGCTGGACTCTTCTTGGGAAGTGACACATTTCCGTGGCAATTTCACAGTTCAGCATACCTGCATACATTCCACTTTTGTGGCTCAAGCCATAGACATATTGAGCCTTCTTTAATCATGACCTTAATTTTACTAGTGCATTGTTCCATCCCTAATTAGCTAAATAAAACTGCAATACTTTAGCTTGATAATTAGACTTAAATGAATATTTGCTTGCTCACCAATTTTAATAAAATCAATGAGGGATATGCAGATTTGGGTTGCTGTAACAAATTAAAATATGGTCCAAGAACTATGAGGGCATGGCTAGTGTCAAAGATGCAATTTTTAAACAACGCAGTTCATCTTTCAAATGAATATTTAAATATTTTAGACTATTATTCTTAGAGCAGGCTATGTGGGTTAAGAAGATCTCTCCTGACTTCACTGACAAGGAGCAGTAATGGCTCAAGCCAGGAGCTGATGCAGAGCTGTAAGGAAGCTGATCTTTGAGACAGCTGAGCACCTTGCTTTCTGTTCTTTCTGAACACTACAGAATCACCTCTGCTTCTATATGGCAATGGGGATTGCACTCATGACTGGGACTTACCACAAGAACACTGTGGTTGTAACCTTTCTCCTTCAGTATGCCACTGAATTTTTTTTTATAAAGCTATGGGTGAGAAAATTATGGAATGTACATGTTTGTATTGGTCAGACTAAGTTTGTCAGGCACTCTTCTTCTGAACTAGATTTTTGTCTTCTAGTACATTATACAGCAATAAATTACTTATTTGGGATTGGGAAATGTAGTGAAGAACTCTTGGCCTTGACATACTCCACTGTGTCCAGCTTGTGTGTGTGTCTGAATAACCTATTGTCACAGTGACTGCTGTTCACAAAGTGTTACTGGTGGGATTTCCACAAGGATTTAGAAATCCCAAAAGACATGCAATGTCAGAATCCATGGATGAGCTTGAAACAATACCAGAATGCAATACTTTTGGAAATCCTTGCCCACACGCTATGGTGCAGTCAACTGGGAGATGTTATCTACATTTTTTTGTCAAGATGTCAGAAGATAAATAAATACCTCAGTCCTGGGTTAATCAAATAATAAACACTGAAAATCTATTATATGAGCAGAAAAATGGAGAAAAAAAAAATCAAGGTAACAAATCACCTTAATTCAAAGCCTCTCCTACTACTTCTTTCATGAAGTAGTAAAATACCTAAACAATCTCAGCTCAGGACAGGACACTAATCTGGCATAAAGCCCAGGTTCTGGACTCTGACATTTTGCTGCATAGCTAAATTCAGATACTAATAAAGCACAATTTTAATGAATACAGATTTGGTTGTTCAATATAGAAACAAAATTTTGGTAAAAAATACCAGAAATTTTGATCATAAATGAGTTATTACAAGCTGCTTGAGCAGCTGCATTAAATGTCTCTGAAAGCCATTTCGAAAACTGAAATGATGGGTGACATTTAGTTTACATAGTGGGTAATATAAAAGATAAAATAATTTTGAAATATAATTGGTAATAAAGAGAATAAATAGCATCTTATAAATATGCTAACAAGCCATTTTAGTGATATTTAGTATCGACATACTTAAAAGCAGTTAATAATCAGATCTTCACATTTAATGATGTTACTGTTTAATGGTGTTTCACTGCTTGATCCCTGAAATTATGTCTTTAAATAATGTTACCAACTGTAACCACTACTGTGCTATCAATTAATATTTGAAATTGTCTGTGATGGTAGGAAAAAGACACACATAATATGCTTGTGTAATAAAAATCTCTATTAAAGTGAATTTACCATGTGAGGGAAAGAGTTTTTGTATATAGCTGATTTCAGTGTTGGTGTTCAGTTTAGTAGCTTGATAGCTTTCAGCAGGGGATTAAAAAATTTCTTAGAATGATTAATTTCAAGGCTAATCATATAATTTCAGAACTTTCTGAGAGGACTGTCAAAGGAAAAGGATTTATATAATCAGTTATCTTGCTGAAAACCCCTTCAACCTGTGAAACCTTTTTCACCATATACAGTGAATAAGAATGAACCAAAAGCCAATGCATGTAGTTATTTGTCATGTGTGTGGAGTAATTTTTATTGATCTAATAACTAAAGATAAACAATATTTTTTTTAGAAAATTATTTTTTTTCCAAAGCATTGTGAGAATTTAGTACCGCTAGGGAAAATATTGCTGAGTATCTCTGTGCTGTGAACAAAACTTCCTCAAAATAATCTTTGGACACATGCCCTCTTTTTGCATATTAGTGTGACAGTGGAAGAGATGCAGGGAGTGCTAGGGGGCTCCTTGCCTTGGTGTCCTTTCAGCTTAGTCATTTAGGCAATGGCTTCTGCATCTTCTCAAGTCAAAAGGCACCTGATAAGGTCAAAGCAGTTTAAACAGCAGACCTTTGTTACCTGGATTACTCTGAGGAGGACAAGGGTAGTGTCAGATTTGTTATTCTGAAGATCCATGCAAGAGGAATGGACCAGGAGTAAGTCAGGGAGTCCTGGAGGAGGAGCTTTTCTTCTTTTCCATCATGACTAATGAGTCCAGAAATGAGAAGTGCAGTGGGGTAGATCTGCTCCAGGGAAATCCACCCTGGAAAAATCCTAGCACAGGGACCCGTCCTTTACCACTTGCACTTGATCTGCAGGCTAGGAAAGAAAAAGTGTATTAAAGATGTGGAAAAGTCCTGTCACTTCGTTGCAGTGGTGCCAAATAGTCCAAGTGGCAGGAAAGTCAGCAGTTTTCAACTAGCCTATTTCCTCTGCACTACTTCTGCTCTCTGTCTCTCTCAGAATCCACTAGTGCTGAAGGTCAGAAATTCCTGTGGCAGAAACCTTCTGTATTGTTGCCTTGAATTTTTTTAAGTTTTCTCAAGCCTTCTGATGTTTGCATTTTTGCACAGAACTTTCCCACAAACTTTATGTAAATAACTTATTGTTTTCATTCTTTTATAGGGGACGAGCAACCTGATGGACTGTTGAGTTGCCCAGTGACATTGAGGAGGTAGCACTGTCACCTTCCAATGACACTGGCATTTCAGAAAAATATAAATATGGAGTCAGATGTTTTAATAAACAGTTTTTAATTTGCCTTAAACAAAACTGCTCTGTGTCGTTTATATTGTGTCCTACAATAACACTGTATGTTTATGCAGGGTGAATTTTCCTATGTCCTGGAAACAGACATCCTTAAGATTCTGTTTAGCCTGCTCTTATTCATGGTTTCCCAGAGAAGCTGTGGATGTCTCATTGTTGGCAGTGTCCAAGGCCAGGTTGGATGGGGCTCTGAGAAACCTGATCTAGTGGAAGGTGTCCTGCCCATGACAGGGACATTGGAAGTAGATGATCTTTAAAGTCCCTTCCAACCCAAAGTATTTTATGTCTTGGTGCCAGAATTTCTAGTGCTTAATTGCTCACCTAGGAAAAGTTTTCTCTTTATGTCCTTGTATATGTCACACACAGCTCTTTGTAGAAAAAGAATGAGAGGTTTCACAAATATGATGGTGAAATTAATGCAAATAATGCAAGATCATGTGACTGTCTCACAAATATTTGTAATAGTAGAAAGAGAACTTAAGTAGATTGACTTAAAAAAGCAACAAAGCAAGACAATAACTTTGTGTGCCTGCCTACATTAATTCCTCATTCTCTATTGCATCTGGAACCTTTGCACTTTATTAATCTCCTGACATTAATTTTACATGCTGTGATTTTACCAGCAAAGCTATTATTGAGTCTTCGTATTTTGTTGCAAGTGCCCTTAAGGTTTCTCCCCACCCAAAGTTAAAATAGTGAACTTTTGTACTGCTTTCTAACCCCTCCCATGCCAGTGTATTTTTAGACCACTGAAGAAAAGTACTGGGTTTATCAGTGTTTGTGCCATGATTTCTGACTATCACATTCTGTTTTACCTCAATTTTGAATTAGAAGATTTTTTTAAGTGATAGAAGTTTTGTCTTTAAGTGTCTAAGCATTATGGAAAATAAGTTTCTGGTCCATGTTTGGGTTCATTAAAGGTCTGAAAAATAGTACAGAAACTTCTAGAGAGTTAATTGCATATATTGGTGTCAATGAAAATTTGAAACACAAATAAAAGGTTTCATAAATCTAATCCATTACAACGTCAATGCATCATTTTTTTTATTTTTTAAAAATATATACTTGTAACCAGAAAAATAATGCCTTGGTCTTACACCTGGAAAAGTAGATTTTTTTTTTAATTATCAGAAAGCTTACAATGTGAAACTACAGCTTATTGATTATAAGAATTCTTATATCTTAAATCTCAAGATTATCCTTGGCGTTATATTGAAATATTATTTGCAAGGAGCAGAGGATGGCACTGTTGGACTGCAATTAGAGGTGATACAGACTGCATATCTTGAATAACAACATTGCACTATATGGTAGAAATTCTATCAGATGTCTTACAAGAAGCGATAGCAGGAAAAAGATTTACACTCATTTTCATCACCAACATTGTGCTTGAACTGTAGCAGTGAGATAGGAAAAATTATTCTTTTTTTCAAATGGGATGCGGCTGTAAAGCAGAGTAATGGAGAAAAAGAGGGTGAATAAAACCAAAAACATTAAATCACATATTTTGGGAAATAAATTATTAGTATAATGTTGAGGGGCCTTTCTGGCACTGAGTCATTAGCTGTGAAGTGCCTGAGGTGCTGAGTGTTTGCAAAGACTTTGTCTCTCTGAAGCAGGCACCATGGTATCCACAGGCTCTTCAGATGAAATAACCTACAGAGATTGTAATTCACACAGGAACAGAAGATAGACCTACAAACCACTTTAAAAAAATGGGCCTTCTCAGATATATATCTCCATTCCATATTGGTATAGGATACTGCTAGCCTGTATCACCTCTAATTGNNNTTTTATCTTAAAAAGCTATTCAGTATAGTGAAGGGGGAAAAATCACATTCCAGGAATGTTAATATGAGTATTAAAAAATTGTGCAGTCAAATAATTCAGTTTTGTTATGCAAGAGGTCATTAGCTTTGCAAGCTTCTGAATTTTGCTGTCCATGTGTTACCGACAAAACCAGCTTTCACTTTATTAATTTCTCTGTAATTCTAACCAAACTTAAGGAAAAAACCCCACACCTGCACCTTTTGGTTAAAGAAATTAAATTTCACCTCCAATCTGACTGCTGCAGTAGGCTCACTTGGTCTGGAAAAGTTTGGGAGATTATTCATTTTGTGAGAGTGGTGGGAACTTTTGCTGGATACACACAAGCAACCTTGCAGTTCAACAGGGTTTGTTTTCAAGGATTGCTTATGCTGCCAAGTACATTGAGACAAATTTGGAGGAACATACTAGACTGCTAGTATTGTTTGCAGGTTATTATTTCTTAAAAAGAAGATTTGTGAAAAATAAAATTAAAATAGAAGTAGAATTTATTTGAGACCCTGAATTTAGTTCTGAGAATTTGGCATGATCATTTTACTGCAACTGGATTGGCATTCAAAACCCAAACCATTTCAAACTGCTCCTATAATTTTGCTTTGTAGCAACAAACCCCAATGAAATTCCATATTTTCTTGGGAGTTTTATGTATTCAATGTACTTATCAATAAATCTCAGCTCAGTTTCATTGCAGTGAGACCTCAAAACAAGTGATTTTTTGGTGTTTACAGTTTTTATAATAAATCATATTACAAAGTTCTGCGAATACACATTCTCTGTATGTTAATAATGTGTCACTGTTGCCTTATTTGTTTTCCTGTTATAGCAAAGACAATTTTTTCCTTTTTTTTTTTTTTAAATTCAATTCAGTCATGGGAAGGAAGGAAAGAAGAGAGACACTTTACATTCTGAATGCCATATTTTTTCATATTACTTGTCTCAGTCATTCCCAGTTTTATTGGCTCCTTGTGAACAATGAATGCTGTGGTTTGCACCAAAAGTTATTGTGTCAGCAGTTGTGTTGTTTTTTTTTTCCCCAGTGAGAAAGACTGTTGTGATTCAAGAAAATTATTATGTCTTTATACTGGGAATAACTCCTGTAAGAATAATTTAGTTTTTAGGAATCCTCTTTAAATTTTCCTTCACAAGCGTAATTTAATGCTCAAAAGTTAATTTAAATTGGTCTAAATTCTCTACAGTCACATGGTTTATGGCCAGAAGGTATCTCAAGAATACTTTGTGACTATTTGTTACAATTTTATGTTATCATTACTCTGGTGACATTTCTGGTTTTTCATGGTTTTCACTTTTCTGAAATACTTACTGCATAAAACCTGTCAAACCAATAATGATCAAACATAAAAAAAAACCATACCAACAACCATAAAACTATTGATAAAAATGCAATGTAATGAGCAGCTCTACCACAGCAGTAAGAATCCCCAGATTTTTCCATGTGCAGTCTCAATGTGCAGACTTTCTAAACCTGTCATCTTTCCAGAAAAATCCTAGCAGAGAAAATCAACATGACAAAAATAGTTTCTAGGATTATGGCATCTGCAAATTGCTGCCCATGGAAGGATGTGGCAGCAGATAAGTAGTTTGATAGAGAAGTAGACAAATTCTTGGACTATTTACACATAAATGGATCAAAAGAAATCTAAGCAGGGATGTACCTCTAGCATCCCTAATAAAAGTGTTTCTGAGGAAAAGGGATCCCAAGAACTGGCCAGGCTTGAGGGATTGGTTTAACCAGAATCTTCTCTGCCACTGCCCTGGGCTGAAACTTAGCCATTCATGGATGCTTGGTCAGACATAGTAGTGCATTTATTCTATTCTTACAGACTGAAATACAGGGCAAACTTGGGTTTTCATACCATTGCACGGGTTGGTTTTAAAATTCAGAGTTTGTGAAGCCTTGGAATAATGTTGCAAGAATATTCAAGACTGCTCTCAAATCTTTCTGTAGGAATATTCAATATTCTGTTAAATGAACCTTTTAAAATAAAATGAATCAGATGTTTTTGTTTGAAAATGAAGTTTTTCTTTGGTTAAAATTTTTAATTGAGTGTCAAGAAACATTTTTCTCAATAAATAATCAACACACTAGGATAACTTCGTGCAATATCTTATTCATTTGTAGGTCCTAATGCTGCATCTTTGGGTTAAATGTGTGAGCACAAGTTTTAGTTACTATTGTAAAAGACTATCAGGAAAATCTCTAATTCAGACTGTATGTCAGATATGCAAAATTAGATGTTTTTGAAATAATATCCTACAGTCAACACATTTTTGGATAATATAAAAAGAAACTTCTGGGAGGTATAACAGACTAAAATATTTGGTATTTCTAAATTACTGGGATTAATTAATATATTGAATTTTAAATTTTAAAGCATAGAAAGTCAGGAATTAAATGCCAGAATGGACTATTCAGGATAAAATCCCAATTTTACTCAGGCCAGTGACAAAGATTTTATTACTTTCTGTGGGCCTCTCCCACTAAAAGCACTGTCTGTATAATATGCATTCTTGCTTTACCATAAATATATATTGTGTATATATACCATATATGAGGCACAGCTGACAAATGAAAACTTAAGAAAAAAAATCCTAAAAGTTAATTTCAAGAATTCGAAACATCTATAACTGAAACATTTTAGAACCTTTTTCTTGTTCCCTGACCTTTCTGAAAAAACAGGGACAAAATGCAAGCAATACTTGTGCAGAAAGATGAGTGATTTTCAGCTTTCCACGTGCACATAGAGAGGAGGGACAGTCCAGTTTTCCCTACGGAGATAATCATAAATACTAAAATAAATCAGCTGAGAGTCTTGTCAAAGGTATCTTCCCTCCCCCCTATTTTCTACCTGTTTTTTATTCAAAGTACCAAAAGGTTACCTTGTACCTGCTCCTTGATTCTTTCTATAACAGCTTCTGTATCCTGACTTTCCAAAATATGTACAGGTACTCACAGCAGTACTCCAGGGTAACTGGTCAGTGTAAAAGGCCATCACAGTTTATGGGGCAGCAAATTCATTTTAGAGATAATTAAAGACTATTTTTATCCCATACCATTATTTTTTTTGTTCAAGTGCTTCACAGCAATAGAGAGCTAGGCACTGTTAATGATTTCTATAGTTGTCACCAAAGCAAAAAGAGATATATTTGTCTAAAACTGTCCAGTGCTATTCATACAGTAGCACAGTAAGCAATTACTGTATACTAGAAAGTTCAGGTGAGAATAGTAAGACCAACAATCATGTGGCAGGCAGTTCTGAATGCCTGCAGGGATTAATCTCTTAAATCTCATTTAAAATGGTATATTTTCACATGTATAGCCTGCACCTCAGATAACTTTAATCCCTGCAAAAGTCTTGTCCTCATGATAGGTCCCCAGGAAACTGAGGTGATTTCAGCAGTGAGGAATCAGGGGTTTGAAGGAAAATGAGTAGGTTATGAGGGCCAGAGAGGGGAAGTTCTTGGAAACAAGAAAGCTCTAAGAAAATTTTCCTCTTTGGGTATATGCATATATATAGTCTGTTATTGAGCCACAGGCTATGCTTTCTTGATTTTATTAATTATTATTATTATGACTTTCATTATTTTTTCTTTTTATTTTGTTATGATAGGTAACCCAAAAGTTATGCAGAGATATCCCCTGGTAAAACATGCAATGATAACCCTCATATGACATTCAGAGTAGTATGGTAGTGGAAGACCTACAGTATAAAATGCTTTTTAAAATGGTAAAATTGCCCAACTTACCTAATCACGCAAGTTTTCATGTCTTTTGAAAGATGCTGAAAAGAGTATACAAAGAAATTTGTCATTTTGATTGCTATTTTTTCCCCTATATTGATTAAAATATATACTGTGACTTTGGCATACACTGCTTATTAATAGAGCTGAAAAGGATTTTCCATCAACATTACCTCTCCTTTAAAGACAAATCCAGATTTTGTATTCTGAAAATAAAATATGAGATACCTACTTTTCTAAACCTGTTTGAAAATTATAATTAGAAAACTGAAATTAAATGTATGTCTAATAGTAGAAAATTGATCACCTGGATGTAATATAAATGAAAATGCAAAAAAACCAGAGGTATTTCTGTTTTCATCCAATCTGATTTTAACTCGTATTTATAGACTAGAGAGGATTTTTAAAATAAGAGTGACATTTGTCTTGGAGACAAAGAGCTCTCTCTATTTTTTTTTTTAAGTCTGTCAGCTCTTTTAGTCTTCCTGTTTTGTGTAATGATGAGAACAAGGCATAAAAGACTCTTCTGGCTGCTAGATATTTCTCCCTATTAAGAATTTCTCAAAAACAAAATTTTAATGAATTGTGTCTCCTATCTCCCTACAAATACATATTTTCAGTGGATTTTTTTAACAAAACTACTTTTCCTAGTGATCTTCTGGGTCTCTCCTCATTACAATAAGACTGTAATTTACTGGATGAACAGTATGTAGTGCTTGTTTTTTGAAATGCTGGTCATCAGAATTTTCTGCCTGTGCAGACACTCCACTGCAGCTTTAATAAAATACCTTGTTACAGCAGTATTAAATCTGTATTCTGTTGGCATGACTTTGCATTCTCTGCCAAGGGCACTTCAGCTCATTTTTATGAAGATAAAGTAGGTAGGCAATTCTGCGTTCACCAACTTGCCTTTGATCTGCTGGCAGGAATATGGAGTTTATACATACAGGATCTCAGTTTAATGACTGACTGAGCAGGACAGATTTTTACAGCTTTGGATAACAACGTATTTTCTTCTATACTGCATCTGTCTTTATGCTTTTTACTTGAGATACAAAATATACACCTAATTTTCCCTTTAAATCTTGTGTTTGCAGACAAGAGATTGTTCCTTTGTGAGCTGTCCAACTTTCTGCTACAACTTCAATATATTAGATGCACATGGTTGAATACCTTTAAACCCTGCTGGCCCTGGATAAACTGGTGAAAGTTGGAACTCTTTTTCTCTAAAAATGGAATTTTTCCTGTATAAAGAATGCCAAATATTTCCAATCCCCTAATGATTTTTATTTTTTTTTGCATTTTGGATTTTATTATTTAAAAAAAATCAATTGGATTGTTCTTAATAAGCTAGACATATAACAAATAGAGTAAAAAAAAATATTTGTATATCTTTTATGGAGCTCACTAATTAAATACTTTTGAACTGTACTTGGCATCATAACTAACCTGAACTATATCATATCAGGTCATTGCCTTTTTCCCTGTTGTACTATTATTCTTTTTATGCTCAACTGTGATAGGTAACATTTATTTCTTACTATACCATCTGAGATTTATTAAAACAAATATAATAATATCTGTCTAGGCCAGAAGTTTCCCAAAAGATCATAGCATATTTAGCTTTTTAACTGTTAAAAGAAATTCTTAGAGGGATCCAGGTGTTGTATCTTGGCATTTCATAATTTTTGGTGCATTTTATGGGTTACACTCTCACATATTTTTATCTCTATATATTTAATCTATTACAGATACAGTTTTATGTGTAGTGTAGGTATACACCATATACTTGTAACTACTGCTGCAAGGCCTTTCAGTACAATATGTAGATAAAGCCCTGAAAAAGAGCACAGCTGTTCCTAATGCCTGTAACCAGCATGACTGACACCTGAGACACAGCCCTGGCTGAAGATACTGGAGAGGAGGCCAAATGTCTGGCTGCACATCCCAAACCCAATGCATGTTTGTGGGACAACAAGCAAACTTAAATACTGGTCATGATAGATGTCAAATAAACAAAGCTCAGCTTCAGAGTCCAAAAGCCATGAGTGATAGAGGAAGTAGGGAAATAGTGAAAACCAATCAACCCTTCTTTGCTTCCTGGAAAATCATTCAATCCTTCAGCTTTCCCATACAACTATTAGTCTTCAGGTCTTGGTCAGCTGTTGGTGTGCAAGCCCATCACAGGAGGGTTTTTGGTGGGCAGGTTTGTGTGAAATGCTGCTTTTATGTAACTGGCTCAGTAGAGTGGAGTAAGTTAAAGGGAATTGTATCTGCTGGTCCATTGGCTCTGCTGTCTTCTAAAATGTGAAGTCCTCTCTTGGACCCAGAGGAGACAGGAACCAGAACTAGGATCATGCAGGAAAGGTAAGTCCATATGTGGATTGCAAAAAGGTCTCCTTGTGTGAGGATAGGGTCACATCAGGTGTTGTGCATTACCTCAGTGCTGCTGACACTTTAACACACTCCACCACACACTCAAAGGTCAGCTCAACTAAGCAGAAATGAGACAGGTGGATAGGAAGCCTGAGTAACTTATATCTCAGACATAATAAATCTATTTTTGATATGTAACTGGTCAAGAGCAGGGCTGTGGTTAAGTCTAATATGTTCCCAAACTCGAAAATATTACCTGGAAACAGTTATGATCAAGCAAATATGTCTGATAAAATCAAGACTTTGAAAGAGTTAAGCCATGAGGATTTAATGGTGTATAGTGATTTAGAAACTAATGTTTTCTGGAGCTAAAACCTGGCTGAAGGCCTTGAGAGGATCAGTAGTCTGCCAGGGAAAAACAGGTTACAGGAAAAAATAAACAGATAATCTCCCTGAATTTTTAAAGTGAGATTACTGTTGTTGCATAAATATGTGCTGTTCATTTCATAGCTATTTGCTGAAATAGTATGATAAGAAATGAAGAAATTTGGTGTGACCCAGAACCTGCATTGCTTTGGTAACAGTCACTGTTGTGAGGAATCCTCTGTGAAATTTCTTGTATTTTAGGAGGTGATTATAGCCTGCAGAGAGATTAGGGAGAAAAGGATGAGATACCCATGGGTGCTTGGAGATGCCTGTGGAACAGAGGCAAAGAAAAGCCAGGGTGATTTTCTTTCTAAAGCCTGAGGCTAAATGTCTGAAGAAGTGAGTGAAGGCAATGGGGTGTACTCTGAGCTTGCCTGCACATTTAGAGAGAAGATAAGGGCACACTCTTCCCTGTGCTGGGAATCTGTTGTGTCACTACAAGACATCATTCCCACAGGAAAAGCAAACATGATGGCAGTGCTGCCTCAGCCCTGTGGATATGTATGTGGTGCTTAGGGCTTGAGCATGGGCAACATGCTGAGAGAACAAGTCTTTCCAGAAGAAAAAAGGACAACATAAATGAAAAACACTTTCTCTCCACCAGCTATTTTCAATGTTTATTTCCAGTTTCTGATACAGTGGTAAAAATCAGCTTCATGTAAGCAGAATCCACCTGGGTTTCCAGCAGTGTAACTAAGATTAGATTAAGAAGTTTTGTCTATATCTATAGCTGTTCATACCTATATATCTGAAGGCTGCTGGCATTTCCTAGATAAATCTACCTTTAAATTTATCTGTAATAGTACTATGCATTAGAATCATGACTTCTTAAGGAACCCAGTGAATTGTGGTGAGTGCTGCAGTTTATTTGGCTCAGTCTGTTCACTAGTGGCAGTATTTAGTCAATGGCTGAGCAAGGCTGATTCCTCAGATGGTGTAAATCAGCCCAGCACCACTGACATTAATAGATCTTTGCCAATTTACATCAGATAGGAGCCTCTCTCGCTCTTTCTTCCCAAAATTTATGAGGATTATGGAGATGAGCTGTAGCCCTAGTGGCAAATGTATCATTTATATATGCCAGGTCTCTGCATAGTGTGATTGCTGTGCTCTCCAAATCTTTACAGACATTCTATGATATATGTGATGACTAAGTAGTGGAAGTCAACAGAAAGAAGAGTAGGCATAGCATATGGAATTTTTCTTTGGGTATTTTTCCTTATCTTTCCTTATATTTCTTTCAGCCTCGGGATGAGGGTTAAAATTATACTCAATAAATAATTTTATTGTTATTAGCATTTAGAGTAATCTTTAAACTCGGGTTTCCTTCTTTTCTACTTAATATCTTCATAATCAAACTACTTGTATCATTTTCAAGGTCTGAGCATTTTCTTCTCATAGCTTATTCATATGCTGCCTACCAGGGACTGAGGACCTAAAGGCACTGCTGAGCTTACATTTCACACAGAACTGCTGAGCCTGTTCTGTGAAAGTTGTGTATCTGTGAACTATGGTAAAAATAAAAAAATTATACTAAGAAAACCAGGGCCCTGTGAATCCTGAGAGCAACATTTATTGTGTCTCCAAAAAAGACTTCTCTGAATAAACTCAATATTTCATTTTTAGATATCTATGCTTTAGTATCAGAGAAATAAAGTTCATGAAACAGAGACAAGGAAGGAAAATAACAAGTAAATACACATTTCATGTAAGAAGCCACTCCATCACCAATACCTGTTTCTTTCCTTTTCCTCTGGGGCTTAGAAATAGAAAAGAAAAGTACCTTGGAAAAAGTAGAACATGAAGTCTCTATTGTTTTTGTCTTTCTTACCTCATGGTATATTTGAGTTACTTCCTCTTGGTTTGCTACAGAGATTAAAATTGATAATAGTTATATTTACTTTGCTGTTTGCAAATAGTTGAGGATGTCAACTATTAAATCTGCCATCTAACTACTAGCAAAGAATTAAATTTAAATTTATAAGTTTCTATAAGGCTGATGACACAAATACTTTCCCAGTGACTTCTGATCAGAAAGATCTCACTTTTAGGAAGAACATGGAGATCTTGAGGACTTGTGGTACCAGTGCTGGCTCCAAAAACAGCAACAGGCTTGCCTTTCCCCTTTGGGAAATACAATACTAGTGTGAGGTGGGTACAAGTGTAGGTTAATATGATGAACATGAATGTTTTTAAATGGCTGGGGATAGCAAAGAAATATTATATGAAATGTCAGGAAATTACATGGGAGGAGATGAAAAAGTGCAGTAGTGCCTGAGCAAGTGCTGCTGACCAGGGAAAGCAAGCCCCTCTTGGCACTTCAGCCCAGCAAAGAATGGTCACAGGTCCACATGTGGACCCAGCTCTTCATGGGTCAAACAGATGCTAGAAATAGAGAACCTGAATCTTACAGCATAGAACATATTTCTCTTTCAGCAACATTTAGTCCCAGCTCAAATCAGGCGCCTCAGGGCTTTACACAATGCAAACAGAAAGACATTTTTCTCCTGCAGACCTCAGAATACAAATAGAGAGTCCATCCAAAGAGTAGGAGGAAGAACTCCTCCTCAATTGTACACTGCAGATTATATTGCTTGTTGATTACATTAAATTCCATTCTGGGTTTGGCAGTGGAAAACATCCTGCTTTGTTTCACCCAAGGTCCACCCCTCCTTCTGGAAATCAGTTCCTCCCAAAATGGCACCCAGACTCTAATATGATAAATTGTTGAGCAGCATATGTCAAGGGCAACACTGTAGGAGGAGAGCAGGGCTCTGTTTTGTTGATCATTAATAACAGAGACACATGATAATAACAGATTCACATGACTTTTTAATAGTCTCAGTGTTCCTTTCTGTTCCTGCCTAGATGCATGCTTCCTACCTGACCTCCACTGCCTTAGTTCCAGTTAGAAGTCATGGTAGAGATAATTTGTAATTATATCACTGCAGAAATAGGCATTTTCCCATTCAATTTTTCTCTCAATTTCCAATATGATTCCTATATGACCGTGTGTGTTTACCACACTGAAGAAGAATGAAATCCAGTTGACAGTTTCAAGAAAATTAATCAGAATAGGATTCAAAAGGTATTAAAATCTGGTTTGTTCATGAAAATATGTCATGAAATAGAAATTCAGTACACAGCTGTCCTGAATGAAGGGATGGCTGGTCTTGCTGGACATATAGAAGTAGCATAAGAAGCAGCTAAAATGAACACTTGAGAAAAGCTCTAGGAAGAGATGACATACATTGAGTGTAACAAGAAATGAGGCAGCCATAAGAAAATAAGTTCTAATTCAGAGCTCCTAGAGCTCCTGTTTTCCCTATCTCTATAAAAATTGGATAACCTCATGGGGGAAAGCTGAGGTGCAAGTACTGATCTCTTCACTCTCATGACCAATGAGAGGACTTGAGGAAACGGCATGAAGCTGAGTTGGGGGATGTTTAGGTTGGATAGCAAGAAAAAGTTTTTCAGTAAAGAGGATGGTTGAACACTAGAACAGGCTCCCCAGAGAAGTGGTCGTGGCACCAAGCCTGACAGACTTCAAGAAGCATTTGGACAATGCTCTCAGGGTGTCCTTGGAGCTTAAACCATGTTGGTTCTTGGGGTGTCTGTCTGGGCTTAAACAATGACACCTGGACTTGGACTTGATGTTCTTGGTGTATCCATTCCACAGAATATTCTGTGATTCTATGAACCAGAATAGTTGGAGTTCATTGAAATGCAGGGCATATTCACTTGCTAATCTGACTTATTAACTAGGCTATTTGTTGGTGTACCCTTATCACACCTTCTCTGAATGCATTTATGGCTCAAGTTGTCCTTTTCAAAAAATCAAAAAATTGAACAGCTGGACTGCTGGTGGAAGCAAAGCCCTTCTGAGCTTTCCTGTGTACAGTGCAAGCACACTATAATGGCAAACATGGATTTATTCTTTGGGCCACTCTTACTGAGACGAAGCAAAGAAGGCTGCCACAGGTGGGTGTGCCCATCAGATTCTCAGGGTTTTACAGGCTCCAGGATCAGATGAGAACACAAACTCTCTGTGTAGTTGATGCCAGTAATGCATTCATTTTTGTTATCTATGCATTAAAACCACAAAGCAGTCAATGTATTTTTGTAGCAATAATGATCAGAAACCATTGAGTGCCATATGTCAGCCCAATTTAAGAAATTATATTATGATTTATTCCCATTATATTATGGTTTATTTCCAGCCTAGGGTCAGGTAAGTGACACAGAAATCAAAGTGTCAAAGGAGTTTTGGCAGATACTTCCAATTCCTAAAGAACTGCTTTAAAAAATACTTTAAATGGAGAATGTAGTGGAAAGTACACTATTTTGACAGAACAGGAATGACTGCTCGTTTCTCTCTTGCTGAGCTTACTGTTCTTATTTACCAGCTGTTTTTGAGTATGTTTTTATGGAAGATATACAAATATGAATATGTATATATATCTAGATGACTGTGCATGTGTGCACACACAGAGGGACAAACATATATGGGTATTGTAGAGCTCCTAACATCAGTTATAAATGTATGGAATTCCTAAAGCTAAACTTCAGCATTGTGTTCCTTGGCCTACAGATAAAAATTCATCATGCTCAAAATAATTTTAAGCCCTGCTTGATGCCACTTCAGACTCTCCAAATTGCTCTGTAACCTCTGTCATTAAAAAGGTGCAGGCTGGTTGTAAAGCATTTTAGCTCTTGCTGCTGCTTATTCAGACAATAACAGAAGTCAATACCCTACTGGAGCAGAGCCCATGATACAAGATGCTGTATGAAGATGGGACAGAAAGACATACTATGAGTGTGAAATCTTCTGTTTTATACACATCCTTTATATTTGATACACAGTTTTCTTCCACTTCTTTGCCCCTTAGCTCCAGGTAAAGGTGGGTCTGGCTTGTGTCTTACAGGGAAGTAGAGACTGTCTTTTATCTTCTAAGGTCTGAGATTAGTAAAGAGCAGAGCACTCTGTGGATCTAGAAGACACTACCAGAGTAACATAAATATACACTTACAAGTTCTGCTAATTAAACTGTTTTATGGTAACTCTGATGCTCCCACTGCAGACAAGAGTTCTTATCCTATATATACAATTCTGAAAGAGTATAAATGCTCTAGCAAAGTTTTTCTGAGCAAATAATATGGTTCATGATTGCCTTCCTCACATAGCCCATATTCTTCTTTTTCCTTTTACTTTTAGTATTGAATTTATCTTCCTTCTTCCCTCACCTTATTAGATACTATTAGAGAATCAGATTTATTTAATCTGTACATTCTTTGTAACAACTGATTTTTTCCTCTGTTTTATGATGTCCTGGTTTATTTCTGTTATATTTTATAATAATAATAATAGCTTATAATAAATATGAAATATGTGAGTACTTCCAGGTACTCATTTGAGCAAATAAAACAGCATTTCCATGCTGGTGTGCACAATAATGTGCATGCAGCAAGATGGACAAAAGTTAGGAGGGCTGCTAGCTGCCCCTGTGGCTAGATGTTCTTCTCTAACACCATGTTTCTCAGATTGCCACACATCTAAGGAAGAGTTATCTAAGGGGGTAAAGCTTTCCCCTCCTGCATGGGTATACTGGTGAATTTGAGGAAAGTTGCAGCATCTCTGCTGGTCAGAGATACTGGAACACAAAGCAATTAAGAATGCTTTTCCCATTTTACAGCAGAACAGCTGTGACTGACCTCTCCCTGACCAGCCCTAGAGCTGCAAAAGATTGTTTGAAATGTGATATTTAGCATGGAAATACTGTGAACTTCACCGATGGGTAAATGGATGGCCTAATCATAATGGAAATTAGCTTTGATTTGACTGTGTTAAGGTTATTTGAAAAAGCATCTTTCAAGGCAAAAACTTACTGTAAAGCTGTGGAGTATGTACCTGCAGGTGACTGATTACACATATTGGCCTAATATTTCAGTTTTGCAGTAAATTTATCAGATACCAGGTGGAAAGTGGATTGGTCATAGATCCAACAGGTTTATGTTGTGTTCAGTTCAGTTCCTAAGGTTATGCTATTCTTGAGCTAAAATATCAGCTCTCATTTTTAAGACAGATGTTTTCTTCTAGGCAACCCTCCCCAATGATTTCTCTGGAGCCACACCTTGCTGGTGAGTAGCAGAGGCTTCTGTGTGGGTGGGCAGCCTCAGAGGGACAGGGAGGGCTGCTCCTGCTGTCAGAGCCCAGCACAGCATGGCAGGAGAATGGTGCCATTCTTTGGTTTTAGGGGACTAGAGAACATGACTGTTTCCCACACTGCTGCTCTGGTGGACTAAGAAACCCTTGCAAACTCTTGTTGAAATAAAAAGTAGTTAACTTCGTTCTCTTTTTACTAGTCCAGCTTAGGGGATGAGGAAAAGTGAAGCAAGGAAGAGCTTTGTCTTCATGTATAAATATAATTTTTTTCAGGATTTCCCAGAAGTATCCCACATGTGTTTCACAAAAGACATGTTAGTCATTATGGCTCATTTGAGAGTTAAGATACTTATCTTGAACCACTTTAGTGTTAAATAATGTCATGATTTTTTTTTCCTGTAAAGACTATGTATCATTTTCAAGACTACAAAGTTTATATGCTGAATCGTATAGAGGACATTTCCTGAAAGTTCAAAACAAAATACTCTATTAAAATATACCTACATATGACATAAATCAAATAGAATTAGACAAATACAAGATTTGTGTATCTGTTATCCGTGTGCTTACCTACAATGCCTTATCAAAATAGTTTTGCATCAAATATGATATGAAAGCAGAACTCTTTTGAAATACAAAGCTTTTCAAAGTTTTCCACAGACAAATAGGAGCTTTTATTAAACAAAAATGAGATAATAAATTGCATTGCTATGGGGTAAACATTTTTTAAAAATGTATTTATGTCACCAGAGGAATATACCATACTGAATTTGTGACTTTTCTTCGTATTTAGTATCCCTGTAATCACTCCCTTGGCTTGTGCAATTAGTTTTTCCTGGAGCTCTGCCTCATGTTTTTGTGTCTTCCTAATTAGCTAGGAAAAGCTTTTGCTTGCAATTGTGTGACAGGTCTATTCCTGTAACTAAAAAAGAAATCATTCACATGGAGGTTTAAAATCAGGGCCATCATTTGCTTAGGAAACAAAGTTTAGTTAGCAACTGTGTTTATCTAAAAAACAATCCTAAGTTGATACACAAATATGAAGGCTTTAATAGAACATCTTTCTTACTTTTATCTCTTGGCCATGTAAATAAATAAAACAAGGAGCAGCAGAAAAAGATTTACACAGCTTGAAGGATGAAAACAAATCCATGCTTGTCATCATGTATGTCTGGAATGGTCCAGACATACATATATATTTATTTATATTTAATGTCTTAGTGAAATAAAAACATTTTTGCTCTGATGGTATTGGTAAGAAAAAAAATGAAAAGTTATACTGAGTTGTACTGTCTCAGGAATTCTTCTAGTACTCTGTCATTAGTTTCACAGGTTTTCATTTTCTGATATACAGACTCATGGAGTCTGAAGGGGAAAAGGAAAAGAGACATTAATTTGATCTGTTTTTGTGGAGAACTTTGCAGCACTCATCTTATCTGTGCAAAATGTAGAAGTTCAGACTGAACTATTACAGTTCACAGCCTGAGCTGAAATAGTTATTCCTCAAAAAAAAAAAAAAAGATCTTTTCTGGTTAGCTTCCACACTACATCTTGTCTATGGAGAAGAGTCTGAGGTTTGCAGTGGTTTAAGCTCGGCCAACAATGCAGCCACACACATCTGCTTGGCTGCTTCCCCCTGCTGGAATGGGGGGTAGAGTCAGAAAGGTAAAGCTGAAAAAAAACTTATGGGCTGAGATAAAGACAATTTAATAGCTAGAGCAAAAACTGCACATGCAAGCAAAGTAAGACAAGGAATTAATTCACCACTGTTATGAGCCTATTATTGAGAGTTACCTCTACCTGAATTAAGGTGCAAATAACACCATATGCTGAAGTCAATAGTATGGATTTTATAACAATAAAATGTGATGGTAGAGAGATAGAAAGAAATAGAAAAGACAGGAGAGAGAGAGGGTGCAGGAGTGAGAGAGAGACTGATCAAGCAGAAGATATTCACCACCTGTGGATCCAACAGCATCCCATTGGTCCTTCTTCACCAGCCTTTGGCGGTGGGGGTGCTGAGGTTGTTCAAAATGTTCAGAATGTTCACTATTTATGCATTTTAGCAACCAAAGGAATAAATGCTCTTTGGCTACGCAGTTCTATTGGTTAAACGATTCCCTTGCTTCTAATGCTGATTAGTCCTCATGCTCGGTCTTTCTCTTCTCTTGACTTTCTTGGGATGTGTTTCTTGGGTCAGTGGGCCCTGAGTTGGTGGTCATGATCTCCCCTTTGACAGAACTACCTTTTACCCAGCTGGGGCTGATTTCAGCACAGTTGCTAAGTTGCCTTTCCTTGTGGCCCATAAATTCTCTATTTTTTTTTGTCCAATACATTCTTCTCCCCAGGCTTTTTAACCTCCCTCTAGGTCTGAGATAACACCCAGACAAATAGTACCACCTTTATCTTATTTGAAGTTCCTGCTGTGGTGGCTTAACTTACAGTCCAATTTCCAGGTATTTACAGAGGCATATCTGGGGGTGGGGCTTTGGTGGTCACTGGTGGCCACAGATGCCATCAGTCCCATAACTTGGGGTGATCTTTGTTTGATGGGTGATATGCATAGGAGCAGTTGCTTCTCTACCCAGTTTGCCGCAGTGGGAATTTTTGTCCTGATGCGTTAGCCAGGATGTGCTAATCAGGTATCTTTTCTCCCCTAGGCCTGGAGTTTGTGCCATTCTGGCACTCCATTCTGTGCTCATCTCATGGCAAAGTCGTTCTGTGGCCTTAAGAGTTTTTGAGACAAGCAACTGTGCTCTTTAAGTCCTTAAAACCACTTCCCATGAGCAGGCAGGTATTTGGTCATCCCCAGGAAAGCTGGAATTCATCACGTGCAGAGATGACTTTGGAGTACAAATGACAATACCATCATTCAGAATGTTTACCCTTTCTGCTACTTACCCCAGATTTATTGCTGAGCATGATGCTGTGTGGGATATCTGTTTGACCCGCTGGGATCAGCTGTCCTGATTGTGTCCCCCTCCCAGCTCTTGTGTACTTCCAGCTGCCCACTGGTGGGCTGGAGTGAGTTTCAGGGAAATGCTCAATTCTGTGCTAACACTGCTTAGCAGCAACTAAAACACCCCTTTGTTATCAACACTGTTTCCAGCACAAATCCAAACCATAGCTCCACATTAGCTGCCATGAAGGAAATCAACTCTACCCCAGCCAAAATCAGCACAAAGGTGTACACACAATTATGTCTTCAGTGTCTGTGGCAATTTTTCCTCCATCAGGATACACTGAAACTTTATTTATGATTTTACAGAGGTGGTGGTGTGATTTCTTCTCTCTAGTTAATCACACTTAATTTTCAAGTTAGTTTGTTTTGGTTCATGACTCAACATTCTTTGTCCTCTTCAGCAATTCCTGGTAAGTATGACCTCCCTCTCCACAGCAAATGGATATAAAAAAGAAAAAGCTGCTTGTATTCCCCTCTTTCTGGTAGAGGTTCATGCTCCACTGCTAACTACTAAAAGCTGAATGCACTGATTCCATCAACATGGTTCACAGCCTGTGAAGAGTGAAACTAGATAATCCTGAAAATGTACATGAATAAATGAAAAGCCCACTTCTAAAGGAATGGAAAGTAATTTTGGGCAGACACAGGATTTCAATGCCTCTCATCAAAACTTTTTATGAGTGCATGGAAATTCTTACCCAAGTTTGTTCTCTGCACAAACTTTGACAAGGCTTTGGCCCACTGTCTCTATAAGATAGGTGTGTAAGTCCTCTAGGAAGTGAAGTACCTATAAAACCTTTTTTAGATATTAAGACTGAACTACATTCTCTAATGACATAGCAAACAATATCTCCTTTAAATTCTCCTGAGAAAATGTGGGGGGAACTCAGAGGAAGTCAGATTTAATTTCTTGTTTTCCTTTACTCTGTGCCATCACTTTAAATAAAAGCAGCAATTACACTTGATCCAAACATCTACTAATGTAGATGTTTTTATTTTAATTTTAATAATGTGTTACACACTTATAAACCCTTCTAAAAACAATTTGTTATACTATCCCACTTGTGATTTTGGGAAAAGTAGAAGTTCTGACTTTGGTTATTGAACAATCAGTTGGATACTTTGATTTATGGCAAATATGGTGACCTAGCAGAGTAATGTGAATCTTTGTCAAGATTTTGAGAACACATGCACAATCCTGAACGTAAGTCTGAAGTGTTTCTTTATACTCAGTAATTTCTATGATAACAGCAAAATTGACATTACCTATTTAGGTTCACTTCAAAACAGACAAAACAAAAAGCAAGTAATTTTTTTTCTAATTATGTACAGATAAAAGGTGCTACTTTGCAAGTCTCCAATTATTGGAAAGATCATGATTTGTTACTGTAAAAGTAATGTGAGTAGAACAGATCATGACAAGCAGACTAATAGAAAAGGACACTGGGTTAAAAAAACAATAAAAGAAACCTGAGATGGTTACAAATCACAACAAGTAATGCAAGAAAGTTCTGCAGACTCCACAGTTTCAAGAAAACCAACAAGAAAAAGGTAACAGAAAAATAAGGAGGTGAATTTTATGAGCTATAGTGACAGACACCAGTGTGATACAGGCACAGTGTGATACAAGTGCATACTTGGCACTGGTGAGGCCACAACTCAAATCCTGTGTTCAGTTTTGTGCCCTTCATTACAAGAAAGACACTGAGGTGCTGGAGCATGTCCAGAGAAGGGCAGCAGAGCTGGGGAAGGGTCTGGAGCTCCTCTCTGATGAGGAGCAGCTGAGGGAGCTGGGGGTGCTTGGCCTGAAGAAAAGGAGACCCGTGGGAGACCTTATCACTCTACAAATGCCTGAAAGGAGTTTGTGGTGAGATGGGTGTTGGTCTCTTCTCTCAAGTAACACAACAAGAAGAGAGGAACTGATGGCAAGTTGTGCCAGGGGAAGTTTGGATGAGATATTAGGCAAAAATTCTGCAATGAAAGCGTGTTCAGGCATTGCACAGGGAAGTGGTGGAATCATCATCCTTGGAAGTATTCAAAAGGTATATAAATGTGCCATTGGGGACATGGTTTAGTAGGGAACAAGGTGATGCTGAGTTAACAGTTTATGATGATCTCAGAGGTCTTTTCCAGCCTTAATGATTCTATGATTCTATGTAATGACTAGGAGAAGGAAGATTGTTCAGACATGATTAGGTGACAACTATATAATGTTGGGATAAAAATAAAAACAAAGATGAAGGCATGGAGTTCTATGCCTATTTTCATTTTTCAGAATAATTACAAATACTTCATATAAATTAGTAAGAAAATATTCCCATTTGCCACATAATTATTGTCAATGACTGACCAAGAAAGTAGTTCATCTAGGCTTTTTTTGTGGTTTCTGTCAAGTGCCAGTTCTAAATCACCACACAAAAGAGACATGGTACATGTTTAAAGTAGTTCAAGCCACGGAGACAAACGAGCTTGAATAGGATGGAAGTATAATGATGTCTACATTAACAAGTAATGCAGGTCAACAGGACTGTATCTGCAGAGAAACAGATGGCACTCAGGAGCTGACATTCATTCCATAAGCATTTAGAAGGATTATTACTTCAGGTGGTCTCTAAACCAAGCCCATGGATTCAATGCCTGGGAGTAGTTAAGAGAGCATTAGAGGTGCCCCTGGAGTGCATATTTCATTTTAGATTCATACAAAAGATTCTAGTTATCATCCCAGAGACTGCTTTGAAATGTGAATCAAAGCACATTTGAAGGGTTGTTCAGAAAATTGGATTCAAAACCTGTATTAGAACTGAACTAAAATGTTAATGCAGATGCACCAAATACATACATATCTCCTCTGGGAAACAGAGCTAAGTTTAGTTTAGAGCTAAGTTTAGTGCACTGAGATCTGTGCTGTTCTCACGTGCCATAGCAGAACTTCTGCTGGTATAAAACTTTTTATTTTCTATGAATGTCTATATGCTTTTTTACCTAAGAGGCTGAGATCTTTCTATCTTGGAGAAAGTAATCTTTATACCACAGGTTTTCAAAGATGAAAGGCTGATTAAGATTTTCCCTTAAGATCTTAAGGGAAAAGAAAGGATGGCTGAAAGGGCTCAACATTTTAAAAGTCTAAAATTTTAGATAAATATACTCTTCTTATTGTGTATGTGTTCTCTTCTCCTAGAGACCAGGATGTTATGGGGGACTGTGTCTAAGGCTTTGCAGAAGTCCAGATAAATGACATCTGTATCCCTTCCCTTGCTCACTGATGTAGTCACTCCACCACAGAAGGCTACTGGGTTGGCCAGGCAGGACTTGCCCTTGGTGAAGCCCAAATCACCTCCTTGTTCTCCCTGTGCCCTAGCATGGCTTCAGGGAGGATCTGTTCCATGATCTTCCCAAAGGTGATGCTGACAGGTCTGTATTTCCCAGGGTCCTCCTTATGACCCTTTTTGGAGATGCGTACAATGGTTCCTCTTTTCCAGTCACCAGGGACTTTACCTGACTTTACCTGTCATGACTTTTCAAATATCATGGAGAGAGGCTTGGCAACTGCATCAGCCAATTCCCTCAGGACTCTGGGATGCAGCTTATCAGATCCCACAGACTTCCATCCATTCAGGTTCCTCAGGTGGTCACAAACTTGATCTTTACTTATAGAGGAAGGGACTTTGCCCTCCCAGTCCCCATCTTGATTTCCATCCACTCAAGGTGTGGGAAGAAATATTGCCATTGAAGACTGAAACAAAAAAGTCTTCTCCTCAGCTGTTGTTACCAATTTTCCAGCATTGTTTATCAGGAGTGTGTGTGTGATACAGTAATGCTGTGCACTTTTAGGAGATTTTGTGGTTTAAAACGTAAAAATGTTTCTTTATGACAGAAGAAATTATTTTAGCTATTTCATGCTTACATTACCTGAGTCCTGGAGAGATCAGATAAAGGAAATGGGAAAAATTACATTACAATAATAGGGCTTCATGGTGTGCACAGAACATAATTCAATAGTGCTTATTTTCTGAATGCCTACCAATAGTACAGCAGTCCACTATCTGTAGTCATTATCTATAAACCATATAGTCTGAGGGACAATATTTTATACAGGAAAATAAGAAGTTAAAAATGAATGTAGCAAGGTGAGACATAACAAGGAACAGACATGATTTGAAAGGATCTGCTGCACATTCTTAATTCTAAATGTAGTTCAGCATCTGGTATTTACTTCTGCAAGGTTCATGTTCGTTGTGTAAGCAGTGCTAGCATTACCTACAATATATTTTGAAGTATGAGTTTAGTATTGTAGCTTAGGTGTCTGCAATATCTGAGGACACTGCTACATGAATACCAACACAGTCTTTTTGGTGAAAAAAAGTATTTATTTTTTTTTCCATTGCTCAAGGTACTTTAGCTTTTAAAATACTTCTGTGCAAAGTGAATTACTAAGATTAGGGTGTGGCTCAAGCTGAATGATGTAAGTGGAAAACTACATTAGAGGAAACAAATGTTGGAAGATTGCTACACAAAAAACCAGAAAAATCTTTTCTGTAAATAAGTCTAAAATGTCTACCTTATCTCTGAGTATCTTAAGCTATTAGACAGCAACTAAAAATTGTGTATTCAAAGTACACAGTTTAAGAGCTTTTGGCACATCTTTTTCTACTCTTCATCATTTTATATTCATGTCATCAGTATTGCAAGAAGAATTTGGCAAGATGTCCTCCTAAAGAAGCTATGAATTTGAAAGTTACTTCTTTGTAAATATAGAGGTTAAAAGCTTGTAAAGATAAAATTACAGAAAGCAGAAGTTTAAAAGCATTTGTATTTTCTTGAAAGATTCTAGCAGAAATAAACTAAATTTTGGATGGAATAGAGATTTCTTATAACAAAACAGTGGTGTAAATACTGGCGTGATATAATGCATTTATTAGCAGTGTTTAATTGCTCAGAAAAGTACTGACATTATTCAACCACCACTAGAAAAATTGTATTAATAAAACACCAGACTAATCTGGGTTTTTTCTTGGTTTCTACTGTGCTACAAAATCCTGAACATATAAAAATTAAGATAAGAAAGACAATGAATTTGCTAATTAAAATGAACCCACTATGCAAATTTACATTAAGAAACACTTTTGCAAATACAGAGTGTTCTTGTGGCAGGTTAGTATAAAAAGCCTGAGAAGACCCTTCTCCCCCTTTACCAATCTCACAGTTTTACACAAGTGGCTTCTCTCATTAGATGTGCTACAAGCTTCAGGTCTACCACAGAGCTGGTCCATTAACAAACAGTTTGTTGTTAAATATTCAGGTGTTATGAGCTCATACTTAAACTTAAAGAGCAATCTGTGGAAGAATGGAGTGTTAAAGATTTTATTGCTCATAAAACAACAGGAAAGTAACTTTGAGAAAGCTGTAGATTCTGGAAAAGGATGGCTTTTTTTTGCATTTTACTGCTTTTTGGTGAATATTTTCTGCTAAGTGTGTGCCTTAGCATTAAGTAATGCACAGGATGAATGTTATGTATCTTGCGCAAAGAAATAAATTGACTGGAAAATCTGAATATTTCTAGTCAACTGTCTCCATGTCTTTTGGGGTGGTGCCCCTACAAATGTGAGCATAGCATAATTGAAAATATCTTGTTTATGACTCTTGATTCAACCTTGGATTATTTATTACTCAAGGACTGTAATTTTGCACAGGTAAAATAGCCTATAATGGCTGTTAGGGTGATGAACTTTTACCCAAGAATCAGCACAGATCTAAAGATGGATGTGTTGTCCAGGGAGAAGAAGATAGAAGGGGATCATGTCGTTTACTCTTTTTGTGTTATCCTTCAGTCTGGAGTGCTGGTTTCAAGCTGATCTTTCTTAGAAGAAGTTGCTGAGGTTCCATCACTTAAATACCTTCCTCTTTTGGCAAAACATGGGACATGGGCTTGCTACATGGCAAGACGAACTGAATATATGAATTGCTGCACTTAATAATTTAGGATGGCTTTATTTTGCCCTATATATGATTATTATTCAGCCTCTATAGCTGAAACCTCTCTTTGCATTCATCTAGTTCAACTTCGTACTTGGACTCAAAAACCAAATCTATCAAACTACTAAATAATAGATATTAATAAATATATTATTTGCAATAAAAAGGAAACCTCTCTGTAATATATGGATATAATATTCCAATGAAAAGAAAGCAAAGTTCTCCCTTGGTTTGGAGTATATGCTGTTTTTTTAAGATTGTGTTTTTTGAGATGGGAATTTTCTCACCTTGCAAATATGTGAAATCTTCTAGCAAAAATCCCCCCTTTTTTTCTTGAGTGGATACAGTAGAAGTGCTTCCAAACAATTCCATTTAAAATGGCAGTATAATTCACAACAATTGAAGACTTTTACAGATTCAGAGGGTGGCAACTCAATCAGGGCATGCATACATGCCACAGTCACCGTGTTACATTTAAAATCAGCCAGTGGTGATGCAGGTAGTGCTTTCTCTCAGTGACAGGAAAATGGAATTTATTGTTGAGGCACATGCACTCATTTTTTTCCAGGCCATTTAGACATTAGATACAGAGCTGCAGTCACAGGGACATGATATGGTCTGCCCTTCTAGCAATTAGTGCTCTCCATCAACACATGCTTATGTTTCTGAGATACAGGCAGAGCAATGGTGCTGCCTCCCAATTTTCTGATCCGTGAACTCAATTGAGGAATATACTGAAAGGACATAAACAATAGCTGAAGATAAAGAATGTTGGCAAGAGATTCAAAAAGGAGTCATGGGTAATGGCAGTACTTCAGACAGAGGTCTATTGATGTCATCTGAGAACTACAGCAAAACAGAAATCAGTTAAAAAAGTCCGTAAATAAACCAGGAAATGAATGGACCAAAGCGTATATATTCTAAATTAGGCCTAACTTTTGAATGAATACTGTGAAGATGATTAGTTCCTTTATCTCTTTTCTTTTTTTTTTTAAAGTGAGCTCAGGAGTATTGTGGAAAATGATTATATTTCATTTGAAACGTTATTCTTTCTGCTTTTCTATCTCCATTTTTTATTTCTGGAAGGTTTTTAACTGATAGTGAGACCAATACCTCTGTACAACGTCAATATGATGAGGTAAAATTGTGCATCCATCTCTTTCCACTTTGAAATTATACCTCATCCACAAACACTGCCAAAACCCAGCTATAATGATGCCAAATCCTTATCAGAAGCTTACTTAGTCTAACACAGGCCTATGCATTAGTATGGACCAGTGTACACTTTCTCATCTCTCAGCTGTGTGTACCATAAACTCTTAAATTGCTTGTTTTGCTGATAGCTGCAGCTGTGGGAAATAGTTCTTGCTGATATGTAGGATTTTAGAGGATTTTATTAGCTTGTTGAAATGAAACTGAAATGAAACGTTGAGACGCTTGAGCGCGTCCAGAGGAGGGCAGCTAGGTTGGTGAGGGACTTGGAACACAAGTCCTGTGAGGAACAACTGAGGGAGCTGGGGATGTTTAGACTGGAGAAAAGGAGACTCAGAGGTGACCTTATCACTCTCTACAACTCCTTCAAAGGTGGTTGTAGTCAGGTGGGGTTGGTCTCTTTTACCAGGCAGCAGCTGACAGAAGGAGAGGTCAGAGTCTCAAGCTGCATCAAGGGAAATATAGGTTGGATATTAGGAAAAGGTTTTTTACAGAAAGGGTGACGAAGTTCTGGAATGGTCTGGCCAGGGAGATGGTGGAGTCTCCATCCCTGGATGTCTTTAAGAAAAGACTGGATGTGGCACTCGGTGCCATGGTTTAGTTGAGGTGTTAGGGCATGGGTCGGACTTGATGATCTTTTAGGTCTCTTCCAACCTTCTGATTCTGTGAATTCTGCGTAGTTGATATGAACAGCTTTGATATGAAAACAGGGCCTGGAATTAGAGTGACTTAATGTCTTGCCAAATACACAAATCCTAACCAGGCTGCTTGGCTGTGACCATTCACAGGAAAAGATCAAGAGGGTGAATGTGTAGGTAGTTGATGACAACACTGGAATGATGGCAGTCCCCTTAAGAAGAGAGAAAGAAAACTGTCTGAGATCCCATCTCTCACATTAAAGAACAATGTGTCTGGCTCATGACCTGTTTGGTTTGGGCAAGTTGAGGAGAGGCTATTTCAGTCACTGATGTGAGGTATGGAACTGCCTGTAGCTCATTGTGTTCTGGGGTAGTTGAAGACAAGTCATGATCACTAGCAAAGACTTCTGAAGTCATTGTGCTTGTCTTTTATAATCACCTTGGTTGCTTAAAAGTTTTGCTACAGTGAAAAGGATTGTCTCTGACTGCCCAGAAACATGCAGAGTTCAAACTTGAGAAGGCAGCCAGGATCCAGAGAAAAAGCTGGTGCTAACAGACTTGTAAACTCAAAGTATCTTCTTTGCTGAATGTTATCCTCTCTTTGATCTGAGAACTTTCAGAAAGGGCTGTAATTTTTCCAACCTCTGTTTTCTCTTGTCTTTAAATTTGTGTCAAAACCAGGAACATCCCTGACATTTTCTTACAGATGACTTCAAATTTTATCAGGTCTAATCTTTATGACAAAGCATACTTCTGGATAAGGCTCAAACTGAATGTATTCATTAAAACAGAAGAAAATATTTAATTTTAATGTAATAATCTTTGATTTCTTTTCTTTTTGAGCTATATGCTTTCAATTTATGTCACAGATTTTTGGATTTTGCAATCAAAGGCACAAAACATGGTTCACTTTGGTATAAATGACAAATCAATGGTATTATGTTGGAATTTCTGTGCCCAATAGTTTCATTGAAATTAATGTAATTTTTCATCTCTAAAAAATTAAAATATTACCTGGATGAAGATATTCTGTGATTCTTACTGTACAGCTCAAATTCTAACGTTTACATTTGAAACTAAAATATACCTTAGAAAGAGCATCTTTCTAATTTATAGGAAAAAAAGGATATGTTTATGTCAAGGAAAGCTACTTCAGTGAAGGAGCAGATGTACTGATTTATTGACAATCACTGGGTGTATCACTAAACAGATACACCCCCAAATGACCACTGCAAATATCTGTGAGGTTGCCAATTACAGCCACAAGTATCAGTCAATCTGTGGCAGTACAGTTACTGAAGTTTAATATTAAAGATGTTCTGTCCTGTTGGCATTCAGCACTTGCCTATATAAGCAGAAAATTTTCTTATTATTCAAGCCTGTGCAAGCACAGTGGAGTTTTCTAAGTTACACAGAGGCATCTGACTCATAAATCATTTTGTTCTTATAGTTAAATAAGAAAAAGCAGTAGGAAGGATGGCTTGGGTTTTGTCCACTGACTGGAAGTGCTCATAGCTGATTAACCTGCTGTGAATTCCAGCCACTGCTGCTTGTGTATCCCTTTGTGCTGTCACAAAGCTTGACCATGAAAGCTCTACATGAATGCCTCAGGACTCTCTGCTCTCCAAGGCTGGAGATCTTGAGAGACACAGAGGACTCAGACCATGGCAGCCTCTCCAGGGCTTCCTGTGTGTAGGTGGTCTCTTCTTGGTGAGTGGCAGAGAAAGGAGGCAGAACTCTCATTCTTTTCTGTCCTGTGAACCAGAGAATCCTTGTCTCAGAGTGACCCTAAGTGACAGTGTGACATTACAGAGATTGGAAACATTGGGGGTCTGTATGATTTCCATGCAGAGAACAGGGAAAAGAAACTCCAGAATGACATCCAGATGGGTTGTCCTGGTCTACTTCCATGCTTTAAACAGTTCATACCTCTGAGAGATACATTTCAGGAATTAACTAAACAGTATGCTAACCATCTTAATGGCGCTGAATATATACTGGGGTTTCTATAAACACATAAAAATCTCACTCTCCCACACCCTCACTGTCCTTTCACATCAATGGAATGTGTTGGTTAGCACCTGCCAGAATTCTCTTGCATGAGAGGAATCTTTTGAAAAGTAATATAAAACCAGGGAAGAAAATAGAGAGTGCATAGAGTGAGAGCTGTCTTATTGACCAGGACTCACATGGCTTTGTAATAAAAAGAAAGTGTGGAATCACTGAGGGGCAATTTGATAATTTTAAACATATGACTGAAGAGGTGTTGTGCGCTGGTTAGATGCATAAACAAAATAAGGGTAGAGGTCTAAAAGTGAGTTGCTATTAATTTGAGTGCGTAGAAATCACTCTCACTGAAGAAAGACATGAGAATATCACTGACAGAGAGCAGGAAGATTCTTTCTGGTAGTTCTAAGTGGCTGTCTAAACATCACAGAAAATTCTGAAAATTCTGTGCTTAAGTGCCTTGGCTTTTTGGTAACATTTAGAAATCATGAGATTTAAAGAAGAGCTAACACAGTTTGGCTAAATATTTGTTAGAAACCAAAAAGTTCCATTGAAAGACTTTATTTTAAGTGTATGATGTAAATGAACTTGTGAGGTCATTACAGATGTTTCTTTTGTAAAAGATCCACAAGGATAAAGCCTAAAAAGCTGACACATTATTGTCTTGAAAGTAAAGCCATTACAGAGTAAAGGATCTTAGAAAGTCCTTAGAGTGTCCTGAACTTCCTGCCCCTTTTCAGTGCAAAGAAGGAAATACAACAGAACAAAACTGAGTTCAACAAAACCTTGTTTTATTCTAAATGAATTATGGAAAAGGTGGATAAGCGATATTAAAAACAATAGTATACTCTCTAATGCTTGCAAAGTCACTACCAGGAAAGTGTCCAGAAAGGCATTTTTGAAACCCCAGAAATACTCTTTGCAATAATTGAAGGGCTATGATAATATTCACAAAGATACAGACACTCCTGGCTTTTAAACTCATTATACCTGTGTAACTTAGCCTGTAAATTCCTACTTGCAATAAATGGCAATAATAATTCATGGTTGGTCTTAAACTATCAGGACCAAGAAAAAAAAAAAAAAAGAAAAGAGCTGGAGCTTGAGATGGAAGAGTAACAGTAAATAATAAGGTAGAAGATAATAAAGACAGAAGGAGAACATTGCAAGAATAATGGATTAAAAGGACAGTTTGATGCATATAAATATAAAGCGATTGATCATTCGGATGAATTTCTATCACAGAGAACCATAGAATTGTTTGAGTTAGATGGGACCTTAAAGACCATCTAGCTTCAACCTCCTGCCCACAGCCAGGGATAGATTTCACTAGACTAGGTTGCTCATAACTGTGCAATCTGGCTTTGAACACACAGGGATGAGACACTCACAGGTTCTCTGGAAAACCTGTGCCAGTGCCTCACAATCCTCACAGCAGAGAATTTCTCCCAAATAGCTAATCTAAACCTACTCTCTTTCTGTTTAAAGCCATTCTCTCTTGTCTTATCACATGCTCCTGTCAAGAGTCTCTATCCAGCCCTCCTGTAGATCCCCTTTAGGTACTGGAAGCTGCTCTAAGGTCAACCTGAAGCTTCTCCAGGCTGAGCAGCCCCAACTCTCTCAGTCTGTCTCCATAGTAGAGCTGCTCCATCCCTCTCATCATCTTTGTGGCCTCCTCTGGACTGGCTCCAACAGCTCCATGTCCTTCCTGTGCTGGGACCCCAGAGATGGGTGCAGCCCTGCAGGTGGGGTCTCACCAGAGCAGAGGAGCAGAATTCCCTCCCTTGCTCTGCCAGCCACGCTGCTTTGGATGCAGCCCAGGACACTGCTGGTTTTCTGGGCTGTGAACACTCATGTTGAGCTTTTCATAAACAAATACCCCAAAGTCCTTCCCCTCAGGGCTGCAATCAATACATTTTCAGAGCAGATAAAAAATGGAATGCAAATAAAGACTGCTTGTTCCATTGCTGCCTGATAAGAAATTCCAAAGAGGAAAAAAAAGAAAACTACCATATCTACAGACTAGTAATGGATCAGAATGCTTATTATATAGTCCTTTAAATTTCATTATGTAGAAAGAGTACTGAAAATAAGAATAATAAAAATCCTGCCATTGTCATATTTAAAATCCTGTATTCCTACCTAAGTAAAAGTGAAGGAACAGAGAAATTGAAGAAGCAAAACTGAGTTGTGTCAATTATAAAAGAAGAATATACGAAGGGACATGAATGTGTCCCAGACCTTTAAGCATGAATGTATCCCAGACAAAAACAGACAGCTTGCAAAGCCTGCAATTTACCAGTATGTTGGTATGGAGAAATCACCAGAGAAAACACAATGGTACTGACATCAGAAGTTTAATCTGATGAGAAAAGGCAGGGCAAGCTGGGTCAGGAACATAGGAGCTGCCATAGCAAATTAAATCAGTAATTCATTTGTTCTGTTATCATTTCTTTGACAGGGAGCAGCTATCAGTGCTTCAGACAACAGAGACAAATGTTAAAATACATACAATTCTGCAGTGACCATCTCATTTAACATGGGTTTTTTTTCCTATATCTGTTGATTAGAGGTTGACTTGTCATCTCAAGATTTAATCTTATTACTGCTTTCAAGGAAACACTTTAAATATAATAGCAAATGCTGAATTTTGATCATGTCCATATTTTTACTTAAAATTTTGTACAGAAATGCCTGTGAAAATAAAACCAGCTGCAGAGCTGGAAGGAAGAGATTGTACCCCAGGCATCAAAGTATTTTGTTATGCTTTCAAGGCTGGCTGAGAAGCTGTGTTAACAAGGTAAGTCCTGATCTTTAGCATGTTGATTTAAATGTGGAAGTTCTATGTTGATTAGAAATACCCACAGTTTAATTAAAGCCATGTAAAATAAACAAATTCTCATCTTTGACACTTGGTTCTTGAAAAAGCAATCAGGTTCACAAGAGGACTTCTAAAAACACCCCAAACCCTTAAATTCTAAAATTCTTAAGAATTTGCCATTATGATTGCCAGACTTAGAACATAGACTTTTTGCACAGACACCTTTTACAGCACTCACTGGTTTGTTTGTTCTGGGCCTTAGGGATTTTACCTTTACTTCATTTTCCCAAATCTTTAAGGAGGTATTTTTGAGCTCTGGTGACTCCTTCCGAGATGTCACTCATATGAAATGCACTTGCTTGCCTTCCCTAGTCCTCTTCCATCCCATAGGTAAGCTGGTGGTTTTATATTTGTCATATTCTCAGCCAGACAAACAGAACACACTTTTTTTTTTTTTTTNTTTTTTTTTTTTTTAGTCCCATACCATATGCCCTGACATCTCAGCTCAGAGTGATTCAGGGATCCCAAGTGAGTGCTGATGGAACTGTTGGTGGTGTCAATGTGCCAGGGTCAGCTTGCCCTGAGTGAAGTTCTAAGTAGCCTTAGGGTCACACTTCAGTAAAGCAGCCTTATTTATTCCAGCCCTGTTGTCCCCCTGGATGCTGTCCTTGTCTGGCCTGAGGAGCCATCCCTGTGGTGGTTCAGGAAAAAATGGGGCTGAAACCCTGAAACTGAGATAAGAAAAAACCCCAGTATGTTCTGATTTCATATTCACAGAATATCCTTGTGAAGTGCAGACCCACTAACCTATATTCTCCTTTTGGTCTTGACTTAAATGTACACATCCATCCTGCAGTAGATCTCAGTATATTGGACAAAAATCCAAACACTGTCCTGGTAGATTGTGGGAACATCTAGGAGTTAGTGAATCTTAGTAAAATGTAGCAAGAATTTTGTTTCTACACTATTTGAATGATGGCAGGACCAATTTGCTTTTTGTCTCAAAATGTATGTGATTATTCTTTGAAAAAGTCTTTGCATTTGCTTTATAGAGAAGCCATTGTAGATGTAAGAGAATTTGCTAGAACAGATTGTATTATGTATTTTGGTGCTTGAGAATTTCTTAAAAATATCTTTATCTTCTCAGCAAAACTATGAAAGTTCATAAGAATCATGCAAGGAAAAAAAGATCTGAACAGCATGTTTTCCTTAACATGCAACATGCCATGGAAAAATATAAAAAGCTGATTTAAGAAAATACTCTTCCAATTCTTTTTGCCTATTCCAGAATCCATTTGTATTAGAAGATTGCAAATGAAGATTATAAAACTATACAGAGGTATACCTTCAATATTCTCCTAAACACACAATCATCAGCCAGAAGTTGATAAACTTTTTCTTCTTAAAGCTTTTGAAAATGTACCCATCATCTTAGGACTTTTGGAAAAATTTGATTTCAGTTTGATTTTAGGTGAAGAAGGATTTCACCAATGACATGAGATAGAATTTAGCTCAGTCTGTTGACAGATGGAGTGGGAACATGGTGTTGTTTCCTAAAGGCTAAAAGCTTTCCTTAGCTCCCAAGTGGACATGTTATGTGACTTTTTCTCTCTGTAAGCTTTTATACAAAAGTCTAGAGTCTTCTTATGATTTCCAACTTGAAAAGTTTCCGAATTGTTCTTGAAGTAATACATAAATAGCATGAGCCACTGTGAAGTAGAAGACAAAGCCACATTTTTTGATTCTCTTAAGCCTGACTTATACACTTTTGGTTTCAACAACAAAATAATGCAAACAGTGATAAATTGTCATTCATTCAAGTGTTTCCATGATTCTGGTCTTCTTCTCTTTATGAAGAGTTGGTTTACACAGATGACAGAATTACATCTTCTTAATGATTCTGTTAAGACAGAATTAAAACAGACATGAAACTCATGACTCAGTTTCATTCTATTCAGTCTATTCACATTGTTCTCATCATAACTGGGGCTTATAAGTCATATGTACTCCTTCACAAGTCCTTCTTATTTCTGCAGAATAATCTAAGTTTATGATCAACAGTATAGGTTGAGCCTACCAAATTCTGATTTTTGGCAAATATTAACTTAAAACTTCTGTCTTTAAGAAACCTGAATCCCTTGAGGGAAATTAGGCATTAGTTAGGAAAATCTGAGGGTCCATTGCATTTGACAACAATGCATGTAAAGTCTTCTATGCCTCTTCTGACTAACCATAGATTTTTGGCTTGGCTGTAGAGAAAAATTGCACAAAGTGAAGTTTACCTGTGAAATTCTACAGCATTAGAGAAACATACGAAAGTCCAAACCCCACAATTTCATAAACTGTCTTTCTAGGATGTAGATGATAGTAATCTTTTACTTGGCAGTTCTAGTGAAAAATGTGCTCTGTACTAGAAAGAGGCTCACCATTGTTTGTGTGCGTGCTCAGCAAAGTAGTGTGGGACACTCATCCTGACCTCTGTCAGGATAAATCAATTTGGACTAGATGAAATACTTCAAATATTTGGTTTAAGTTGCTGGATTTTGCTCAAAGGAGGATCCACCGAAACAGCCCCTCCAGCAGATCAAACCTAGATTCTGTGCATTGGTGGAGAGCTGGTGGCTGTGACCTATTCTGTAAATCTGGCTGAATGCTGTGTAAACTTCTTAATGTTACGTCCATTTATAAATGCTACATTTTAGATTTTTTTGTATTTGTTTTAACTTTTTAGAAATAAAATTCATGCATTCAGCTAAAGAATCCCAAATACTATATTGTACCTGTTATATTAGACTAGCTGAATTTAGATTGTTCTAAAAGGATGGGTATTCAATTTACATATCTTGCTAGAATCTGACCTATTTCAAGACTAGTCAGTATGAAATCAAAGATTTAAGAAACTTTACTATTCTTCCAGTGTATTTATCATTTTCTTTATGCTGATTCTTTTCTTTTTACTGTCTCTTAGAAGCTCTGGGACATATTTTCCTGAATGTAAATAAACCCTCCCCCCACAAAGCAAACAAACTGTGGGTTGGATTTCAACTGTATAAATCAGACTAACTTCACCAGAACAGAAAAAAACCACCAGCATGAGTTCCCTACGTGAATGGGATATCTCTTGGTGATAGGAACACTGATTTTAACCCTCTTGTCCTTTTCACCCATTTTGTTAAAAAAAATCCAGTACTTTGTCAATGTTTTTCTGATAAACAAATCTGGGAAGTCTTTTTTCACTCCTCTTCCGGAATAATTTTTTAAGCTCGTCACACAATATATTTGCAAAAAAAAAAAAGATAATTCAGATGAATAGCCACAGCCTACAAAGAGGATGACTGTGAAACAAAACCTCCTTTTAGTCAGAGCAAATTCTTTTTATTAAGAAAAACCCCAAACCTATTTCATGTTTTCATGAAATGGCTGCCATCTCTTGAAGAGGGACCATTATATTTCCTCAAGATCTTTCTAACAGTTTCAGAGTCCAATGTTAAGACATCTCAGCTGACTTTGAGTGGCAGATGATTCTAGCTGATTCCACAGTAAACTCAAGGTCGAATTAGGGACAAACATCTCATCACTGTCATAACAGATGAGGGATGGAGAGGACTTTCTTCCCTTGCAACTTTACAGAGTATCTTGCTAAGAAGATGGACTAAAATGAAGCTTATCATTTGTTCCTAAGCTCCTAAGAAAGCTGAAACAGGAAAGGTGAGTGTGAATGAAAGGTATGATGACTCATCTCTAATCTCTCTGGACTGTAATTAACAGCATTTGAAAATACAGATGAATAAAGAACTCTTACAAAGTTTAGGCTGGCCTTGCTCTCTGCCAGTCCAGATAAACACTACCACAAACTGTTAAAAAAAAGAAAAAAAATGAAAATGGGAAATCTCTCCCTACTAGTGCATCAGGCACTTATTTGGGAACAGGCAGAGAGCTCGTCTTCATTTCAAGAAATGTCCTTTCTGCATTTATTTTGACTGTGAGAAATTTTTTTTTTTTTTTTACTAAGCAATTGCAGGTAATCCTGCCTCTCTTTTTCACCATGGAAATCCACACATTCCATCCAGCTTTCAACTCAAAACTCAATTCCCTGAAGATGCTTCCTTCTGTGCTTGGAGACTGCAATTTAAGCTTATTCTGAGAGTGTTCATGGTAGGAGAAAACATTGTCACTATTTCTCTTTGTCCTCAGAGGCCTTTTGAGCCTCTGTTGGGAGCTTTTCCCTTCTCTCTGGCACACTTGAAGGAGCTTCTGATAATCCACCTAGCTCGTTTGAGACTAATGATTATTTGCTAAGCCAGCATCTGGAAAACCCTTGTGACAGAGACCTTATTTGGTGATGAGCAGACCAACCCCTGGGCGAGTTGTACACTCAGTGCTTGCAAAGCATTAGGGCAAACAAGGAAAGACAGCAGAAGTTACTTTTTTTAGCACAATAGCTAATAACTACTCCATGTACCTATTGACTTGACTGTAATAATGTTATATGAAGATAGTAATAATACATGGATGTCAGTAAAACCTAGTTAGGTCCTGGATTTCCTTAGATTTTATAACATATAAAGGCAGTAGGACTTCTCAATAATAAAATGTAGTGTGTAGTATAACCATACTCAGTTTAGCCAGATTTAATGAGGGGCTGAAGCTCTCAGCTCAGCATAGACAGCTAAACATTTCAGTAAAAGTCTCTGGATAGGCCAACAAGGTATACTTTGTAAACCTGTTTTCAGCTTTTATGCAGCTCCTGGATAATTTCATACTGTTTACATAATTGTCAAAGCTTGCTCCATAACTGTTATTAGAGAAATTCTTGCTACTGTTATCAGCCCTTCAAGACAGTCACTTTAATGGCCATGTGCAGGGATATTAGTGCAATATGTGAAAATGCTACATGTCATGATACTTTCTATTATTCCCCCTCTTTATTTTCTGTGATTTTAAATTAAAATTTAGATGAAAATTAAAAAAAAAAAAAGTAGAAATGCATCTGTTTTCTGGCCTTCTCCTTTTTTAATACTTATTTCAAGAGTATGCCCAACCATGCTGCTGAATCTGGCCCAAAGTTTTCAGCAGTGCTACAGAACTCACTCCCAACAGCCACAAGGAATTGCCACGTGTGAAGGGTGGCTTTTGCAACTTGCTATTTAAAACTGAAAGGCAAATAAATACACAGAACTTAGAAAAAGTGGTGACCTTACCATTAATTCAGCATAATCCTTAGGCTTTGAGAAGCATTAAGAGCTTTACCTTGATAGTCAGGTTTGACTTATTGATAGCTCTTTTTCATTTGCTTGACTGACACTTGCTCTTCTCATAACAGGCTGTTGTTGGTACAGTTCTTCATCGTCTGTAGCGCACAGTATAGATGAAAAACAAGGGGAAAAAATTGCAATATGAGGCTACATATGAAAAATCTTGAGAACCAGCACATCTTAGATTACACAGATTGTTTATAAACTCTCTTAAGAAGAAAAATTCTTTTTTCCGGAGCATGTGTGTTTCTAAAACAAAAGCAAAATGAAATGTGGGTTTTAGAGTAACTACCAATACCTGCCTTTTGTAAAAAAAGGCAAGTGGTGGTTGTGCTGTGGAAGTTAGAGAACTTCTGCCTTGGGGATAAGGGTATGGAGTTTTACAAAGTAAATTATTCTGTTGAGTTCAGACCAAGAAACACTGCCCACAAATGCAGAGGAGGTTCTCCTTGAGTAGTGCAGTGTGAAAAAAAGTATGTGCTGAGAGGTCCAGATAAAAAAGTTGTACATTTATGTGAAGAGGGAGTAAATAAAAAGGTGCATGACACTATTTAATTCAACTTTTGGGTTCCACTTCTGTGATTTAAAAGAACTGGGGAAAAAAAAGTGTTTTTCGTTAACTTTGGAATTTTAATGAGCTCTGCTTAAAAGCAGAAACATTCAAATCTAATGCAATATTTCTCAGATTCAAAATGCTGGAAATTTACTCACATAACCTTGAATGCTTATCATATGAGAAGGAGCAGTTTTACAGAGAATAAAAGATCATTCTTCTGAAATCTCCCTAGCAAAATTGAGAGCTCAGAAACCTGAATAGTTTAGATAAGATTCAAACAGGCATCAAAACATGACTTTCCTCCTTTGAACTGAACTCTGCTTCTTCAGTTTCAGAAGTGCTTATGACATCTACAAGACTCAGTAATGAAAGACTGAATGACACAGAACAAAAATTACAGCTGAAATATTTTTTTTAAAGAAAGGGAGCACTGCAAGGTATAGTTCCTGAGAGCAACAACAACAAATGAACAGCTTTTGTTCATGTTATAAATATAAACTAGAAATGTTCTCTGCCTTGCTTTCAGGGAATTGTCACAAGATAAACTGCTCCCACTAATGCCAGCTGAAAAGTCATTTAGTTGCTTGTTCTTCTTATAAACTTTGCATTTTGCTTGAGTTGAGATGAGCATTATATCAAGAAGAATTTCTTGCTCATTTAATAATGAAATGTAGGTACATTCCTAAGATCATTGCTATTTTCCAAGTTGTCTTAATTTATTAAAATCAAATGCCATGTGATTATTGAGGAAAAGTATCCATCCCTTAATCTCAGAGCCAGAACTAATGAATTCCACAGTGTATAAAGAGAAATAATTTTTTTTTCATTTTTGTTGGAATAAATTTCTCTCAGGAAGACTGTGCCTGTTCTGTCAAATTTCTTATCTTGAAAAATTCTCCACATTCTTCTTTGACAAATACAAAAATTAAATTTCTCCAGTTCTAATGTGGAAGAAGTTTTAAAACATAAAATGCTTCAAAAATTCACAATCAAAGTGAAACAGTCAGTGATTGAAACAAGGTGTTTCAGATTATTCCAATATTGTTTCCTTTACATATTCTCACATGATATTTTTCTTTTTACATTGTGCTAAAGATGGGAAAAGTACAAAACAGGAGATGGGCAAATAACAGAAATATTCAAAGTTAGAGCAAGATGGAAAATCAAGATTCCTCTTCTACTCTGCAGAAAGAATTCTGTTACTATGAAAATCATGTCAGATTATGTGTGATGATAAAAGAATGATGCACTGTTTCAGTTCACCTAGAGAATTGATTGTCATCCAGAAACTCTATCTGGTAAATAAAATATGCTTTTCTGCTCACAGGATCTATGAACAGATGGATCTATAGTTCATGGAATGTGCCTTGAAAGGCTAGAGGACAGCATCATTTTTGTGTGATGGAGAAATGAAATGAATGAAGTAGATTCATAGAATCACAGAACCATAGAAGGTTTGAAACTGGAAAGGATCTTTGGAAGTTGTCTGGTCCAACCCCTCTGCTCAAGTAGGGCCACCTAGAGCCACTTGCCCAGCACTATGTCTAGATGATTTTTTAATATCTCCAAGGAGGAGATTCCATAGCTTTCCTGGGGAAACTGTGTCAGGGCTTAGTCCCCCTTAGTCACAGAGAAAGTGGTTCCTGATGTTCCAAGTGCTTCACAGACCCTCCTGTGTCTCAGTTTGTGCCCTTTGTCTCTCATCATGCTACTGAGCACCACTGGAAACAGCATGGCTCCATCCTCTTCGCAGCATTCCTCCAGTGTTTACATGAATTAGTAAAATCTTCCCTGAGCCTTCTCTTGAGGCCCCAGCTTTCTCAGCCTTTCCTTATAGGATTCCTCTCATAGGAGATTCTCTAGTCCCTTCATTACTGTCGTGCCCTTTGTTGGGCTCCCCCCAGCATTCCCATGCCTCTCTTGTACTGGGGAGCCCAGTCCTGGACACAGCACTCCAGGTGTGGCTTCACCAGTGCCACAAGAAAGAATCTCTTCCCTCAGCCTGCTTCCAAGACTTTGCCTAATGCAGCGCAGGACACCACTTGCTTTCTGTTTTTGCAGGGGCGCGTTGCTGACTCATTCTCAATTTGGTATCCACCAGAATGCCCAGGGTTTTTCCTAATAAGGTGTTTTGCAACTGGGTGGTCCCCAGCATATACCAATCCTTGGGGTTGTTCTTTGGTTACAATGAGATCTGTTTAAAATTAAGAGAGTCAATGCCATTGCTAATATTTGACAAGAAAGAAAGGGGGTCTCACAATGGGTTCATCTTTTCATTCTCAGAAGTAAACTATTATTTTCTGTTAAATTTTGACTTTACCCATGGATATATATAAGGCTCAAGAAGAAAACATCAGTTAAAAGTATCTTTAGTATTCAGGGAAAAAAAAAGCCTTCACCAGCTCTTTTTTGCTTACCAATCAGTCAGAGTGACAAGAAAACTTTCCTCTCCTGTTCAGATCTATTCCTTCCTCTTGGGTTGATGATGGCACTTGCATCCATGGAGTATCCCATTTCTCTGCACTGCAGGTGGAGATGTGCTTGGCTGGACTGAGTGTGTGCTACAGGGACCAGCCAAGGTGCTGCAGGGCTAACCCCAGCTTTCTGACATACAAACACTAAGTGAGATTAAGTTTGATTTATAAACAAGTGATGTACTAGCAACATGTGACAGTTCTGGAAAATCTGGGAGTTAATCCAGATTTCTAAAGTAAGCTTTTTTTCCTCTCAGTTTTAGTGTTGCTTTATTACAGCAGTTGAAAGTGTTTGGTCCGTGTGATTGTGGTCCTCCTTACACTATAGAGTTCATTTTGTTGCATTTTGCTTTCTTTGCAATATTTGTATCTTAAGGGGAAAAAAAGACATTTAAAACCATCTGAAAATCTATTTTTATCACTATGAACTAAGGTAAATATGGATCAAAAACCTTTGTAACTTCTTCCTTCTTCTTTTGTAATTCCTTCCTTCCTTCTTCCTTCTTCTTCCTTCTTCCTTTGTAATTTCTTCCTTCCAAAAGTATTTTGGTTATATGTGCCTTTTCACTGTGGTTTTATTTTTCAAAAGCAGATATTACAACTGCTTAATTCTGAGACAAATGTCTTTTCCTCTTCACAGCTTTGAGGAGCTGAAACAGGAAAAAAACAAAGGAGGTCTCATGCAATTTGAAGAAATTGAATTCATATCAGACGAAGGGTTCTGAACAGCTCAATACATTATCCTACAAAATCAGATGTTTATGGGATAGGCAACAGTCACAATAAAAATCACACAGCCATAAAAATAATAAATTGAAGGCTGCTGGAACAGAACTCTACTACATGCTTCACACTTCTGATTAATGAAAACTGAAATCTGAATTAGACTATCAAAACTCACTTAGCACATCTGTGTATTTTGTTACAAAATACCCTCAATCAGCATTTTTTATAATCTCAGGTTATTAATTGTCATTATTTTATTCCTTCTCTCCCCTACCTTCCCCCTCTCCCCCGCTTCTACCATGAGCCATGGGTATAACCTCTATTTAATTTAGGTCTAGAGGCCAAGAATACAAATTTTTGGGGACTACTCCCCAGAATCAAATTTCCTTGTGTTTTTCAATTATGGTAGTCTAGTTATTTGCACTTTCCACATAATGGGTAAAAAATAATGAATTCTGAATTCTCCACCCCATCATACCTAAGCACCTTTTTTGCTTGACTTTACATTTGTGTATAAAATTCGTGCAGACCCTTCCTGACAAAGCTCTACTCCTCTGTTTTTCCCCATGATCTAGTTAAGAGTTGTGAGGCAGTAGAGATCCCATACTGACATCATGAATTGAGAAAAATGTTGAAAGGTTGCTAAGGACAGGCATAAATTGTACAGTTATGAAGGAATTCGGCTCAGCTATCAAAAGATAGCGTTTCACCCCAAATACCATGATGAAAGTAGAATAGCACATCCTTTTATTAGTGGTTCTGTACATTGACAAAGAGGGTTGAAAACACCTTCTCACTTTCCCATTAGTTCCCCAGATATTTGCTGCCTCCTCTCACAGCTGCAAATTGCAGCTATTCCCATTGTCTGTCAACTTCACAAGTCACTTTATGACTTGGCTCAAGACAATATTGGCAGCTGCCACAGAATGGAATTAGGAAAAATCACTAGGATGAAGTAAAAAGAAAGTGAACATATGAACAGAATGAAATGATCTTCCTCCTAAAGTGCAAAACCCAGAGTGAAAGCAGAAGGCTTTGGGCTTGTGTATGTAATTTTGGAATTGATAACATTTACCTCTAGAGGAAACAATGTTCTCTTCTCAGCACAAAATGCAAATATTTGTTCGTAGTTCAAGTATACAAACAACTTGTATTCCATTGTCAGTGCTGAAGTCCATGCACCAACAACTAATTGCCTCTTTCTCTGACCTGCTGGGGGCTTGTTACAAGGGTATCCACAGAGAAGGAGAATTGTAGATAGGTTTGGGAGCAGGAGGGCAATGTATGTTTAGTCTCTGCTAACTTGTGCCTGAGCTTTGCTGTTTTTAAGAACTAGAGAGTTTATTCTTCATTAATTGGGGTTTGGGTATAAATGGAGACTGTATTCCCGTAATGCCAAACATCCCCCTTTTGTAGAAGGTATAAGCAGTCATAAAAAATAAATACAGGAAATTTATGAATTATTTGGATGCTTGCAGAAAATGTTAAACTGAGCCATTGCTTACCTGTTGACAGGACTCCCTTCTGAGCACAGCTCTCTCTGTGTCCCTGTGGGGAATATCTGTCAGCAGCCATTGGTTGTGGTATTTGTCACTGCTCTGTTATCTGACACAGGGACAACTCGCTGGACAGACCCTGCCAGGCCACTGGGACTTCACTTTCTACTGACACAGCTCAACAAAAGCTTCACCATGAAAACATTCCCTTCTCTCCCTCGGTGACTCCACCTGGGAGGTGCTGCAGGGATATTTGCAGAGTGGGGAGGCACAGCAGCAGTGCTGAGCAGCTCTGGCAAAGGTCAGCATGAGGGACTGAGCTTGCAGCAGCTCTGGAGAGCAGAAGGGGCAGGTCATGGTCACAGCTCTCCTTGGAGCTGCTCCTGCCAGCACAGTGCTGTCCTTGTGCTCAGCCAGCTGAACAAGGAGCTGGAGGGTGCTCAAGGCTGTGACACACTTACAGCCTAAATTTATTCACACACAGTTACACTTTTGGATTCTCAAGTCAGCACTGTTTTTTTAGCTTACTCAGCCCTTCTTTTTTTCCTGGTGTTTAGCTACCCCATCAGCTATATTTGCAGAGCTCAATAATATTCCCAGTTGCCTTATTTTTACTAGACTGAACAGTAGAGAGTTTTTCAGTCTCCTCTTATACAAGAGGTTATGCATTTCTTGAATTTTTCTAGTAGCTGCTTTGCGTAGCTCTTACAGTATGAGGTAATTTTTTGGTGTGGGTGACTAAAACACAGTACTTCATCCTCAACAATGTTCTCATTTCACTGGAAATACATTTCTGAATTTCAGGGTTTGTAAATAACTGTCTTTGTTGACTATGGATTACACTAAACAGTCAGTATAGGTCAGACTGAAAATCCAAATATATTTACAGAATAGAAGAAGTTGGCATGGAGTAATGTGGAAGTTTATATGCTTCAATTATACAGATAGAAACCAGCAGCAAGAATGATTTTCATAATTTGTAGGAGGTTAGTAAATCTCACCTGTTTTTTTTCCAGCCTCCTCAGAGATGTAGGTATGTTTGCTTTTACTGACACAGTACTGGGTTTGCTGCATTGTGTTTAGCTTCAGTTAGACTGAGGGGATCATCCAGAAACCTGCTTGGAAAGAACTTCCCATAATGATATGTTATTTGAATATCCAGTGGGATAAACAAGTGAATTTCACCCTTATTCTAGGTAAACAGTCATTTTCTCCGTTAGTCAAATGAGTTCAGAAAAAGTACAAAGGTCTATTTTTATTGTCCAAGGAATTAGAAATTTTCACATTGCTCATTTTCTTCAGGCTTATAATAATTATTTTCAGTACCTATATCTCAAACATTTTTTAATAATGTGCAAATATCAAAGTAATAGTGCACAGCAATGTGTACTATGCACACCACCATTCTTGTACTACTGCTATAATATGTGTACAAAATAGACAGAAAATGTAGAAAAAGAACAGCAAGCCAAAGTAAAACATCAGCACAGGTTAACATGTTGTAGATACAGGGAAAAAACAAAGAATTCAGATCAAAGCTCAATCATCTTTCAAAGGCAAAAGTAAGCAGAACCGAATATAAGGGAAAGTCAGATGTGTCTTGTAGTGCTTTATCTCTGGGATCAAGACAGAGATGGGAAAAAATAAAAAAAAAACAAAACAACAAAAGAGCTGGAAAAGGTTTGAAATAGGAAGAAAGATTAAACTAGACAGAAACAAATGTGGAGGAGTAACAGTGGAATGAAAGAAAATAATGACATTCTATCAAATTCTATCAAAGGAAAATGGAAGTAAGCTTTCCTCAGAATGAAAGAGATGACTGCTATTCTGTGCAGATAATTTACATTAACTACTCCAAAGCAGTTTAGAAATTTTATCTGATTAAAATCAGAGAGGTTTTGTTCATTGTGGAGGTCCAGGTTCTCTATATTTTTTTATCTGTACCAGGCTAAGTTCCCCCAGTGTTGTGCAGCCATGTGCTATGCTCCTGGAAAACAATGCAAGCTTTACAGGTTTGTAGTTCTGCTAAACAACAGTGAAAAAGAGAGAGAAAAATGAATTAAAGAATAGTTGTGTTTATTTTAAAATTGCTTTATATGGTGCAGTGTTTCTCTTTTTCATTCTGTTTGTACCATTTTTATTAATGGGCTGCAAACTACTCTGAGTTATTCCCCAACAGCAGTACTCACACTTGCACAGCTAAGTCCCTAGGAGATATATTTATCTTTCTTATGTATTCCCTGGTTATTTGTAGCACATTTTTATCTTCTGCAGAGATTTCTGAAGATTTGGGTTATGTTAAGTCAGTTCTAGAAAGTAAAATATAAATGGGTGAAGGAAGTATTGCAAATACATTTTAAATAAATGCCCAAGAGGAATTCCTTTGCATAACATATGCTTCTGTCCCCAGTCTCCACCACCAAGTGCTGCCAACCTACGAATTTATTTGATGTACAGAATAGTTGGAGAAGGACGTCTTTAAAAAGGCAAGACTTGCCACTGGTCTTAAGAAATAAAATATACCACAGGGACAATTTGCATATTAGACAACTCTTTAGCAAGACGGGAACTTTGAAGGAGTTTGCTCATTGTGACTACTGCAGGAACATTCTGCTTGTCATCATGGAAAGCAACATGAGGACAGAATAAGCTTTCTTCAAATACTGTGTCTCCTAAAAAAATCATGTTTGTGCATGAAGGTGACATTCCCTGATATTTTCCTCATCTTCCTTCTTCCTTCACTGACTTCCTTTTCGATGTCATTACTGAAATTGCAGAAGATATCTGGGAGAAAGAAATGTTAGTTACCAGATTTTCCACTCAGCACAACTACAGAGACAAGATAACAGTCTGACAATGTGACTCAGAAAGATGAGTTTGGGACACAGAAATTCTAAAGACATTAAATTTGATTGAATGTGTGAAGAAAAATAAAAGTGTTTCATTGATTCATATTTTTTTAATATATACCATCACATCTTAATGGCATTTCATTTTATTCTCCCTTATTTCACTTCCTGTCAGCTAGTTGCTCAGAGGACTGAAATGCATAAATATCTTTGGCTACTGAGTCCACAATATCCTACTTAATAGCCAACAGCCAGTAGAGATAGACTGAGATCTGCTGATGCGTCAAATGCTCTCTATATATAAATATATATACATATATTTACAATCGTAATTTGAAGTATATAGACAACTTCCTTATCCTTGTCATTACAGAGAAGATGATATTGAGTTGATTCCTTTACAATATGGTTAACATAATGGCATATCACTGCTCCAGGTTTATACATTCACAGAACACAGCTTTGGTAATGATTGTGATAAATGTCAGAATTCCTTGATAACTGGGATCACATTTTATAAGTATTCTCTAATTCTAAATAAATACCTTTTGGTGGAAGTAGAATTTGAAGAGGGTTTGATTGTGATCTCTGTGGTGATCAGAGACAGGACCCAAGGGAATGGCCTGAAGCCATGTCATGGGAGGTTTAGGTTGGATATCAGGAAAATGTTTTTGAGCCAGAGGGGTGTTTGGCACTGGAACAGGCTCCTCAGGGAAGTGATCAAAGCACCAAGACTGACAGAGTTAAAAAAGCATTTGAACAATGCTCTCAGGCCCGTGGTGTGATTTTTGGGGCATCCTGTGGAGGGCCAAGAGTTGGGCTTGATCCTTGTGGGTCCCATCCAACTCAACATATTCTGTGATTCTGTGAAGTTAAAAGAAAATCACCATGTAGCAAGTTCTAACAGTTAATCCGTCCACTGGAAAAGAGTTCCTTTTTGTTTCTAGTTTTAGACACCATGTCTGGTTTAGATGAATTACTTAACAATAGCTAGGCATAGCTCTAAAACTTGCAACATCTATTAAAGATAAAGGTTTAAAAAGGAGCAGGTTATGCACCATAAGAAGAAAATATGAGGCTTTAAACACTGTTTTCTACAATAAATCTATCCTGAACTTGTCATATTTGGTTTTCATGACATTTGCAAATTGTCTCAGAACAGTATACGCCTTTTACAGAAATTCCTGAGTTCATCATCACATATGGTAGATATTTTAAATCTACTGCTAACTTTTCATGTATGATTAATGGGTCTGTTATTTCAAATTTGATGTGCAGTTCACACAATGTACAATTGAGTTATGTTTAATAAAACATAAAAGTGAGCTTCAGCTTTACAGTTCTAACTGTGCTTAGCAATTTTTTTCACTATTGATTCAGATTCTTCTTGACTTTCAAACTTTTTTTTTTCTCTTGTAACAAGGTCTTTTACTATCTTACAAGGCAGATTACATCTGTAAGCTAATTTCCTTTGATATCCTTATGGGAATCCTCTTGATTGTTAGAATAAAAGTTCCTTATAGATTTCCAGTACCTATGACAGCCTAACAAGTGTCCTCCATTATTTAGTTCTATGAATATCATATTTCATTGAAATATAAAATACAAAATTGAGATCATTGGCAGCCTCTAATGTGTCCAGAGAAACTGTATACAGATTTTTATTTGTAATAAATATAGCAAAAAAATCACAAGGATTTAGTTAGGAGCCATTGCATTATAGAATAATTTGAGCCGGAAGGGACCCGTAAGGGTCTTTAAGAATGTCAAAGAAAAAACAAAAATAAAGGCAGATACCTCAGCAGAACATTTACAAGGTGGATACTGTAGGCCCTGACTAAATCATCAGTTCAGACACTCACTCTTGCTCAGTCTCTCACCACAGGAGTGCCTGGCAACTTAGACTGCAGCTCTGTAGGACTTGCAGGATGCAGAAACCCAGAAAAACCCCAAAGCCTCTGTGGTTGCTCCCTTGTTCAAAGCTCTTCCTTACTGGAGGCTCTCTTCTAATGACCAGAGGAGGTCCTGCCATGAAATGCCAGCCTGCATCTCACGCTGCACCCCTGGCAGCTGTGAGCTGAGCTTGTCCCAGACTCTGCTCCAGGCCTCAGCCACACTGCCATTGTCACAGGGTGCTCTGTTGTACTGTGTTTTATATGCTTTTTTATAATTGTTCTGTACCTTGGTTTATCCCAGTTCTCCCCTATTTCAGTGGCTCTGCCCATCCTGCCTCCTCCCTCAGCCCCTCCCTGCTGTCCTGTCTGTCACTCTCAGCCCATCCCTTCCCCCAGAAACTTCTGTCAAGGGCATCGAGTGACTGGTTCAGGAACTGGGGTTCCTCCCACAGGTTACCCCCGTTGGTCTCCCCAGAGACCCATCTTCCCAATGTCCATACCCCCATGTTTCCCCATTGGCTCCCTAGCTTTGTTCCCTCCTCCTTTATAATATACCTGATAGCCCAGAGCTTGGTCTTTGCAAGGTCTCTGCCTCAATAAACCTGGACTGATCCCTCCACCCGGAGTCCACTCCTTTCTTCCACCGCAGTCGTGTTCCTGCCTCACCCGCCAAGGCGAGAGCCTGAGCCGCTCCCTGCCCCTCGGAGATCGGGAGAGGTTCCCCACAGCTGTGTGTGCACAGCCAGCCGGGACCCCCCAAAGGAAGAGGGTTCCCCTCAGCTGTGTGTGCACAGCCAGCCGGGACCCCCCAAAAGGAGAGGGTTCCCCTCAGCTGTGTGTGCACAGCCAGCCGGGACCCCTGAAGGGACTCTCAGGGGGCCTTTACAACAGTGCTCCCTGTCTGTGTGAGCAGCCCTTGCACTTGGCAGGGGACAATGAGAACCAAGACTGCACAGGCACTGAAGAGCAGCACAAACCCTCAACCATCTCCCATGGATCCCTGAACCATCTCCCAAATGTAGATGACTTCTCTCATTTTATTTCCTCAAAAGTAGTCCAGGGCTTCTCATGGATGGGAAAAATTTGTTTAGGATGTAGGTTTGTGAAAAGAAAGGAGTAAGTGTGGTGGTGATGTTGTTGTGTTGTTTTTTTTTTTTTTTTTT
>WBNO01029064.1:64111-134356 GCA_013400575.1 Peucedramus taeniatus | reverse complement strand
TTTTTCCTTTTCATGAGTGGTCCCAGAAGGCCCCAAAAGTTAACACATCAGATATTTCTGGCTGGGTCACGTTGATTGACCATTTATTTATGGCAGATAATAAATTTCTGAACTATAGTTTAAATTTAGACAAGAAAAATTCTGAGTGAAAGCTAATTTTAAGTTCTGTTCTTCAACCCTCTGATCATCTAACACTCAATGGTGCCAGGAGTCTTCATTACCAGAAAGACACACTGTTTTTGATAGTCAATATCTTAGATATCATTTTGTTATCCAAATAAAGGAATACTTACTACAATTACTATTGTTTAAGTGATATTTTTGTTGATTATTGCTAGCAAAGCCATGATTTTGTATTTCATTTTCAGTTCTAATAATCTGAATGATTCAATTAAACCATCATAACATGAAGTGAAATTGGTCCAAAACAGCTGTGTACAGCTCTATAATGAAAAAAATACAAAAGACATAATAATTTTTTTAGGACTGCTTATAATGTCTTAAATTCACATGTATTTGTCAAGGATATGTATTTATTGCTAGTGTTACTGGAGTACCTCCATGAATGTCTTACAAAAGTTCCCAATGCCAGCACTGATTATAATCTCTACCAACCAGATGTGCCTTGGAGTAGCTCTTGATTTGTGCCTTCTTCCAGGTAAAGCAATGCATGTGAGGGGTTATCTGTTTGCTTTCCAGCTGTGACTCACCTGCTTTTCTTTTCTTCCTCTTTCTCTAAAGTTTTTTTCTCTTGGATAAAATTTCTGCTGCTTTGTCACTGCAGTTTTGCTATTACAAGTCATAGATTTTTTCAATTTATTTACATATTTAGCAATCAAATCCATTTACAATATGTAAGGAAGAAGGACTGATTTATAACCTGAAGGTACCTTGTCTGATATTTCTAGAGAAAAGCCCATGTTGCTTAAAGCACACTTTAGAATTCTTGTACAGTTTCCTGGTCCAGAGGAGTTTCTGTATGTATTTATAACATTTTCTATCTGCAGCAACATTTTTTTTAAATTATACCCAACTAAAACCATACGGATTCCAGATATGTGTTTTCATTTAAATTAATCTTATTTCAGTGCTTTTTTTGTATTGCATTCGTTTCATGCATTGTAATGAAAAAGCTGTTGGAAAAGATATTATACTGATTTCTTCTTTTACAAGTATTTATTAGAAGTATCTTTTTTGACTTAGGAACAGAGAGGGCAGAGAGTCTTGTGTCTGCTTGTCTTATGAAAGGCACACATTTTATTAATGCATTCAGTTCCTGACTGTCAGGGGCAGTTGGCTGAGCAGGTGTGTGCAAATACTGGCATGAAAGCCAAACAACAGTTACAGAAAAATTTGGCCCAACTCATCTCATTGGCATTCTACAAGCAATGCAATCCACACAATCTTTTATTTATTTATTTATTTATTTATTTATTTATTTTTGAAAGAGCATAAACAATCAAAAATCTCATGGAGGAAACACATGTTCAAAACACAGGTTAGAGAAAGTCTTATAAGCTGAGAGTTATTTCCATTCCATCTTTCATTTGTGTCAGCAAACTGTGAGTAGAGATTGCTTCACAGTCAGGAATTTTAAAGAGAGCCCAGATTCTGGCTTTGTAACACTAAAAATCATTTTTATTCAAGGATAAAAAATCCTTTCCAAAAAGGTAAGAGTAAAGTTAATAATGAAGTCATCCTTGGTTTTATTCCTTTGAAATTAATGAAGTTTCTCACTTTTATTTTGCCTTCTTTGACATTTTTATTACTGTTAACAGGAGTATCTCATGCTGGTGTCTGGAAAACACTGAGCACTGAGGTCTGACAGCATAAACCTCCACCTGGGAACAGCATGCAGTATCCTCTGCCTTGTCATTGACATCTGTGGGACTTCGTGTACAGGTAATATTCTCAGCTGCTGTAAAGCACAGGGTTCTGGTATTTACATGACTCTGACACCTGGTCCAGAATTGCTTCACTGATTGAACGGGGGGAGAAGTTCTGCAGAGCATACCAGAAATGCAGCAAAGAGCACAGAGCAGTCAGCCCAGCTTAATGCCTCTGGAATCCCTGGCAAAAAAACCCTGAGTGTTCAAATTTTTTGTATAAAGCCATGGTTTGGTTTCCCCTTTAAGCATATTCTGAAGTTCTTGCTGTATTAAGGAATAGAACCATCTTTATTCACTTTAAAGCAATATCAGAGCAAGATTTGGTTTAAAACACAGCAACATAGAAAATCCTATGAGGTCACCAAAATTATTTCCCACTGATGTCAGGGTAATTACAACAATGATGAAAAAATACTGTCTTACTGCAATCAGATGTTCCTCCGAGACCTTAAAACAAGATTCCTATTTCAATTCCACACAAAGGCCAAGTGAACGGGTAGTTTCTCTGCATCAGGAAAGTAAGGACATTATAACTTATTCAGATCATTCTTGAGGGGGACTTCAGATATTGATTTCTGAGCTAATCTTACTATATGCAGATGTAATCTGAGACTAATTAGGATGATGGGATCAAATATTGTGTGATCTCAAACCAGGAACTGGGATGAAAACCCCAAAATAATGGTCACTCAAGACATGTAGGCTTAATCTAGCATCTCAACTATCAATTTTTTGTACAAGCATGTGCTCACAGCTATGAATTTATGGCAGTTTAACATGTCTCTAGAATTTCTGGGGTTCAACCCATGAGCTTCCTCAAAAATTTATTTAAGATAAGAAAATTAACAATAAAACTCCTGGCATTTGCGTAACTTTCATGTAGAAATAAAATTTATTCAAATTATGACAACTTGCAGCTCCTTTATCTGTTCTATCTGCTTTACAATTGGGCCTGAACATGGGCATAAGTGCTAGATGAAAATAAACTGATTTCTGATGAGGGTAAACTCAGTATGTGTCACAAAGCAGCCAGCTCTCTATCACAAGACAAAGGGCTACTGACCCAGCAGGCAGAGTCTCACTTCAGAGGTGGACATTTACTTTGTGACAAACTATGTCAGTTACAAAATGCACATTAAAACTGTGATCTTAATAGCACAGGGGGCACAGTTTGAGTCTGTTTTAATTATTCAGGTTTACCATGCACTCATGGATTATTTCCCCAAACCGTAATCCTTTAATCATTTGGTAAATATTAAGAAGAACACATTATTCCCATGTGGCCTGTTGACTCTTAGAGTTCAAAAGTAGGCAAAGTACATTACTTTCAATTCTCTTAATGAATAATAATATGATTTTGGAGGTTAATTAAAGGATTTTGAGAGAGTATATTAGAGAATTAGATGTTTAACGTCCTTTGTGTTTAACAAGAATAACCTGAATAGTTATATAGGGATATCTATCCCTATATATAGTCCTACTGCATATTAGGACAGATATGTGACTTTTGTCAGTGTCAGAATGTGGTTTAAACCTCTTATTTACCAAAAAACATTGCCTAAATATCTTTCTGACTACTTTCTTTCCTCATCTTCTATTTTTCCTCCTTTGTAAAATAAACCTATGGATTATCAGATGAAAATTGGAAGTACTCACAACTGGAGGTCTCTCTGTGAAGTTCTTGGAGGAATATGGATAAAAGCTTGTACTTTATTGTCACTTTCACATTATTTTTTTTTCCAGAAGGGTAGAGTAGTTTAGGACATTGGTTGAGAAGAGTTTGGGGGTTTTAGGACATATTATTACTAGTTGTGTTAATAGATTTGTTTGGGTTTGGAAATAATGACAGACCTTGACAGTTCCACAAGTTGAACCACAGTACTGGCAGATGCAAATTACTATCTAAATGACCATAGTTAAGGATGGACAGGAAAAAAGCCAGAAAAAGACCTCTGAAGCACTTGGTTTCTACTACCATATTTTGTCTTCACCTTTTATTTTTACTTTTGAAAGAATATACTGTATTCAAAACCATATACTCTAAATGTTTTCTGGTTTTGAATATCTGGGTTTCTGTTCTGTTGGTGATTACAATATAGCAAATAAATCCATGGAAAAACAAAACCATGGAAGTTTAGAAGGAGCACTGTGATATGAACTGATTAGCAAAACAGCTGCTCCATATATGTCATCATCTCAACAAGTATTGCTTTTTATACCTGAGTTCAATGCTATACTTTGTTACAGACTGTTGTTTCAAAAGACTAGATATATTGCATTTAGACTTTAAGAAAAAGCATTGAATTCTGAACCTAAATCCCTAGCAAATTATATACATTCCTGACTAGTTACAAAAAATTGCACAAAAGCTTTTCTAGACTAATTGCAAATCAACGAAGCAAAACAGTTTTGTGGGAGAAGCAGAGCAAAAATTATAAAGGATCTGCCTGATTGATATGCCTGCAGGTATAAAATACATTTTGTTTTATATATATATACAAACATATATATGCACATTTATAGTTACACACAAATATAAATGCATACATTTGAAGTAACACTACTGAAAAAAAAATATTAAGGATTCTGCTATCATATGAATTTTCATCACAGGCAGGGAAATCTACTTCTTTCAGAAGATGCTAAATTAATGAATCTGCTTTTCACAGTGGGGACCAGAAGGCACAGTGGAAATTTTGCTGAAAAATTGTCAGCATGAATCATGAAAATAAAATCCTGTAAAATATTGTTAGGATATTGGTAAGTAGCTTGGTGAATAATGTAATAAATTTTAAACAATCAATTTACTCAATTAAAGCAATAATTGAATTGTGGTGTGAGCTGTTTAAAAAGTCAGCCAGCTTGGCAGACTGGCCCTTAAAGAAACTGCTCTGCAAGCATTTGACAGACTCTTGATTCTGGTTTTGAATCAAAAAACATCAAAGAAAAGCAAGAAATGTTGGGGGAAACTTGTTCTGAAATGACCATTCCTGACACTTTGGATGCATCTCCAAACTTGTAGCCATTAAACTTTTACTTTTTAATTTTTTAACTCAGTAATGTCCAGTCTGGTGATATAAACTATATGAATAAATGTGTTTTCTATGGCTCAGTTGGCATCGTGAGTTGCATGATGTAAACTTTTACTTATTCATTAAATTTGTTAAAAATTCTCATAACCAGTGTCTTTGCTGATGGATAAGAAGATACAGAAATAAACAGAAATAATGATGAGTCATGGATATATATATATATATATATATACACACATATTATTTAAATTAGTGGATCACAAGATGTTTAGTAATTAGATAACATTTTCATTTTACAGATGGAAAACTCCCCAAATACGTTTTCTGACATTTTTTGCTAATTAATTAAAACTGGAAAATGAGGTATACCTCTCTCAAAACATGACTAGACCAGAGTGGACCAGAGAAGTCATGCCTGAGGTTACCAAGCATTTGATCCAAATCCCATTGAACTCAGTGGGAGACTTTTTGTCAACTTCAGCAAGGTTTGGATGAAGCTAAAAATATTTTTCCTATATCTTCAAAGAAGATGCCAAAAATGTAATTAAAAAGAAAGGAAGAAAGTTACAGTTCTTACAAATAAATCCCCGCATTTCAGGATAACAAATATTTTTTTTTTTGTTGTAAAATAAAGTAAAATTTTGTTTTAAGTTTGTTCATTTTGTTATAAAATGAACTAAAATTTGGGCACAAGTAGAATTCAAAAATAAATGTTAACTGCACTTTATGAAAACAACAATAACATACACCTATATGTAATTCCAGCATTAACTAGCTCTTAACCTGACTATCCTCATCTATTTACAGTATTCATGCACAGAACCCACAATTTGTGCTTCCCTTTATTTTTCACAGCTGGGCATAATTTTTAATATTTTATCTTTGCTTTATCTAAAATAGCATTAAGTTGCTACCTTCATTTTAATGCTCATTTAGCATCATTTTGAGTCAAAGGTGCAATGTAAAGTAAAAAGTGAAATTGGAGAGGCCTTTAGACCTTATTCCCATTAGTTACAGTAGGAACAGGATTAATTATCAATACCCATTTTCAGAAAAATTTGTACAGAAAAATCACTTTCCACATTGCTCCGCCATTCGACATTTTGGAGTTCAGCCCCTTCCCCAGGCTGCTCCCTATTCTTTGGCCAGGCCTGTGCAATATAGGGCAATTTAGAGGCTGGGTTCAACCCAAGGAGCAAAACTTTTGACCTGCATCATGGCACAAGTGAGGGCTTTGCTGCAGTCTCTTGGCTTTGGCACACGTTGCTCAGGGACAGCAGCAGCCACCTCTGAGCTGCCTCAGAAACCCTGCCAGGACTGCAGGGAGAGGTTCCTCCTGTGGGCTGGGGGCTCTTTCATCTTTGGCTGGTGACAAGAGCAGGTAGAGAGTGGAGAAGGCTTTACAGTTGGCAGAAAAAGAAACTGGGAATTCTGTTTGTGGTCCTGAGTGTGTGAAGGAGAGACAATGATGACTGGGGAATAGAAGACTCTCTTCTCCTTCCCCTGGAGAAACAATGGTGCTCAACAAGAGAGGAGCCCATGACTCTGCAGTTTAATGTCCAGAGGGGGCTGACAAAATCTGAGAAAGAAGAAGCAGAACTTATATTACTGTCCTTAATCTGTCTCAATATTAAATGTGTTGCTAATCACTTAGGATGTCCCTGTAGTCATTGGAGAGGCGTGAGCTCAGTTCACATGCATATCTAAACAAATAGAATAAATGTGCTCATTTTCTGCAAGAAAAGGAGTGATAGGGAGTAATGCAGCCTAAATTTTAAAGCAAGAGTCCTATCCAGTCTCTGAAACAAAGCTAAGATATTTCCCTTGGTGTACACCAATGATGTAAAATACCCTGGATGCTTCCTCTCAACCTTATTGACAAAGAAGCCGTGCTAGCTTTTATATTTAAAGCTGACACTGTGTGGAGGTGGTGTGTTACAGAACACCTACCAAACTATGGTGTGACAGACATCCTTCCCCTGGGAAACCTGGGTAGAAACACATTTACTTTCAAGCAGGCTATGAGCTGCTCAGCAATAATCTCAGCTGAGGTGTTTGTGCAGAAGACCAGAAGCAGAAAAATTGCTAAGTAAAGAATTTTACAGTAAACCCTCAAATTATAGCATCTTATGTATTGATTTTTGGCATCTCCAGAGGTGGAAGGCACCTGCAGTGTACTTTTAGCACTGCAGTTATGCATGTGAGTAACTGGCTTCCATCCACAATCCACATTATTTTTTAAAATTCAGTTCTCAACAATTGGCTTAATTTTTAATGTAAACTGAAAATTAAGCTCATTGAAGTCATATGTCCCTTTTGAATTCAAGAAAGCCCAAATGCTTGTAGGATCAGCAAAAATAATAAACCTTAAAATGAACTAGAAAAACTCTTAATTTATAAAACAAGAAAGAGTTTAGCATATTAAAGCAATAATAAAGAGATATATTTAAGGTTTGTTCTTTTTGAACTCTCTCAGCTATTAACACACTTATTTAAATAAGACAGAGAAAGCACTTTTTTATAGGCAATAGATAATGTTGCTCTGCTTCTAATGTCTCAGCCTAAGTGAATAGATTTCAAAAACAAATTCATAAAACTGAAGATAAACATACTGGTAAAGGGAATAAGATACCATACAGGAAAAGAAATAGAACCTTGGACAGTGCTGTTTGTGGGTCACATTGTGCTGGAAATAAACAATAATTGATGAGTCTTGCTCATGAAGATAGTGATTTCCAGCATTATCAATAAAGTTTGCCTGGAGTCTAAAAGAAAATATATTTATATATTATAATCAGAGATTTTTTTTCAGTATTTAAAGTCAGTTTCTCAAATGAATCATTAAATGTGGGCAATTTACAGAAGTAAATCTACGTTTCCATGAAGTAATTATTATTCCTCTAATTCCTCTCAGAAAAGAACTAGTAAAATGAATTTTCAGCTTTAAAACATGGGTACAAAATGCTGTTAACCCTACAGCAGGCAAGGCTAGAATGGCAGTAACAAATTTACATTAAAAAATAGAACAAGAGTGGAAGGTTGGTGCACCTGCTATGTTGAAGGTGGGGAGAATTAACCTAGTTCACCATCTTCCCTTATCCTTATATGAAGATACATGAACAAGAGCAAAGAAAAAGCCCAATTTTTCTAGTAGTAACTGGAACTAGTAAAGTTCCAGGTCTCCTAAGGCAGGTATACAGAGAAGTACAAAGCATACAGAATACTTGCATCCTTGCAAACTTCTAAACTATTGTGCCTTTGAGTCACATTCTCTCAAATAATTGTCCAGTCATTTTACTTTAAAATGTATTATGATTTTGCTAGAGGAAATTGCTTGAATATCATTTATCATTAAGTAGTTGCAAGATGTAAAAGCTTCAACAAGGAGAAGGGGGGGGAGGCCTGCATTTGAGTCACAACAAGTTCATGCAGTGCTCCAGGCTTGAGGCAGAGCAGATGGAAGGCTGCCCTTTGGTAAAGGAGCTGGAGGTGCTGGTCAGCAGCAGCTGAACACGAGCCAGGTGTGCCCAGGGGTGGCCCAGGAAGGCCAGTGGCACCTGGCCTGGATCAGCAATAGTGTGGCAGCAGGAGCAGGGCAGGGATTGTCCCCCTGTGCTCAGCACTGGTGAGGCCACAGCTCAAATCCTGTGTCCAGTTTGGGCCTCTCACTACAAGAAAGGCATTGAGGGGCTGGAGTGAGTCCAGAGAAGGGCAGCAGAGCTGGGGAAGGGTCTGGAGAGTCTGTCATAGGAGAAATGGCTGAGGCAACTGAGTGTTTAGCCTGGAGAAAAGGAGGCCCAGGGGAGATCTCATCCCTCTCTACAGCTGCCTGAAAGGAGATTGTAGCAAGGTGGGGGTTCATTACTTTAACCAGGTAACAAATAATAGGATGAGGAAATGGCCTCAAGGTACACCTAGGGAGAATTAGATTGGATATTAGAAAAAATTTCTTCACCTAAAAAGTTGTAAAACATTGAAACAGGCTGCCCAGGGAAGTTCTGGATTCCCCATCCCTGTAGTCACATGCAGATGTGACTACAAGATTCAGTGGTGGACTCGGTAATGCTTGGTTAATGGTTGGATACAATTCTTTCTTAGAAGTCTTTTCCAAACTAAACAATTCTATGATGCTAAGATTCCATGTGTTTTCCTGCAAAAAACCCATTTCTTTTAGTGACTAACAATGCATGGCAAACTTCAGTTTTAGTTTTAATGTTACTGACCAGTAACTCAGTAGAAAATACTACACCTTAACAGATGGAAATAATAATAATAATAATAATAAAGTCTAAAAAATTTAGTCTCTTCTCTCTTACATGCCAGTTTGACAAAAACTAACATTTGGCATTACAAAAACTATTCCACCTTTTTTAACAATCAGTTTGGATGATGCGTTTTCTTCTAAATACACTGCTTTATTTGATGCAGTTTGTGGCAGTGTTGCTAAGAAATATTTTGATGATAAGATTACTTGGCCATTAAACTGGTGAATCTGACATTAGCAAACATAATCATGGTTGCTAGTGGCTATGACTTGGTGTTCATCCCAGTACTTTCCCAGCTAATTGTCCCTTTCCCACTTTATACAAATTCCTTGCTTTGTTGCAGCTGTTAAACACTGTATTTTGATTGGTGTACACTTGGATTATACAGGGGTTCAAGAAATAACAGCAGTTTTATCTCAAATAAGGTCTCTGAGTTTCAAGAAGCTGAAATGTTTTTCTATTTCCACTGGGGTTCTGCCAGTTAAGCAGTTTCTAAATACAGTAAGAGTAATATACAAGAAATATTGTGAAAAATGTCAATCCTATTTCAGTATGGAAAATAGATTTAAATTTGTGTTCTCTGGCAAGTATATTTTTATGTCCATTATACTATTTCCACAGCTGTATATTTTTTAGAATATGACCAGTAAATCTCTGGTTTTGATACAAAATGTAGTGTTTCTAGGCATTAGCAGTGTGGAATTTTAGCATCTGGGAAAAAAGATAATGGCATGCAATGCCTTTCCTCTCAAACGTGTCTTCTAGCTTGTGTACAAGTTCACAGTGAGAAGGGCTGAATGTTATTACAAGGTGATGGCTGCTTAGTGATCCTCTTGAAATTATTTGAGTGGGTTCAGCCCAGGCACAACATTTACATCTCAATTAACTAGTACTGGCAGAAATAAGATAGAATGACCTTTCTTTAAAAGGCAAAAAGGTCATTATAAATATCCAGTGCTATTTCAGAATTTAATGAGGACTGTTTTTCCACAGGCCCAATGGGTGAGGGAAGATGACAGTTTGACTGCTCGTGTCACAATGCTGGTAGATACTCATTCAGGTTTTGTGTTGCCTCCCTTTTCCCCTATGCTTTAAGAAGCCTCTCAGCATGAAAGATGCAAACAAATGAGTAATATATCTGAGAGTGTTTGGAAGGCTCTCCCTTGAAAGTTGCTCTTTAAAGGGAAATACATCTCCTTAGACTCTAAATACATCTCTTAGACTCTCTAAGCAGCCATTCAGCCACCCGAGGCAGCCTTGACCTGGGAGATACTAGGAGGAATAATCCTAAGAGGAAAAGCTACATAGGAAGGAAATTTTCAGACCTAACCCTGGCCCAAACATTAATCTTAACTCTGCCCACCTTTGCAGGGCTCAGGGGGGGAGTCATGCTTGACAGGGCTGGGCTGATGTCAAGGAAAAAGAAGTCAAAAAGAGGGTCTGCAAACAGTGGAAGTTCTTGTGGGCCAGGCAGATGCAGCTGGGATGCCTGAGGTCAGATGAGTGTTTGTCTCTGCTAAACAGTGTGGGTAAGGGTTATATCTGTGGTTTGTGTAACATTCTTTGAATTTCACATCAGCAGGGCTTTTGCTCCATCTGTATTTGGCACACAAAACAGCCCCTGCCCTTAGCTACTCCTGTCCTGAGATTCACAGACACCTGCTGACTTCACAGAAACATTTTCTCTGCCTCACTGGGAATTTTTCTTAGTGTGGGGTGCTTCTGCTTGTAAGGAGGAAAGAAGGATCATTACCCATTTCAATCCCTTCCACCTCCCTGGTAGGAAACTGTGCCAAGTACTACTACCAAACACTGGAGAACTGGCTGCTCTTTGTGCCATCGATAGCAGAGTCATGAAATAGGAGATGGGCAACACAGAGGAGAAGATAGCTACTGATAAAGCTGGTTATATTCAGCTTTGACATGAGTAGATTCTGTAAACTTTGCAAACATGATGTTACCTCTAGTTCATCCTAATAAATTTCATTAGTGATGTGTAGTTTATTTCAGAACACAAAGGATGAACTCAAATATGAAAAGAAACTTAATATGTTCAGCTCAAAACCTATTCAACAGGACCACCCCAGGGTCTTCATTCATTGCCCATTAATGTCAAATTTTTCTATCCCTGGGACACTCAGCAATGTCTCGCCTCAGAGTCAGATGTGTTGCTAAAATTAATCTGAAAGAACTTTAAATAATGTCTCAGGAGGTACCTTTCTCAGCCCAAATATCTTGTTTTTTAAAAATCCATAATATAGTTGGTGGTACACAGTTGCTTCTGAAGTAATACTTAAATAAGATACTTGTGTGACAATTTAAAATGTGTTTTACCTACAATTACGGTCATACTTCCTTTCTATAAAAAGACATCTCTTTAAAAGGTAGGATTCACTTGCACTTCTGGTTTTGTTTTTTTTTTTTTTTTCCTTGTTTGAACACATATGTATATTTGAGATTAACAGTCTTCTGAAGAAAATGAAATCTGCATTCCTTTGCCCTGGCAGCCAGGAGAGCCAACCTTGTCCTGGGGGAGATCAGGCCCAGCATCGCCAGCCGGGCATGGGAAGAGATTGTCCTGCTCTGCTCTGCACTGCACTGGGGTGGCCTCATATTGAATACTGTGGGCAGTTTTGGGCAGCACAATATAAGGAAAATATTAAGCTGTTGAAGAGTGTCCAAAGGAGGGTGGCGAAGATGGTGAAGGGCCTTGAGGTGAAGCCGTGTGAGGAGCGGCTGAGGTCACTTGGTCTCTTCAGCCTGGAGGAGACTGAGGGGAGACCTCCCTGCAGTCACAACTTCATCATGAGGGGAAGAGAAAGGGCAGGCACTGATCTCGTCTCTGTGGTGACAGTGACAGGACCCAAGGGAATGGTCTGAAGCTGTGTCAGGGGAGGTTTAGGTTGGATGTCAGGAAAAGGTTCTTGATCCAGAGGGTGGTTGGGCCCTGGACCAGGCTCCCCAGGGAAGTAATCACAGCACCAAGCTTTGCAGAATTCAAGAAGTGTTTGGTCAATGCTCTTGGGCACATGGTGTGACTCTTGAGGATGGTCCTGTGCAGGGCCAGGAGTTGGACTTTGAGATCCTGATGGACCCCTTCTAACTCAGCATATTCTGTAATTCTGTGAAGAAAACTGAAAAAGAAAATATTTTGCCTGATGTGTTATTTGATGCATGACAGGATAAGCACAGAAACTAAAATTTGGCTGCAGTCACTTGCTACTCAGCAGGCCAGCTGTGTTACCTTCTCTCCAAAGAGTTCATGCTTTCTCTCGCCATCTTTTAGGCTTTCTGCATTTTGTGTAAATATCCTTTCTCTGCTCCTTTGATTCTTCTCACTTTTCTTACTGCTTTCTTACTTTTCATACTTCTTGTGTCTTCCTCTCCATTACCCTTCTGTATTTTCACTGTCCTTGACATGCTTCTGTTGTGTGGGGTTTATTTGTTTATTTTTGTGACCTTAAAGCATTCCATACCCTGCAGAAATGCATTCTGAATTATCTGAGAGATCATGCAACTCGTAGCAATACAATGTTTTGTAGTGAAAGGGTTGATTCGTTTTTCATCCAGGCGTTGTGCTATAGCACAGATGATTTCTCAGTGAAAATGGCTCTCAAATCCTCTTAATTTCTGATTTTCATTTCCACTTATTTTTAGAGATGAAAGAAGAAAAAGCATAGGAATAAATGGTCTTTAAAATAACCTTTTAATTTTTTTTGCTCTTCTACTGTTATTGTTTTCTCTCATAATTTTCTCTCTTCTCCTTCCATTGCTCTCCTTTGTATTTTAAAAGCCCAGTGCCTACAATATTTAGTAATAATGCTGTTGTTATAGATGAGCAAGTTTAGTTCCTATATTAATCCAAATAATCTTTAATATTGGTCAAATTAATATTTCATACTGCTCAATAAATCAATTTTTTCAGAAGATTGTTATACCTAACACGTATTCATCACATGCAAGTTACCTCATTTTAGGCATTTTTCTAAAACTAAAATTTTTAATTTTTAATTTTTCTACTAAGATCACTACATGGTCATTACTTTCCCCAACTATTTTAAATATCAGTGATTAAAACAGAACACCCTTCTAAAGGTAAGGTCTACCTCATCTCAGATTCAATAGAATGATTTCTCTCCTGTTTTCTCACCTTGTTTTGGAGCCAAATGCCTTAATTCTTTGTAAACAGTACTGCTTTTTGTCCAGTAATCACTTGAGAAGCTAATATACACTCAGCAGATGGTCAGTTCTTCCTCTGAGACCCTAGTGTCTGACCAGTTAATTTCTACTTTGTTGTGCATTTCCTTATTTATGAGAACCATGCTAAAGTTCTCTTCTCAGTAATTCCATTTTTACAGCTGCAATAATTTACGATCGAAATTTTCCTGCAGATGCTGTAAATCTCATACACTTAATACAAATAATCCTTTGATTTATGTTAACCTCAAATCTTGCAATCACCATTGTATTCTTTATGATTTTAATGAAAATGTGGAAAATGAAACTCTATGGTGGGCTTAGGGAACTGATCCCCCAGTTGCAGAGGCAGATGAACCTTACCCTTCTCAGCTGCACTCCTCAGATTTCTACCAGTATAAATGGAAGTTTGAGATGTGTGATAGCTCAGTAACATCCCTGGTGGAAGTTAGGATATTTCTGCAGTGCGCAGTGCAAGGATATTTTTCAATTATCAAGAATATTTTTCTATTCTCTTATGTTTTTGGCTAGATTATTTTCCATATTATTCTGCCCGACAATCACTTCCTTTGTAGTGTTCATTTGATGTGGAGTGTTTTTGAATTAGGGAAGAGGAGGATGAGATAAGCAAAATCATCCAGGATTTAAGAAAAAGGACAGGGAATTTCCTGAAGACAGGAGATGCTTAGACAGTTAGCTTTGAAAAAGAAAGAGCCTTCCAGAAGATGAAGGTCCAACAAGGGCATTGCAGGCTGTCAGCAGAGCTCCCAGCCTCTGTTGTGTTGTGCTCAGTGACTTGCTAAGGGTCTGAGCTCTGTTGGGACACATCAGTGTGTGGCTCTGCTGTGCTCAGACCACGTCCCACTCCCAGGACACATTGCCAAAAAGTCACAGTCACACCCTGCTACAAGTACTCAGGAGGGACAGTTAATCTCACTGCTTTAACTGCTGAAGAGACAGTAATGGGAAATTGATAAGAAGCTTAATGTTATTAAACACCTGTGAGAAACCATTTAAGGCAGAAGACATTTCTGCATCACTGAACCCATAACTCTGCATTCACACTTCATGATGCTTTTAGTGGAAAATCCAAGGCAATTAATGGCTATATTTCAGTAACTGTTCTGTACTTTATGTCACCTCATAGCGGTCCCAGGGAAGTACATATAACAAACAGATGATCATGAAATAGTTATCAAAGCTGATGGTCAAGTGGATGGACAAGTTCCATGGTCTGCTTGGAAACTGTATTTTGTACATTCAAATTTATCTTTTTCTGAACCAGAAACTTCAGTGATAGTATTGATAGCTAAACCGAAACAATGAAAACGATGTTTTTGCTGTTCCAATGCAAACTGAGCGACTGGTTAATTTTGCAGTTTATGGAAAATCACTTCAGGTGTGAGGGCCAGCTTCAGAGACAGCTGTAAAGGATTGAAAGCAGACAGGCAGGTGTTGAGAGCCCTCACTCATGCACTGAATGACAGTGGTGTGAACCAGGTCATGTCTAGGAGCCACAAGGTTGTGGGATGAATACAGAGTCATGCCTGTGCTCCCATGACCACTGGAGAGGCAGAGCTAAATACTGTGAACACAGTGAAATGCTGCACTTCCCAGGGAACTCTGGATCAAAGCTAGCTTGAAGCATAGGCAGAACTCAGGCATACACTGAATCAAGCTTAGCCTCCAGTTTTGTGTAAGTAAATCCTTCAATGGGTCTGATCTTACTTCCTGCTAAACCCTTAATGACAGCGTATCAGGAACCATTAACTTAAAGGAAGGTAAATGCTGTTATATAATTTGCAAAATCTGGAATTTTGAAAGCATGAAACTATTTAAATATTTCAAATTTTATTCATCTTTTCTAAATGTAGAGTTTTTCTTCAGAGTTTATCCCCATCCTTTTTGATACTGCAACAGTGCCCAGCAGGCAATGCCAGACTAGAGGTTTCTTGGTAGAAAGGAGAGAGAAGTGCTAAACTTCCTCTATGGGATTTTTACAGACTTTTAGGACTTCTGTAGTTCAGAGCCACTGACTTATAAGCATTTATCATTGCAAAGTCCATTGCCAGAAAGGAAAGAGTACCTTGAAAATGAAGATATTTTTGCATTTCTGTGTTTTGATCACTGATATACAGAACAGCTAGAGCATAGGATGATTTAAAACTGATGAAAATTAGAAAGTAAATGTCCAGTGAATAAACCCTAATAATTATTTTTAATAATACATAGGAATTTGTAAATCAGGAGTGTTAATGGAAGTTGTAATTTACCAAACAAAATACAGAATTAACACATCTGTTTAGTGAAAAGCTGAAATTTAATATAAACATGTTGTTATTTACTAGGAGAAATCCCCATGAAAGAAAGAAGGTTATTGTCATCCTGTGGCCAGTGCATTTGGTCATGTTTTCTGAAGATGTCATTGTGTTAAAGGTGGTGGCTGGGGGGCTCTCTCTTCCCTTGTTCAGTGAGTGCCCTTTGGCAGAAAATTGATGCTGATTTTGGGTTTACAAACACAGAGTACACTGAGCCAGGAAGAGCAACAGGTCTGTAGCAGGAAAACAGAAACCACCATGATAGGCTGAGGCAGTCAAATACTCTTTGTTCTACAGAATATTTTGTTTTGATGAATTTTTTCCCAGTTTTCTGCAGGCATCTCTTTATTAACTCTTATTAACTTATTGGCGACTGGGTTTCAGTTCAGTACTCAGACTATGCAGAACTACAACAGAAGCTTCCTGAGGGAGAAATTTTGGATTTTGGCTCAGCCTTCATTAACCTATAAAATGGAAAAGAAATAGAAAACATAAAACTTTTGACGTACATTGTAATTGAAACAATGAAAAAATCCGTAAATCCATCTTGTTTTAGAGACCATAAATCTTCTGAACTATTCAATTGCTGATCAAAAGTGAGATTTTTTAAGAATGTGCTATAGCTATAAAAGGGGCTGTTCTCTGCTGTAATAGGGGATCTGATATGAACTACAGTGAATGTATCAAAGCACATTGGTTTTACTCTACAAAAATAGAAGTAATGAGCAAAATAGTTTTACCAACTAAGATCTTTTTCCTCATGTTTTCATTCTCAAGAGAACTATTGATTTCCTATAGCCTTGGCTCCATGCCTTCTGAAACACACACAAAAAGAAATCACTATAAAAATTTGCAATATTTGCTGCAGGCTGCAGTGGTAACTTTCTATCATGTCTCCTTCCCCTCTGATATTGTCCTGTTGTACAGCAAATTCTGCAATGGAATGCAAAAGCCAGTTTGTAGGCAACTTTTCTTTTATAAAGTTTTGAACTGCTGTTTTGAGGGGAAAAGGGCACGTTGTGAATTGCATAAACTGCTGTCATCACATGTTTTATGGATTGCTTTGCTATCATGCTGTATATAGTATGGCACCAAGAGCCCAAGTACACATGAATCTGGATGAGACAGCAAACTTTAAATGCTAGGAGAGATCTAAGGCTGAGCTGTCACTCATATCTCTGTTCTCCTCATATTCATGACTTTTGAGACAATTTCCTTTGCAAACATAGGAAAATATGAAGTATGGATAATATCTTTCACCATTGGAATTTGAAGGAAAGAAAATGATTCTGGCCTTCATGGAGTTGTGCACATCTAGCTCTAAAAAGTGAGATTTGGATAGGAAGCTGTGTCTAATTCAGTTCCTACATGCCCTGAATGTCTTGTGGTTTCTGCACACCTGTATATACACTAGTGTAGGTAACTCTGGAATTGGACAAATCCTAAATGCAATTAATTATTTTCTCAAAGCAAAACCAAAGTTTTTTATCTTTTTCTTCATCTAAATCTGTTTGTGCTGGCATAGTCTGCTTCAGCAGTGTGTGTGCTGAAGGCATTCACTGGCTTATGGCTGCTGTAACATGGCATCAGTTTGGTTCATGAAAGGATTGCGTTGTATCCTTAAACTTGGGTCCATCATGTATCTTAGATTTTGAAAAATTTGGGCAGTTTCATGTAAATTTAAGAAATACAGTCTCAACAAGAAATATCAGAAAAAAGAAGGTTTTCATTTCCGATTAAATTTCTCTGCAGTTGATACACTGAGGTGAGGAAGAACAAACCCGTTTTTTGGAAGGCTTTCCTTTATGTTTTATGTCAGAAAGATAAAAAAAAAAATGAGCAAGAGGAAGGATAGGGACAAAATTTCAGTGATTAGGGAAAAGTAAAAGATATGTAAAAGAAGAAAAATGATAGATATTAGAGAGAGGTAACAAAACTTCGCCTCTTACATCTGAACTTTCACTGGTTATTATGTTCCCTTCCAGTTCTTAAACTTATGAATTTTAGAGGACAATGTGGGATTTCCTTCAGTGAACTTGTCTGGGAGATGCTTGGTAAAGTAAAACGTCCATTACACTTTGAATCTATTCCATTAATTCTGTACTGCAAAGAAAAAATAAGCATGAATCACAATCACACTAACACTTGTTGGATTTTCTTCAGTGGCATTTTTTTGCTTTTTTCCATTGCTTCTCTCAGTGAAAACTTTTGTCTATTAGAGGTGCTGAGCTTACAAAGAAACCCTTGAAAATATATCTAAAAAGGCAAACAGTGTTTGCACAGAAAAGAACAGTAAATTGAAGAGAGAAGGAATTCTCTTTCTAAATCAGAAAATCAATCCTCTGTTAAAAACAAACAAACAGACAACCCCCAAACAAGCAAACAAAACTCTCAAATGCACTAGCCAACCCCTCAAACAAACACCATGTCACAAATTACTTGTTAAAAAAACTTTTGGCAGAATTTTGGATTTTTGATCTCTGCTCCCTGCCAGCCTCTGTGAGTTTACAAGACTTGGCATCCTAACTTGTTATTTTTCTTCTTTACTCTTACTTCTGGATAGTCCAAGTCTATGTCAAGTCATTTTTTTTCTTCTTTTATCTGACATATACATCCTTCCACCTGTCAAAACTTGAATGTCTAGATAGTCTGGTGTGATAAAGGCCTGAGGAAAAAAAACATTTTAAGATAATCATGCCATAAGCTTAAGCATAAGGTCTACAATAAACATTTTTTTTCTCTAACTTCTGATTCATATTTCTTGTGGCCTTTTCATCATCAGGATTTCAGAATTTCTAACAGAAACACAGTAGATTTAGGATTAAAATGCTGTGTGCTTGAGGATGTGCATATGGATTTTATCAGGAGTTTTGTTGTCTCAGTCTTCACAGGGCTTTCTCAAGAACTACAATAATGCAGATGCCAAAATTAAGTCTACTGAGATTGAATTTTTCCTCCTCTATCTATGGAAGTGCAATTAAATAGGACAATACAAAGAAAATCCTCTATTCTTTAAAACTGCTTTCATTCCAGTTTGCAGTTTTTCCTTCATTCCATAAAATTATTTTCTGATCAATGTGGGGGTCACACAAAGACAATAAAAAGAACAACTCTGGAATATGCCTTTAGCATCACAGAAACTTAAGCATGCTCTGCAGATCATACAGGTTGCCTTAAATAGGTGGTGCATTTCCAAATGAAAGCATAAAGCAGAATGGGAATGATATGCAAATAGGAAAAATCAGTAGCAGTTATGCTTACATGGGACTACAATAAACAAACTGCCTTGTTTGTATTGTACAGCAGTAGATTTAACCAAAAAGAAGTCGCAAGGTTTTTTGGTGTGTGTGTGTGTATTTCTCTAAATAAAACATTTCCTAACAAAACAAGTGACTAACTTAGAGTGGAAAGTCTGTTGAATATCAGTGTTGGTTCAGTTTTTGGAAGCACAGAGTAAATAAACTAAAGGCAGGAGAATTCTCATGGAATTGAAGTATACCTTACAGCAGATGATTCTAATGTTGAATGTATGAATACATGTGAATACTTAAGGTTAGGAATGTTAAGAAAAAAAAATAAAATACAAATATGTGATATCAGTCTGTAGTTTTTTTGTCATTGAATGTACCAGGATGCAGTAAAAATCTAAGAATGTCGGAACATGTTTTGACCAAGTCATTACTATGTTTTGATAATTCATTAAATAATGCATTCAAGGAATTACTGTACACTTAAATATATCTAAGAACAGTTTAATTATTAGAAAGTCCGAATTAAAACTTCAAGTATTTAAATTTTTTTTGCTTTGCATCAGATTCTAGAGAAATAGGAGAACATTATATTGCTCATAGCACTCAAAGCAAACAGTGGTCATAAATAACAGTAATTTTGTCTTGTAGTAAAACTTAAACTACTTTGTGGAAAAGGTTAGCAAAAAATCTAGAAAGGAAGGGTTGATACACTGTGGAAAATGATTCCAGAGCTAGAGCTCTAGTGAGGTAAATGTTCTGAAAAGAGACAGATACACAGATACACAGTGTAAGGGCAGAGAGGGAGATATATAAAAAGAAATAATGGAAAGTCAAAGGTATAAATTAAATCAGCTTTGGAAAAGTACACCTTTATAATACCTGTGAAATAAATTGATTTGGAGAAAAGACTTCGCAAGTTTGTAGAAAGTTTGGGTCAAATTTTGCTTATTCTGGCATCAACTTTTTAAACTTCTATAGACTTAGACTGACAAGGGCTTCCTCTTTCCCCAGAAATTTCACCTGTGGCTGTGACCTGGAGAGATTCATCCCTTTCAGACCTACATGCCATTCTACAGACTTCAGACTCGTGGCAGAAGGGCATGGGCTTCATACATCTCTCTGCAAACCACAGGCCATGTCAGGGGTATGGCAAGCTAAGGCATTAATTTTTCATAGTTCAATAGAAATATGAAATTTGATGCTAACTAAGTTCTTTCTGCTTATTTTAGTTCTCACTACTGAAGAAAGAATAATTCAGAACCTCACTGCTGTCTTCTTAAACTCAGTAAGAAACATCCTTTACCGGTCTTGGTATAGCCCATGTATCAGGAGCCAAAACTTCCTGGCTCTCTGTCTTCAGATCTTCTAACTGATCCCATACATTGATATTGAGAGATTACAGAAGATCTGACCCAAAATGGACCTGTTTTGTAAACACCAGTGAACCTGTAGCATCCCAGTACTCCCAGAAACTGATAAGTTTGCGCATAACTGAGTTCAGAACATCTTACATTCTGCACTATTTGCCAATCTCAACTGTGTAATGCAAGGAAGGAGCACAAATGGCTAACTCTGTCTTTCTACTGAATATGGTGACATGCAAATATCCATTCTCATTTTCTCTGTCATGTTTGATGTCTGTAGGTGGGCTGGCCTCGGTTTCAGAGCAGCTAGCACATACCCATCCTGATGCTGGCTGGTGACTCATTTAGAAGACCACAGTGATGTGTCCTACCAAGTCATGAGTGCTTAGATGAGTAGGAGATTGTGGCAATCACAGGCTGTGACAGCAGATCTTCTCAGTGGTGGCCAAGAGCGCATCAAAACTGACAGAGAATACTGAATTCAGATCAAAGTCTACCCATGCTTGTGTAGCACTTATGGACAAATCTGAAGATACCTAAAGGAGTCCTCAAAGCTCCAGTACAAACACTCTGGCCAAGAGTTTTATATCTTTTATCACTGTGGTGCAGGACTGTAAAACAATTTTTTTCTCATAGTTTAGAATCACCACAAAATTCAGCAGTCTTTGGTCCCAGACTAAGGTAATACTCTTTGAATTCATCTTATCTACTCTAAATACATTGCAAAATGTTAATTAAAGATTAATAGTACTTTTCCCCAGCACAAAACATCCTAACCATCGAAGCTGTCATTCTGTACATGGTGTTGTCCCAAGAGAATTAACAAGTGTCATACAAGTTATGCAGTCTGGTGTAAAGCTCTCCACCACAAGGAGAAAGATGCAGCCTCACTCTGTCATTCCCAGGTGAGTTGGCTGGGCAGGCCTTGTCTCTGTCATCATTTGACACAGAAGTGTTATCGCTGTCATAAACAGAGTGCTTAGTAATGTCTGTCTATATATAGAGTAAGAGCTCTTTTGGGGATGGATGTTTTTTTCTGTGCTGTTTTACACCATGGCCACACTCATGAGACATTCTTAACTGTCTGAAAGCCTGAAAGAGTTGTGGCAGCACAGGAAAGTGGTGAATAATGATAAGAAGCATTGAGTCTGTCGAACAAAAGCAAATTTGAGTTACAGGTTACAATTACAAATGGCTGACATGCAGAATAAGCCTTGCTAGCTCTTACTTGATAAGTAAACCAAACATTCATGGTTATAAATCATATTAGACTGACAGTTGTGTCATACTGGTGACTGAAAGAAGCTAAATGCCATTATAATGGGACCCGGTAAGACTCACTTCCAAAATATGTTTTATTACATTTTGAAATAGCTTATATTAAGCTAAACAATGAGGGATTTAATTACTTCAAAGCCTGTTGATTCATTATGAGACAACAGTTTTTAGTACAATATTTGGCAGCTGACTCATCTCAGGATTCAGCTGGTGCCTTACATAACATAATGTGGTGATTGAGATGCAGCATAAATCATGCAGCACTGAATATCTGAGAAAAACACATCCACAGTTGTAAATAACAACATGTTGCATAGAGAAAAATCAATATCAAACCAAGTATCAGTTTCCTATTCACACATAAAAAACCACATATGCACAAATTGTGCATACACAACTACTCTTTCTGTTGTTGCTGACAAATTTCCTTGCCATTTTTTATATCAGGATTTCTTACCGACCTTGCCATCTCTCACAAATAAAACAGCTCAGTTGGTAGGTAGTTTTCACTTACCAGATTAGACTTGAGCCCCCTAATATTTTTTCACCTGCTGTTATAATTAGGCCCAGGAGAAAAGAAAGGCAGCTATTTTACCTCTCTCTCATTGTGTCATCTCATTTTTATTAAAACTGAAAAAAATCCCTTATAGTTGCAGTGTTTTTGTGTAGCAGAAACCAGCAGAATCATTAGGCTGAACAGAGATTGACCCTTTTCTTGCTGTGCCCTGACTTTTCAGCACATACAGCATTATTCCACATTTATTATTATTTAAAATGTATGTGGTGTGTGCTTCTTGCTCCGCTCAAAACCAAATCCGTTTGAACCATATGGAAGGATCCTAGAATAACAACCTGAGTTCATCTTAGGTTGCATTCCATGAGTGATTTTTATGCCAAGTGCTTCCTACATGAAGAGATATGAGGAAAAAAAATGATAATTTTGTGCTACACCTAAGGAATGCACTGTTAGAAAACCTGAATCCCACACTTTAGTTGTTGGAGCTACATTTTCATGTTAGCTGTAGGCTAAAATCCCTGGCTATCCTCTGTGCCCATGTGTTGGCTAACCTGCAGTGAGCCTGGAAGGGGAGATGGAGGAGGGCTGGCAGAGCAAGAGGAGAGCCAGAATGTGTTTGACTTCTCCCCTGCAGGTAATACATGCCCAGCTGCACTGACTCCCATGGCTGCACACAGACAAGGGTGTCTATCAAAGTAATCTCCATTTAATACCCTTAATTTTAGTAAAACCTGTGCCACAGTGCCTACTACTGCCTTGTGTAATCTCTGTGCTACTCATCCATGGGTAATGGAAAGGAAGACACATCTCTGCTGATGTATCTGCAAGACCTGCTGTAATATAAATGCATAGCAGATTAAGTAGAACAAGGAATATTAAGGACAAAAATTTGGTACAAAGTCACAAATGAATCAACTCATACTCTGTAACAATTTTTTCAATTGCCAACAACCTCTACTTTACTTCACTTGTGATGTCCTCTTGCCTCTGGCAAAATCACATGGAAAATTAAAGAGATGTTCTGTTGGCCAAATCATGACCTCTCTCTTTGCTTTGAAGTGACATACATGTTCTGCTAAAACTGTAATTACTCATTAACACACTGAGATGTACACTGATGGTGAAATACAACATATTCATAAGCCATGAAGCTGTCAAAAAAAATCTTTTCCAAACCTTATTTCTGGTACTATATTAATTTTATTTTCAATATGTATTCCTACATTGAAGAGATTTGACAGATCTACATTTGAAAATTTTGGTGACTTCCCAAACTGGCATATGAATGCCTGTAATTTCTGATTAATGCCCTAAAGTTGAAGAATCCCTAAAAATACTGGAGTAAAAAACTATTTGTGGTAATTTTTTGTAGTATGTGTGTTTGAAACTGTGCAGGACAAAAAACTTAGAACAGCCATATGTTAATTTATTATGGCATCTTTTTCAGCTACATTGTCAGACAAAATGCTCTTAAAATGAGAAAATACTACTCTTAGCTACCATGTTTTTACTTTACTAATACATATTAAAAGGCTGAAAAGGTAATATTAATGATTCCCAATGACCCAAAGCATACCAAACATTATTGCTATGCTTCATTGTGTTAAAATAAGAAAATGTCTTGTAATGTTTTTTACTTGAACTAATTTTCTTGTGGTGGCTGTGTTTGCAAGATAAATGTTAACATATCAATAGCCATTAAGGCATAGACCTCAAAAAAGCAGAGCACGAAAATGTCTCACTAAAGTCAGCACCAAAGACAGGTAGTTGGATTCTGTGGGAATCTCCCAGCCCTGCAACTCATTTTTTGCTGGTGAAGAATATACACAGAAAGGTATTAAATGTGGAAGCAGTGCCAGATCCTCTCTGATGGAAAAGGTAACAGAGAATCTAGTTCAACAAGCTCTTTCCTGGTGTATTTAAAATGTGCACAGGTGCATGTAGGCTGACAGGGGTCTCCTGTAGAAAGGTCTGACACAGTGCCAGAGGGAGAAGTGGGTCTGTGAGCAGCCTGAGCTCAGCCTGCATTTATGGCAGTTTAGCCATGCTAAGGCTAAGCCTCAGGCCTCCTGAGCCCAGTGGTGGCAAGCATACAGCTGAGTCAGAAAATAGGATGAACTTCATCTGCTCCATGCCTTGTGTTCCCAGGGACAGTGTGGACATAGCCTGAATCTAAATAAAAGCATGCTGTTGAGGTTTTGGGAAAGCTCCTGAGAAACTAGATATTATACATGCTGGAAAGAGTCTTAATATGACATCTACTAAACCATAAGTATCAGGAGGTAGTAAAGAAGTGAGACTCAGAACACTGTGTAAGAGACAAGCAATATTGTGGTTAGGAAAAGGAAGACATGATGGTTGAGAGAAGGAATTTGCAAGTAATGAAAAGGAACCAAAAATCCTGGAAGGTTTATTGATTGCATTATGATATTTGTGAAGAAAACGTATCATTTGGAGTAAAATGGTGAAAAATCAGCAGCATAACTGTCTAATGCATGAAGAAATGTCAGATTTTTAGAAAATAAAAATGTCTTCTCCTAGATTAAGTGCTGGAAAAGAAGGTTGGATTTTGGATATGTGAGGTCTTCATCAAAGGGAAGTTTTGAAGTTCTTTACTATTGTTATTTTTATCTAAAGAGAAACCTTATCAAGTTGTTTGTCCATTTATAATAAAAATAGGTGCTAAAAATCTGCTCAGTGATTATCAAAAGAAATTTAAGTCAGTTAAGTGGGAAAAAAACATCTAATTCTTGGAGAAGTACTAGAAGTGAACCAGTGACATTGTGAATTGCTTTCTTTTGAAGGTCTTTTAAAAATAGATTAGACAAATATGTAGCCCTTCTATCCAAGACACATTAGTCAGTCCTTCTACTGTTATTTGGAAATTCACTAAGTGGTATGGTTGAAGTCTGATTTTCAAAGACATGTTCATGTGAGAGTTCCTTATTTTCTTTTCCCCTTTAACTAATAGCTGCTATTTGCTGATTTTTGCGATTTTTGCTGCTATCAAAAGGAAATTAAATGTTTAGTAAAATTATAATGCTGTAATCTATATGCAACCATTGGAATACTGTTAAATTATGTCAGGTTGTTCCCATAAACATGTGAAACACTGATAATTATGTGACCAAATCCATCAAAGTGATAAGGTTCTTGCTGAGTGCACAGATTCTCATGCGAAAGCCAGTATGTTGCAAAGGAGGGAGTGAGCAGATTTTCACAATCAAATTTCCAGGCTAAAAAAATCCAAACAAACCAACAAGAAACATCACTGAGAGGCAAAAATGAAACTCTCAACATAAAGTGAACTAGTACAGAAAATTCCAGAAGAAGATGTATCACGGAAGAAAAGCCAATGAAAGGGTCAAAAAAGTAAACATGTTTTTTTAAATTTTATTTATTTCTTAGATGGGTGCTTCTATGTTCTCTGGGCTACAGTGAAATGCCTGAAGGGATTTCTGTTAGTGCTTGAAGAAGAGCTTCTCCATTATTTTAAAACTCCACTCACCAATTTCATTTCACTATTTTAAAATCAAAAAATATGTGTATCTTATACTGCAGATATCCTGACTGATTATAAAAAGCAATCCCCAGATATTGCAGATATAATACAACAAACTACATATATATATATATGTGTGTGTGTGTGTGTGTGTGCATATGAAAAAGAAAGAACCAAAATATGGGTTTGTGCTCATAATAAAACTCTTGCAAACTCCTGCCTCTCTTCTGTCTTTACCAGCTCAGCCTCATGAATTTTAGGGCACTTTGCCCTAAAGCCCAAGACTTTTGACTGCATGTCACAATTACAACAGTGAGAAAGCTCATGGAGAAAGACCTGTCAGAATCCTTTTGTTCTAGACCACTGTAGCATTTTCCCGTGTTCCTCTGCTGAACGCAACACAGCAGTGTTTGCTAAGGCACTGACAAGCCTCACCTCTGTCTAGATAAATAATATAACTTTAGGACTAAACTTCAGCAGCAGGTACCAGCTTTGCATTAGCAGGTACCCAAGACATCACAGAAATGGATGTCTGTAGCAGAATCTTCCCTTTGATCAATGTCCTTCATTCCTTGCAGCTTCAGTAGAGGTCCTGTTACCTTGTTCCCTTAGCTCCCTTAGCATGCCAGGGGACTTGCCTAGACCCCTCAGGCACAAGCCAACTTTCAGTCAGGAAACTTCTCACCTTCACCACATGCTAATTAGATGAAGGAGACAGAATCACTGCTGATTTTTGATTGTCATACATAATTTTGTGACTGAGATCTGTGGTTTGTGCACAGGATTGGACACAATGATCATCAAGGTGGGTGTGTTTTTAACCATCTTTTCCAGTAAGAATCAAAAAATTCATCCAATTTTCAATGTCACTGTCAATTAAAGGATAGTTTTGTGTTATATGCACCCCAATCACTCAAGATTATAATCTGATTACACCAGATTGTATGGTACCCATTGCTCATGTCTGATTAAAAACCTCATAAGCAGCTCAGACACATACATTAGGTAGACTCAGTGTTTCTTAACTTTCAGGAACGTCAGACTGGTGTTGCCTGTGCCATTTCCAATTCCTTCTTTGATGGTTGCTGACACTACAGCTTTGGACTTTTGATGCTAAAGCCTGCGTCCTGGAGCCACTGAATAATAGAAGCAAGTCTGGGGTTAGGGCAGAGCCACCTGGATTCCCTGATGTGCAGACATTCTAGTTTTCATCTTGTGGCTGAGGATCAAACTGGGCATGGAGAGACAGAGAGAACTCTGTTATGTGATGGGAAGTTGTATTTGAAGTACATATGATATTTTGGTTTCATCTCATACTGCAGTTTATCTGTCTAAACCAAATGAAAGATCCTGTTTCAACCATGGAATGAAACCTTATCACTGCATAGAATAAAATTTAATTTCAGCATTTTACAATACCTGTAGTTTAAGAAGCTACTTTGCATATTTTGAATAACAACACGGTACTTTAGTGGTTTATGGTTGTTTCAGGTCATAAAGCATAATTTAAAAGTGAAATTTCATTGGGAATATTAAAGCTCAACAAATTTTTCATGGGGGAAAGCGTAGATTTTAATTTCAATTAGCCATTACTGGTGTTAACGTTTTATTCACTGTAGGTTATTTTGTATTTCCTCTCATATTAGCTTGTGATTGTGATCTCTCTGAGCAAATATATTTGCTTGTGTCAGACTTACTGTAATTTCTACCTTTTATGAGATAAATCTGGCTTATAGCAAAGGCTATTAGAAATGTTCTTTTCCCACTCTGCAAACCCAGAGAATTTTATACTGCTCTGTAGTGCTGCTAGAACAATGCTCCAGAGAGGTGTGAGGTGGCTTTGAGTCAATCATGCTAATTGTTTCTGTATTTTGCTAAGCTACTGCTATCTTCAGTTGCAATTAACATGACATCTGGCAAAGCACTGGGCTGGAACATTGATTATTCTAATGTTTCTCATTAGTAATCATTAATAACAAATGAATAATTAAACCGATTATCAATTAACCTCTGGCTAAGGTTTTTGACACTATTTTTCCTCTGTAGAGACTTACAGCGTGTACTGTTTAACTTGCTCTGATGTTCACTTCATCTCTCTTAGAAGATAAAATTGTTTCTCATTTTACTCTGAAGCAGCATAATATGTACCCTCTGCTTCAGGAGCACAACAGCCAATGTGCTCTATTCACTGAGACTGCATTTGTATTCTATTGCTATAAGCACTGTGTGATTTCTTAAACCTAAGTGCTTACTAGTGGTAGGCACACAATAAAAAGGGTGAGGAAGGGTAGCTGATAACTTGGCAGTGGTTATGCACTGTAACCTAAGTGCTACCTCCCAGAAAGCCTCTCTCTCTCTCCAGGAGATTAGGAGGGAACATTTATTTCTTACCTGTAACACCTTTCCTGGGAAACTGTTTCTGGTGAAAAATGGCTGTGCTTTTGTGATGTGGGGCTTAGCCAAATGAATTTTGCTCAGCAAAATGACTCAGCTCCCTATAATTTGCTATTCTTACATACATATAACAGCTAAGGCTACAGAAATACCATGGTGGTTCACACTGCTTATTTTTACCAATAAAATGTAACTGGGGTACACCTGCAAGGCTAAATACTTTGCAGGGGGAAAAAAAGGGAAAGATTACTCGTTGCCTTATTAACTTTGTTGCCTCTAATCACTGGTATTCCTGATGATTACATCCTCCATGAAGGGTATGAGCCCCTGAGTAAGCACATATAGATTCATTATTACAGTTTTCTAGCTAGAGTTAGGAACTTGTACTTCCTGGAGTAAAGAACTGTATTTAATAACCCAGAGACGACAAGCTGTCTACACAATCTGACCCCAGCTTTCATCTGTTCTTGTGTTAAAGATGATCTTCAGGAAGGTGATGGCCACCTGGGAAGACATGAATTGAAGAGAGAGCTCACTGTATCACTGAGCCCCTGGGGTGCATCAGAACACACTTAAGACAGATCTGCCTTCTGTCAACCTGAGAACAACCTCTGTGAGTACAACTGGGTGGCACTAGTCGAGGACTGCTCTGAACTACACCCTGTTTCTCTTGCCCTAGGGATTGTAGGAATTTTGACTATTCCCAAGTATACTCTTCACACTGGCTTCAGAAGGGATTAATGACAAATGAGATTTTCTAATGTTTTTCCAGCACCCACCTATTATATCAGATTATTATCTTGGACCTAGATATTACAGCTTTTGAGGAGTTTTGAAAAGGAAGAACAAATCAACCTTTAGCCAGAATCTAAATGCAGAAGCTGAAAAGACAGCTGTCAGAGAGAAATACTGACTTGTTAAGCTGCTGTGCATGGCTGAGCTTGAAATGTCAGTAGAAAACTGTTCCTCTTTCTGCTCATGGATGATGAGAAAGCAGTAAGATGATGATCTGCCACTGAGTCACAACTGCTGGGAAGCTGGTGCAATGAGTAAGGAACTTCAGTTTCTCTTCAGAAGCAGTGCTGAATGCTTTACACACCAACTGGCACTGCCCAAAGTGACAGAGATTTAGAAAAATGGATGAATTCTGAGATTTTTTAAAATTTCCTGTAAAAATTCAAGATTTAGGTCCTTAAAGATATTAGAAAGAGGACCTGCAAAACTGCCCCACCTTAGACTAGTGAAATGTTCCTGTGTAGCATTGCTACATGTGGATGTGGAATTTAGTAACGTAGTTTAGTGGACTTGGCAGATCTGGGTTTATAACTGAATACAATAATCTTAAAGGACTTTTCCAGCCAAAGATTCTATGATTCTGTGATTCAGGTGCAAACCAGCATAGAGAAACTGGCCATTTCTCCTGCCATTTCTAAAGCCTCAAGCAAACAAAACAAAACAAAACAAAACAAAACAAAACAAAACAAAACAAAACAAAAGTTTTGCCCACCATTTTCAAATCTGGTATGCCTACGAAACATGAATCAAACTCCTATAAATACAAACATATGCCGAGCCACAGGCTTTACTTTGTCAGAGAAAACTGAGAATCAATGCTAACCTGTGCACAATTCTTCAGGTTGCTAAATGCCTGATGTCTGAGGCTCTTTTGTGTTCTTAACACTTATTTTTCAAAGAGTAAAATACAAACTCCTGAACATATTTAATCTGAATGCTAAACTAAAAAAAGAAAAAAAAGAGACAATATTAATGACCTCTCTATTTTCTTCAGGAAGGGAGAATTTTTTCCCTAGAAATTCCTCACTCCTAAATATGGTTAAATTACCATACTCTTTTTCTGGTAAATGTTAGGGCTCTTCCGCATCTCTGCTTTAAGATATGAATCAATACAGCTCATTTAAAAGGGCTTTTTCTTTAAAAGTACTCACTGACTAATTTACATGAGATATTTCAGGCTGTGGAATTTTTATGAAGAATCTGTTAAGCTTCGTGCTGACATTTGATTAATCACTTGTTTTTAACAAGAATATTGGCTAATTCTGTCAATGTGACAACAGATGTGGTCAAATATCGATGCCACTGTTGGTGCAAAAAAACTCTTAAATCATTTAATGATCAAGAGAAAGAAACTAGTATATCTAAAACCATTTTACTTCCATCTAATCCAGACATTTAATGAGTGAAATATGCTTAAATGGCTCATTTTGCAATAAATTTTATATCCTTTGTTCTATAGGAACTTTAAGACACATACAGCAAATAGATCTTACAGAATAGGTCTATAGAATCTGAAGTTCCTGGCATGTAACAGGATAATAATGTCTCTAATTGGGCAGACAGTGAGTAGCTACTTTTCAACAGAGTTCAAGAGGCCAGATTGTCCAAATGTTATTATAGCTGAATAGAAATGACTGTGTCCCATTTTGAAATGGTGTAAATGGCTACAGAGCATGCAAAGCAGAAGATCTGGCACATTTTAGTCATATGTCTCCTCTGCTCAGCCAGCTTGTAGTCATTTTGATTCATTGCTTTCAGTAATCTTCAGTATTTCAATCTTTGTAGCCACCCCAGGAATAGAGCTCAGATTGCCTTCAGTTCTGTGTTTAATGTGAAGGCCTTCAGAGGATGCCATGCATCATGACAGTAACACGAGACCCTCCGGAAATGTAACGTGATGTGTTTTGCTTGCAGACATGGTTAAACAGACTGTAGCTGTCAGATGAAGCACAAAAGAAAGGAAGATAAGAGCAGTCACTCTGTCTGTCTCTCCAAATGATGTCTAAACAGAAAAAATATTGCTGATCTTGTGAAAGGAATTTGTTTATTTCTTTACAGCTTTGAGGAATGAGTTGAGTGACTAAAAGCCTGTATCAAGGCAGCACTAAGAACACAGTGATGGGGAACACAGGAGTGTAGAATTTTCTTATTTCTTTTCTTACCCTTTCCCCATCCCCTCTCTCATGCACAGGCACACATACTACCTCCTTTATCTCCTTCTCCCTCCTTTTAGGTTCTTCCTAGCATTCCATCTACTTTATTCTTATTATAAAACTGAGGGCAGGAAAAGAGAGAATTAACACAGGTCCCACCAATGTATTAAACATATTAAAACTGAGTTGATACAGAATTCAATAATGAGAACAGTAAACAGAAATTCTTGCCAGAAGCTGAAATCTCAACTTTCAGCTGAAGCAAAGATAAAGTAAAGTAAATAACGATCTTCCCATGATTCAAAGTTAAGAGCAAAGTTCTTGGTGCTGTTGTACTTATATGCAGTTTTGGCTGCAAGATACCAATGATATTTTTGGACATAAAAGAAGCACCTTCTGCATATCTTATTTTAAATATTAAGGAGTGATATTTGAGCAAAAGTAACACTGAAGATGTGAAATATCAGCAAAGTCCTTTAAGAGTACCTTTCTTTCTGAGGACATCAGTAGAAAGCTTTAGTGTGTACATTGCACGTTGCATAAAATTACAAAAATTCAGGTAACTAAAATTGACATGTAAATTGAACATTTTGCCCTCACACTGATGCAGAAAATGAGGGTACCACCTGGGGCATCAAGTGACCCCTTATACTGGCTCTCTAAAGGTACAGAGTGTTTCAGAAATTATGTAGAAGAGTATAAGGAAGGATCACATTCTGCTTAGTGATTCTTCAACTTCAAGAGTCGAAGGATCAAATGTTTACTTTGCACCTGGGCCTTTCAGCTGGAGATGGGTGGCAGGTTCAGAGTTATGTGCTTGGCTTAGGAGGGAGATACTTAGATTGCTTCTATCTGTGCTCTCACCAACAGCCACACTGTAGAATATCAAGTTCTAGTTTTGCTTTCCTACCTTGTAATTTAAGATGGTTTTGACTTATTTTATATTCAGTGATTTTCCTGTAAATTAGGATCTTAAATTTTCCCTGCATCTTAAATCCAGTGCATCCCAGTCTGTGTTCTGTCAAAAGGGGTATCTACTACTGAATTTAATGCTTTTCAAAAAGGGTGGCTAATGTATACATTTTCTTATTGCAGTACTTCAGAGCAGGAGAAAAAAAATAGGAATGCTTTCTTTTCCTTGGTCACTTCAAATATTCTTCTAGCTCTTTTCCAATAGCAATGACCATTTCACTACATAAACTGAGTTCCCCACAGTTTCAAGTTTCCAGCTTTATTCCACTGTTTTCTACAGCAGCAGAGATCAACTAACACTGTTATGATCTTGTACTTGCTCATTCCAGCTGAATGAACTTAGTAGGACTGCATGGAATACTTTGTTTCTTCTGGATTCTATCAAGGATTGTCCATGTGTTCAGGAATTTTCATGCACATAAGGTTACAGAGCATGAAGAACCTCTTCTTTTCTATAGGCTCCATTCTTTAACACGAGCGAGTCTTCTGTTAAAATAACATCTAGAAAAAAAGTTGCATTTTTTCAGAACACTTCACAGTATGATGTAGTTATATTTGACAAAATTACATTGTTAAGGCTATAAAGGCATTATTGCAGACAAGTTTTAGTCTTAGAAGAGCAAATGCAAAGGAAACTTATGTCTTCCTGAGCAATGTCTTTAGAAATAGAATGTGAAAAAAGGGATTTCAAACTCCATTAGATATTTTTATAGTCATGACATAGATAATTGAAGAAATTTAAACATCAGCTTTCATAACCATATTTGGAAGAAACAATTGCAAGTAATTCTTACCTGCTTTTATCTAGTGCCTCCTGATGTACATAAATTCTTTACTTAAGACTTGGCAGAGTAGCTCTACAGATGAACAAGGGATATGAAAGATATCCAGTCTATGAACTGCATCTAGTGACTAGCATTCAAGTTCTCCTTCTACCATTTCTTTTTCTACACCCTTTTCTTTTCCAAAGGGTTAAGTTTTGCCATTTGTAACACTTGAAACATGTCCATTTCCCACTACGAAGCTGATCTGACAAATATCCTTTATTTCAGCAGACCTTAATATCTGACCCCAAGTGCCTTGCAGAACAAAATGTGTGCACTCAGTGAAATGGAATGGCACATAGGCAGAACATCCCTGCTGGGAGCTCAGGAGTCTGAGCTGTGTGTCCTCACCACACATCATGTCCATGCTGAGGTCTCGTGGAAAGCCTGCCAGCTGTGCAGCTTTGCAAGGTGATGTTGCAGAGGAAAGCAGATCTCCCTGCCCTGCATCAGAGTATTTACATTTTCTCTCCCTCTGAACCTTCCCATCTATGTAAATGAAATGAGGACAGGTGGTGATGTGGAATTAAGGCTGTTAAACTTCAAAAGTAAAATAATTAAAAAGTCCCCCAAATTTAATACCACTTGACAGTGGGAAAAAGAATGGATTTTTAGGATACCTAAAGGAAGCAAAAGGTGGAAGAGAAAAATTATGTAAATTATAAAACAAACTTTTCCAGTTTGTCTAGCAGTGCATATTTGACATCACTTTCAGTCTCATTTTATAAGAACCAAAATTCAATGCAGATAACTTTCACTGCTTTTATTCCAATGAGAGAGATCTCCAGTGAGCTCAGTGCTGTACAGTCAACAAAAATCAACATTAGGGTTTCAAATGCTATTTCTGGCCTGTAAGCAGTAATTTTTTATCTTACTGTGGGCATTTGTACCGCAGGTTTGGAGACTCCCATGTGTATTTCAGCACAGTTCAAGAGAAGCAGCTTCAGAGCCTTGTATAGTGTGGTCTGAGGCTTTCCTGTCAGACTAAAATTCATTTACAGCATCAGAAGTTTTTTTCTACTTTCTGTAAAAAAGCTTTGGATCCTGTCATGGTTTGACACTGGCCCAACACCAGGCACCCACGAGAGCTGATTGCTCACCCTTCCCTGCCATAGCTGGGCAAAGGAGGGAAAAGGAAGAAAAAAAGTTAATGAATGCTTCATGAGTGAGATAAGAACCGGGAGAAATATTTCAAGGGCAAAACAGGCTCAACTTTAGTTACGAACTGAAATTTATTACTAAAAGAATCAGAGGACAATAATGAGAAGTAAAGTAAGCCCTTAAAAAACCCTTCTCCCCCCCAGCCCCTCCCTCCTTCCCACCGACAGTGCAGGGATACAGGGAATGGGAGTTTTGATCAGCTCATCACCGAGATTTTCTTCAGCTGCTCCGGGAGAGGGGCCCATCCCCTGTGAGGGGCCGTGGGGTCCCTCCCACAGGAGACAGTTCTCTCTCCCTGGACTGCCCCGGTGTGGGTCCTGTCTCATGAGCAGCAGCCAAACCTCACCTGCTGCAGCGTGAACTCCCCCAAGGGCAGAGAGTCCTCCCAAAATTGCTGCGGCATGGCTCTCGTCCCAGGGGACACAGTCCTGCAAGGACAGGCTGCTCCAGCCGGGGAGCAGGGCCCCTCTCTCCCCCCGGGTCCCCCACTGGATCAGAGCCTCCTCCGGGCACCCGCCCGCTCCGGCCGGGGCACCTCCCCCAGGGGCCGCGGGGGGATCTCTGCATCCCTGGGGATCCCCAGGGCTGTGGGAGGATCTCTGCATCCCTCCTGTGCCCCCACGAGCTTCAGGGGCACAGCTGCTTCACCATGGTCCCACCAGGGCCTGCAGGGGAATCTCAGCTGTGGCGCCTGGAGCACCTCCTCCCCTCCTTCTCCCCTGACCTTGGTGTCTCCATGTTGTTTTCCCTCATATGTTCTCACATTCTCCTCTAGAAGCAAAAACCTCGTGACCTTCTTTTGATTTTGTTCTTATGTCATCACAGAGGTGTTATCATCCTCTCTCGTTGGCCCAGCTTTGGCCCAGCGTGTCCATCTTCAGAGCCGTGAGGGTTTGGCCCTGCCGGCCATGGCGGGAGCTTCCAGCAGCTCCTCACAGGGACCATCTTTGTGGCGCCTCCACCTAAAACAAGGCTGTGCCACATCAACACAGATACCTAACAGAAAACTCACTAAATCCCAATCTTTCCCCTTTGCCCCAAAAAGAAAACAAAGAAAAAAAAAATCTGTATCTGTCTAAATCCTTAGAGAANTCACAGAGGTGTTATCATCCTCTCTCGTTGGCCCAGCTTTGGCCCAGCGTGTCCATCTTCAGAGCCGTGAGGGTTTGGCCCTGCCGGCCATGGCGGGAGCTTCCAGCAGCTCCTCACAGGGACCATCTTTGTGGCGCCTCCACCTAAAACAAGGCTGTGCCACATCAACACAGATTCCTAACAGAAAACTCACTAAATCCCAATCTTTCCCGTTTGCCCCAAAAAGAAAACAAAGAAAAAAAAAATCTGTATCTGTCTAAATCCTTAGAGAAAGAGGTAGGTTAAATTTTAAAAAAAATTGTGAAGATTTTATGCAGGCTGTGCTAGTGTCCTGGCTAAAGCCAGGCTGGGACTCCCTTGGATTAGTCCCCATGCATTAGTTATCTACAGACAGAAGTTCCTTGAGAAAAGGAAATAAAAGAGCTGTTGAACCACCTAAATTAATTGATGTTGTGTTTAAATTTCTAATACTACTTTCTGTCATGTATGCCAGTCTCCTTCCAACCAAGGGAAAAGACAAGGACAAATAGGAAAAATAAGTACTTTTTTCTTAGTTATTTTCTAAGTAGGCATTTTTTATTGATTCATTCAAGTGTTACATATTTATTGCAAATTGATACATGATCTAAGACTCTCAAGTAAAGCAGAGTAACTTTATTTCATGATCTCTCCTTATCAAAATGAGACAACCAAAATTGATTATGTTTCAGAATTAATATCAATCCCATCCCTAGCTGTCACATACACACTGACTCTGAGAAAGCATGTTCCACACCAGACTAGAAAAGTAATTAGGTAAATACAGAATATTCTGCTTTTCTGTTATATGTGATGGCTGCCATATTTAGAATGTTTAGTGAAGCACATCAAATACTCTGTGAAACAAACAGCTCTTTTTAGTTCTATGCCTATTCCCTGTACAATTATGCTTGAACAAAATTCTGAAAACACATTTCATTTGGTAGGAAGTAGATGCAGAGCATGTTGAAATGAACCCCAAAAGACTGTATTACTATATGACATAATAGATACCTCTCAACCTATGCTGCCACCTACCCTAAACATGTAAATATTTGTTTTAAAATTATTGTTATTCTAATGAAAGTGAAACTTCTCTGTAACATTAAAAACAAATATTGAAGCACATGCAGAGAAGCACAAAAAATGTGAAATGTTAAATTATAAAAACATGCAACCTGCAGCGAAAATAAGCTTCATTGCACTAGCCTGTTTACAACCATAGATCAATGCCATCACTGAATTTGGAGAAATAATTGTTGTTAGGCTTAGTAGATTACAAATATGGAGATCCTTCCAACCCAAACCATTCTATGATTCTATGATTCTGTGATCTTCCATTCACATCAATGAATAGCAGAAAAATACATCAGCTCTTGGGACATTGAAGAAAAGCTACAGTTTCTGGCAATAAGCTATTAAAATCTAGCAAGATACAATCTACTAATCCAGCTGTAGCATCTACTTTAATATAAAAACTTTTCAAGACCCTCTTAAACTTGAATAAATAATGCTCTAATGACAACCATGCACAAATCATGATCTAAAAAATTTTACCAATTCATTTGCCTGTATGGGAAATATCTATAATCCTCCTCTTCTAATAAGAATACTTGCTGCTATTTTTGATAGCATGAACAATGCTGAACTAAAGGGTAGCAAGACGCTTTTTTCCTGAATATTTACTCACTTCTTCTTTAGAAATATTTGGAGAATAATTGCTTGTGAGATCCCTCAAGTGCCAATTTCAAAGCTAATCATGAGCTGTGCAATAGTATAAATATCAAGAACACAAATTTATAGCTGAAGCAATATGCCTGAATTGTTCCATCTCTACTTTAATTTCGCACATTGTTTTCCATTTTCAAGTGGAATTTTGGGTTTTTAATAAAATCTGTCTGAGTTAAAAGAAGCAGCAATATCTCTGATTAAGGAATGTGCTATTGGGAGCCACTTAACAAGCAAAAACTGAGTAAGAGCTCTAGTCTTCCTCTGCTTTATGTTTCCTGAAAGCAGTACCACTTCCAATTCCAATCTCCCAGAGCCTTTTGAATTCCTCATTTCTTCTTATTTCTTATTCTTATTCCTCATTCCTCAGAAGACTAGTCTTAGATAAACAAACTCATAAAAAGTAATAGATTTTGTTCTTTGTTTAGACTTTCTGTAATCAAGCATTTTTTTAATAAAAACCTCCCTCCAATCTTTCTAATTTTTTTTTCTTTAATTTCAGGTGCTACCACACTCTCTGATCACAGGTTTTTGAGGCATATGCTACCATCTCATAAGGAAGATAAAATACTTACATAAAGGGGTTAAGATATCTAATGCTTGTATCCTGTAGGATTTTTCTTCCTGACAAACATTTTTTTGTATTAGCAACTTTCTTGATATTTTGAGTTCTGTTTTTCCTGCCTTCTTGTTAGACCCCACCTGATTTTCCCTGTAATTGTCCTCTATAGTCTATGTTACAGAAAAATGCCCTCAATTAGAGTTTCACAGATATCAGAAATTACACTACCTCTATTCATTTTCATTGCATCAATATTTTACTTCAGCCTTGTGGCAGGGTCTTCTTTATCTTTCTTCTGATTTTTTTAGAAATAATCAAAGACCAGACCTGCTGGAGATTACCTGCCAGAGCAGGACATATTTAATGAATGCATAGTAAAAACAAAAGTCAACCTTCTTGCCTTAGGAAGGTGGAGAAAGGGGTTCTGGAGTTCTTGTTCTTTCTGGCTCCTAGTTTTGGGCTCTTTTGGCCTGGACTGTGCCTCCTCCTTTTCTGTCAATGGGGCCTGAATTCCCTTCCTGTTCAAAGAACTCTCTTCCCTCTTTCCACACCAGACCTACTCCTGCAGTAGTTATGAGTAAAAGAGCCCAAGCTTCAATGAAGGTGCTTAAAGGCATTTACTCAGGTTGCAAAAGGCCAAATGTTAAATGTTTTAGAAGGTCAAGAGTAAGAAGACCCAGAGGTGTGAATCCTGCTTACTTTTGTGAACAAAGCTCCTTCTGTGTGTGTGTGTGTGTGTCAGAGAGAAAAGCCAGATAGAACACAGAGCAGTATGAAACACAATTTTATTTTAATGTGTATGCCAATAGTGAGCCATGGAATAGGGAAATGGAGACTGTTGAGTATATTTGCTGAGAAAGGGAGAGGTTTTTGGACAGGGAATTCAGTCCTTCAAAATATATATTTCAGAACCCAATGGAAATGAAAAGGCCCTGCCCTGCAGATGTACACATTTCCTGTCACAGATGACAGCTGGTTCCTGATGGGAATTCATTCCCAGTGGGAAAAATGGTCAGTTAGAGTGTGGAGAGGAGTGCCAGGAAACTAGTCAGCAATGCCATACATTTGAGGACAAAGCATGTAAGATAAACAGCTTCCAGTTTAGAAAAACAAGGAAAATAAAAGAAAAATATTACCAAAGCTACTTTAGGTCAGAAATTTCTCACTATGAGGAGCAGCTGAGGGAGCTGGGAGTGTAAAACCTGGATTAAGGAGTCTCAAGGAAGACCTCATTGTCCTCTACAACTAACTGAAAGGTGGTGGTAGTGATGCTTAAACATTTTTTTAGTTCTTTTATATATTTTTCATATATTTGTAGCCTTGTCGATTTAAAAAAATATGGTTGAATCATTTCTAGTGCTTTTCCTGCCCTTCCTTACAATAAACTAATCCTTATTGACACATTCTTGAAGTTCTGCTTAATCTTGTTCTTAAGAAAAGAATTCCTGACAAGAACATCTGTTTTCCATCAGAGCTTAAGAGTCATAACAAGAAATGGAGCGAAGAAGCCCCTGGACCAACTCCAAGGGGCAGACCCAGGGGTGGATTCCTGGGGCAACTGATCTCCTATTGCATACACCTGCCAGATATAGTGATTAATTAACTTGAAAAAACCCATAAAAATCCTGTATCACTCATGTGCAGAGACACATTTGTGCACCTGAAAGCTTTCATTAAAAAATTGCTTTTTTGTCTTACCACTTTAGCACTGTTGCAAGTTTTGTCCTTTGAATCCAGGCAACAGTAGCAAGGAAGGAATTGGCCTCTTTTTCAGGAAACTGTAACAGGACAAGGGGAAATAATCTCAAGATGCACCAGGGGAGATCAGGCTAGACATCAGAAATAATTTCTTCACTGAAAGATTGGTTAGGCATTGGAATGGGCTGCCCTGGGAAGTGGTTGAGCTACTGTTCCTGGAAATGTTCAAGAAAAGGATGGCTACTCTGTGCTATGGTTTAGTTGACATGAAGGTGTTTGTCCAAAGGTTGGACTCAATAATATTGGAGATCTTCTCCAACCTTAATGATTCTATGATGTCTCCATCCCTTCTTTTTTTTTATTTATTTTTAAAGTCTTATTTCAATGGGGCTACAATGCATACCCCACCCCTCCATTTAAGGCTTGTTCCTAAAACAAAGTATTTTGATACATGTAATGAAGACTTCAATCATATTTCTATTTACATTGAGACCTAGTGACAAAAGAATACATTTTATGAAATATTTAAAGTGATTTAGAAAATTATTGGCTATGCAAATGGTAAAAAGTACAGAATATGTGAAAGGAACAATCTCATTATTTCTGCAGTCAGGTCTGAAGGCAGGTAATTACAGTCTTGAAAAAGACACAGGAGGGGTTAAAGTATTGGGTGTCTGTTCTTGCTGTCTCTTAAGAATTAATGTGCAAAAGAAATCTGTAAGTTTATTTTAATGGTGTGTTTTGGATAACTTCCTATAAAAAATATATGGCCTGTGTGGTGCACTATATCATTAAGCTGTAGTATTTTACAGCAAAGATATTTTTGCAAGAGGCAACCTGCAATTTAATCATAACTACAATATTTCATTCTTAGTATATAAATACATTCTTTATGAAACATGCAATTCTAATTTAGAATTTTTAAAGGACTGATTGAGTGCACACTGAAGTTAACAAATAAGAATCTTTGTCTGCAATCACTGGGCTTTACTGCCAGGTACGGTAAAAATGTTTAAATCAAATAACATTTTTTTAAATGTTATGTTATTTAGGATCACTCCACATCTTTTGGAACAGTGTTGTGGAAGAGACAACACATTTTTTGAAAGAGTGAGTATGCATCTGGGAGGGTCTCATATGACACATCTTTAGATGAACTGCTAGAAAAATAAAATGACAGTCCATAAATAGAAGCTGGCATGCTGCAGCAGAATAATTATTCTTCCCTTTGGTATTCTGGACAAAGAAGACAAAGCCAATTCAAACTGCACTGCACTGCATTATGGCATATTGCATCCACTATTCCAAATAAGCGTGATTAAAATGTAATTAACGTGATGTTAGCTTGCTATTAATGTCTCATGAATAAGATATTTTATATTGTTTACTGGGACATTGTTTTTGTTTGTAATGTGTATTGCAAATATACTTGATCAGTTTTATTGTATTTATTTAAATTTGTTCCACTTCCTACTTTTACTGATAAGTATATTTTATATTCTCATCTTCACTGTTTGAGATCCAGCATCTCTGACCAGTCTCAGAGAGAAGACGAGTCCAGGAAGGCCGGATATTCTCCAAGAAGGAAGTCTTAGAGGCTCATCCCCACAGGCTGGAAGACATGATGTTAGGGAAGACTGGCCCATCTGGTCAGAAATTTTTGACTGGAACTTAGGAAGAAAAGGAGAGTATATGACCTTTGGAAGAAGGAGCATGCAGGAGGACTAAAATGATGTCATGAATTTATGCAGGGAGAAAAAAACATAGAGGCCAAAGTGCAAACAGAAATTAATCTGGCTAGTGCTGTAAAGACAATAAAAAAATTTCAATAAATATCATAGAGACAAAAGGATGGCTAAGAAGAATCTTCATCCTTCGTTGGATGTAACAGCAAACATAGTGACAAAGGAGGTGGAGGAAGAAGCTGGGTACTCAGTGAAAGTCCTGCTTGAGTAACCTGATCTGCTAGGAGGTGACCCACTGAGTGGGTGAGGAAGAGGGTGTGGGTGTGGTCTGCTTTTGGTAAAGCTTTGACGGTGTTTCCTACAGCGTCATCCTGGAGAAATTGGCTGCTTGCAGCTTGGGAAGGTGCACTCTTCACATGGTAAGAACCTGTCTGGATGGCTGGGCCTAGAGGATGGTGGGGAATGGGGTTAATCCAGCTGCTGACCGGTCACCAGTGGTGTTCCCCAGGGCTCAGCACTGGGGCCACTCCTGTTTAACATCTTTATCAATGGTCTGGATGAGGAGATTGAGGGGAGTGGGACAGAATGAGACAAGAAGAGCAGGGCACATGTTAAAGGCCTGACAGAATCACAAAATTACAGAATACTTTGGGTGAAAGGGAGCTCTAAAGGTCCTATGGTCCAAACCCATGCCTTGGGCAGGGACGTCTTTCACCTGGATCAGAAATCTCTGTTGATGATGTGATTTATAAGATTCTGCATCTACTGATTGACAAATACAGGGGTGGCAGAGAACTTTGAAAACACAGAATTGCACATGCTGAGCTCTTGGTATTTGAGAAGTGCATAAGTGTGGCTTAGTTTGCAATGAATATGCATTGTCCTTTACTTAAATATTTCACTGACCTCTAGTACTATAATGTTAAAATATTTAATTTACAGAAAAAGAAAGGTTTATACAAAACCCCCATAAATTATAGAAGGTCTATAATTCAGGAAAAACAACCTTCAGTTTATTCAGATACATAAATATGAGAGGATTTTGATGATGATTGGACAATTTCTTTTTGCTTATAATAAAAGACTCCATGTAGCTGAGGTAAGATCTTTAAAGCTAATTTTGGTAAAAACCAGATTTTCCAATCATTATGAATTCCAATACTTTGTATAATTTAGTGCTATAAATCATTCTCACATACAATTTGTAACTCTGAACTCGCAGTTGTTTTATTTTCCTTTTTATCCAAATTATCTGAGGCCATATGATATAAGAAAATGATGGCTCAAAAATGTTAAGTCTAGCAAAATAATTCCCCTAATTTTTTCTCATTTGGGAAAACTTTTATATGAAAATATGCCTCAGGATTTGTCCATGGTCCTTGTACAGTCATCTATCATGAAGGCCAGAAAACCAAATTCTATTCTGTTCTCGGTAAAATCGAAAAGGAAAAAGAAGATACATTCATATTTTAAAGATACTAAGTCCATTTGGAAATGTTCTGTACAAATGCCCTTCCTAAATTAATAATATCTAGTAATAATACCTCTCCATCTCAAATATGTATTAATTATCACATACAGCAATTTCAAAGCTTTTTCTGTATCCCTTCATAAATGCTGACTCTTGAGAGTTGAATTAGGAAGTGCTTTGCTAGAAGTTAGCTGGTTTTGAGAAGTGAGTTTTCTGATAAGCTGACTGTTCCATTATTATACTTTTCCTCTGCCTCCTACTTAATTCTTTCTTGACCACTGATTTACATCAAAAATTTGCTGATGGTTCAGAATTCTCATCTTATACTTATGACTGGTAGAAGAATGTTGTACAACCTAGATCAGATTATTCATAAGAGAGAGAGAGATGAAATTCCTTTGCATGAGAAACAGAACAGAACAGTATTACTATACTGCAGTTCTTACAGTGCTACATCATTATGACACTCAGACCTAAAGGACATGGCAGATGATGAAGGCAGCTGTGTTAATGCAGTGGATGTGGCTTTCTGTGTAAAGAAAATGTCAATTAGAATATTAAATACATTGATTGTTCAGTGCTTTAAAATGCTTTACACAAATGAAACAGGTATTTTGATATGATCAGTTGTTGATGACAAATGAAGTGTTCGTAGGTGATCTGATTTATGGTGTCTGGCAAATCAAAACTTACATTTGATGTTGAATACATTTTTGTCCTTGCCCTTTCAGCAGCATAATTGGAGAACAGTTAAATGTCAACTTACACTTAAATATAAGTCTGAACATTTACAGTCATCTCATTTCATGCTTATTTAGCTTGGGAAAAAAATATTTACTATGAAGCTTGAGAAATGGTCTGACAATACATGGGAAATTTTTATAAACTGGATATAAAAATTTAGCCTTTGAATAGGAAAGAACAGTTTGGCTTTTAAATGAAACTATGCCTCAAAATTAGTTGCCAGTGAGGTCCTCAAGTGATCATTGTGTCTCCTCGTAGGAGAATGTTGAGTTTGTTCAAGGGTCTGTAATTCCAACCTGAGATCACATTAAGGAAACTTGATTGATAATGTCATTGCTGACCTTTTATATCAAAGTATTCTGTGCAGGAAGACAATTTAGAGAACATAAGATACATACAGCACCTTAAAAGGCTGGACAAAACTGAAGTGAGCTGTCCCAGATTTTGCTGTTGAAGAAATAAAATAAGAGGAACAAAATGCATTTTGGTTTCTTGAGTGATGAGAGCAATATTCACTTTTGCTGTGGTGGTGGAGAAGGGATCTGTGGCAGGGTGGTGAGCAGAGTGGTAAAACTGCCAGTGGAAATCTCTCCCTTGCTGTCTTAAGTTGTGAAAAATGTCCCATTCTAAGAAATTACTCTAAACACAAGACTTTCCTAAAACACCACCCAGGAGAACTGAATTTGTTTGCCTGACTCCTCAGTTGGCTGATGGACGTGATGCCACATGGAAGGAGAGACATGAGGAAGGCTGAGTAAAGTTGGGTGTTCTAAAGGCAGCCTAAGGCTGCCTGGAATCTGTGGCTGCCTGTGCTACCCATACCCACCACTACTTCTACTTACATAGCCACAGGTCTGTACAAATACATTTCTGTGGGGGTAGCATTAACTCCTCCTATAACAGGCCCCAATTCAGAATACTGAAGTAAGAACTAACAGCTATAGAAGTTTCTTCTAATGTTTGTTGGGTTTGTTTTTTTATGTTTTGGTTTGGTTTTTTTGTTTGTTTTGTTTATTTATCTGAAGTATAAAAAAGAACACCCCCATTTTTGTATTAAGCATCTTATTCATGTATCCTTTAGTAAGAATTTTCCCAAGAGAAGATATAAATTTGGTCTCTGAAAAATGGCATGTCATGTTCACTGATACTTCTGAAACACCTAGACCAAACATCTTCTCTAAAGAATACACTGAGTGAAAAATACAGGGAAAATAGCAAAGGATTAAGAGTGGCACTAATATTAAATAAAGATTCTCAGATTTAGGTTAAGGTCAAGAATAATCCTTTCAAGGGTTTAGGTCATATTTGTCTGCTTTTGTTAAAATTTCAGTCATCTGAGGCAGGGATCTGATGGACAAGAGTGGACAGTTTGGACTGATGTTGGAAAGGTCACCTTTCAGCAGAAAATTGTGGGCTTATCTTTCTAAATAACTATTTTAGTATTTGTGAATGTGCTTAAGAAATTGAAAGTTTAGGTTTTAAAACAGTCAGTGGAAAACAAAATTAAATAAACACTGATTCTCAGATAGTTGAACTCAGCTCTGAAGATTTTCTAGAAATAAATCCCAAATGAAGAGCCTTGGATGGACTGGGGAGATTATACGAAATTCAAGGCTACAATAAAAAGGTGCTCTCAGACTTAATAAGGCAGAACTACTGAAACAGTACCTTCAAATGTACCAGAATATATTTAGCAATGCTTAATATTTTCAAGTTCATGATTTATTGGTCGAACCATAGTTGATGACATTTGTTCAGCTCAATAGCTGTTCAAATAATGGGAAGAATAGCAGCAGTTTTGTCTAGTAATAAAAGGATAAATTCATTCTGGTGTTGAAGAAGCTTTAAGGCTGAGCAATAATGGAAGAGGCACAGGAGAACCTAGAATATCTGTAAAAGAGGCAATGATATTATAGATACAGCAATGGATTTGACTGCAGTATCATGTAGAAGGATTGCCCTGGAGGACTGGTAATCTATTAAAAAAGGCAACTGCAGACATAAAAATTATGTGTAGGTTGTATTACTGCAAATATATTTTAAAGCTTTCTGTCACAAAAAGAAAGCATTTCCAGAGAGATGGATGGGTAAAGAGCAGAGTGTTCAGCCCTGAAAGGAATGCTCCTGGTGCTTCCTCACTGCAGAGGCACACTTGGAAATGTTGCCCCCAAAGAGTATTAAATGTAAATGTAATATGTTCTCTGCTAATTTTAATTTGACAAATCAGAACTGCGTCTTTGGGCTACGTTGTACACTTTGAAGTTTCTTTTCCTCAAACCCACTTTCCTAATTTTTAACTATTAGAAGCATCTCACACTCTCTCTCCCCCCTGCCCTTAAAGAGGCAAAGACATTGAAGCACCTGAGATTGCTCTAGTTAAAATTTAAATTATTCAAAAAAATTTAATTAGCTAGAGAGAAGAATTGCGACAGTTTTTCCCTAGCTTATCAACTGACTATTTCATGAAGGAAGTAATGTCAATTTTAGAAGTGGAACCTTGAATAACTAGACAGCAATGACAATGTAAAATCAGCCATTTTAACCAGCATGAAAACAACAGCAACCCAGCTAGTGCACAGCTTGTACATGATTACTGGACTTTCTTGTACGGTCTACACATAGTTTACACTGATTTTCTCTCTAGTACACTGCTTGCAAGGTGAATCTAAAGTTTTTGAAGTTGGGATGCTTTCTCCATATGCAATTCTGGGCCAACAGTTTGGGAAGTATAATGATTCCCTAATGCATGCATGAGGAGAAAAGAAAGGGCATTGGAAGCTCATTAAGTACAAACTCATGGCACTGCATATCCTATTGATCCCTGGCAGTAAAATTTAGAGCTCTGGTTTCATGTCTGTAGAAGAAAGTATAATGCCACTGTGATTCATGGCAGATTTGTAACAGCAATGACATTACCCTTAAGAGCAAAAAATTGTTCTAAACTTCATGCAGCCATGAGACAGAAAGATGACAGAGCAAAATTAATAGCAAGAACACTTTTTTTTTTGGCACAAACCAGATTTGAATTAATCTAATTTTTGTTTGTGCTGTGTTTGTTATTCTGTTCCTGAATACTCTGTGGTACCTCTGACTCAAAACCTCTTGTATATGCTTGCATGTTTGGGCTGTCTGAGTTGCCATCTCAGGAATTACACTTTAAACTCAGCCCAAAGCCCAAGGTTTCTCTGTGGAAAACTTACTGCCTCTGAAGCAGACTTGGCCCTTTGCTTGAGAGTCAATAGACACTCACCTGGGACATGGTGAGCATTTCACTTTTATCAGCAGAGGAGGTGTGCTCGATCTCGTACAGGGAAAATGTAAGGGACTTACTGCACTTTCTTCAAAACATGGAAAGATACAAGAAGAGAATCTTAAGATACTCTAAAAGCATACAGAAATTATGCATAATTTTATCTGAATATATAGTAATTGCATACAATTGTATTTTATAATTACAGACATAAAGAGGAACAGTTGTTTTCCTTTTTAAAGAGATACACAGAGCAGGAAAGGCTGATCATTATAATTAAAAAAAAAGAAGAAAAACTCTTCTGAGAGGAGCTGAACAGTATTTAGGCAAGAAAAGTATACCTTTAAATTTTGAAGCCCTTGAAAAGGATTTTTAAATAAGAGTTTCATTCCACCATTTATTATTACCATTAGTACTACTATAACCTGGGCAGCGTTAAAATGTGCATGCAAGAAAGAACAGAGAGAAATGTTATCTGAGACTTCTACTACAGTTTACAATCTTGAATCTTTTAGAAACTAGAACGGAATAAAAGCAAAGCCAAACAAATCTGATGAGAGCTGTCCTTACTACTCTGTGAAGTTACATTAAGTAATTTCTGATAATCTTCAACAGCTGAATTGACTTCCTCCCTTCCCCTCCAAATTGTTGTTAAACTGATACATCTAAGAGGTTGATAATATCCTATGGCCTTCTTGGACTTTCCTTTGTTAAGCACTTCCAATCCATTTCTACATATTCATGATTTGTGATGGAGAAAACCTGGCTGCAAGCTTAATTCACTCCTATGATACACTGAGGTTGGGGTAGTCTTAAAATATCTAAGAATCTGATGCACCAATCATAAAAAGTCAAACAAAGTTTCAAATTATTATGGATTCCTTGCCCTAATTTTCAAGGCAGATCCTGCTTTGTATTAAATGAGCAAATTTAATGCCAAAAGATTAACTGTAGTTAGATAATACATAGCCAGAATATCTTTCAGTGAAACTGTTGCATCAAGATTTTGTTCATTCCATGTTATGGTTATTCATAAATATAATATTGTATTTTTGGATTGTCAAATCAAGCTTTTCAATAAAAAAACTATAAACTTGAAGAATGTAAGAATAAATATTAATAGCAAGAGACAGGAACACTTGCTCCAGGAAAATATATTATGGAAAAAAATTATTTGGATCGGATCTTAAAGTGAACTGTGAATGTCCTGCACAAACCATTTTATTTCTTATTGGTGTTTTAAATCTCCATGCAGCATTTTAGCACTGACTAAAATTATAAATCCATAGTAGTGACATGAACTTACTACGTGGTGTACTGTATACCATAAAAAGTGTCCTAAAGGTGGCATTTTCTTTTCTTTTTTTTTCCCCAGGGATTTTGTCCTGTGGTGCCAGATTTCATCATTCCTAGCTAGATTTGCTATTTCACTGACTACTCTATAGTATATTGTATAGTATTTTATTGTAGAATTATTTCTTGAAGACTACTAAATGCATCCCATCAGAGAAAGATTTTTAAGATTAATATGGATATATAACAGAATCATAGAAATATTTAGGTTAGAAGGAACCTTAAAGACCATTTAGTTCCCACCTTCCTGCCATGGACAGGGACACCTTTCACTAGACCAGGTTGTCCAGAGCTTCACCCAGCCTGGCCTTGAACACTTCCAGGGATGAAGCATCCACAGCTTCCCTGTGCAACCTGTTCATGTGCCTCACCACCCTCACAGTAAAGAATTTTTCCCCAATAACCCAAACCTGTCCTCTTTCAGTTTTAAGCCATTCATCCTTATCACCATCTGCTCTTGTAAAAAGTTCCTCTCCATCTTATGATATATTATCATTATGAATATTGCCCAAATTAACTGAATCAAGTAACCTAAACCTAGATATTTTTCCCTTGTTACCTGATTAAAGATAGCAGGCATCTGCTTTAAAGCTGCAGAACCCAGTTTTCAAAATGGAACCTCTAAAAGGGCAGTCAGTAGACCACAGTCACTTAATATATGAAACTCCTGAAATACTCATAGTACCTACTTACAGCACAATAAAACTTGAAGAAAAAGTAATATATTGCAGTTAAAGCAGTACATAGCTGTTTCTGCAGTAGTTTTTTGTTGTTTGGGTTTTTAAAATTAAAGAGTAATATTTATTATTCCCTATGTTTTTACATAAGCATTGTATATGTTGTGATATGCAGCTTTGTCATTGTATAGCTTTATAGGCTATGGTCACTCAAAACAAGGAACTATATTTCAGTTACACCAAAACTGAGGAAATATCTTTTTGGGTAAATAAACTTTTCCACAAACTTTTACAATTTAGAAAAAATATTTTCTTTTGGTTTGACTATTGAGAGGCTTTCAATGGGGAAAATAACAAAATACTTCATGATAAGAGTACATTCAGAATTCAATATATTTTTGTTGGAATAAAAAATTAATAGTTTCTGAAAATTAGCATTCAACAAGGCATATTCAAAAATGCTTAGTTACAGCAGAATATTTTAAGTCATGTTATGCATGCTATTCATTTCCAATTAAATTAGTACCATGTAATGAAAACCAAAGGAATTACTAAATCTTAGATATTGTTAAGTAGAGTAGTCTAGTATTTTCCTGCAATAAACTTTCATTCTAGTTAATATTTTCTGCACTTCAGTCATTTGAAAAAGCCTTTTTCTGTAAAATTTTTCAGGTGCCATTCTGTTTTCTTTTCTTTCTCCCTCTCCTCTTAGGTCTCTTCCATGTTCACAGAATACTTCTGTGACTACTGATCCTCTGAGATGCAAAGCTATTTTATACTTCAGTACAACAGGATCTATGTTATAGTCCTACAAAAGCAGATTTTCTACAGAGAGGTTACTTTAGTAATGATGAACTTGAGGCAACAGGAATGGAGAATGTACAGAAAATCAGAATAGCACATAGATGTTGGACTAAAAAAAAAATCTAAGCGCTGTGAAGTGGGAGTAGATGAAAGGTGATGTTTAAAAAAATGGTTAAATAGGTTTCCTTCAACAGTGCTGTTGCTTGCTGCACATGTTCACTTTATTCATTATCTTTTAGGAAAGAATGATCTTTTCATGCTACTTGTTACAGCTACAAAATGACATTGGTACTTTGTTAGTTTTAATTTAATCTGAAACGAGAATAATTAACATTCTGGAATCAGCTACCTGTATTTCATAAAAGCTGCTCAATGCCATATTAGAAGTTAATACTCTATGCTTTTGGTGATGTTACTTCTGCTGCATGGCTTTTCACTTAATGTCATGAGAAATAGTTCTCAATAAAAGCAGTCAGCAGAAGAAATAAGCTGACATAACCTTTGACACAGAAGTACAAAATCGAAAAAGTTAGGTAAATAGCAGAAGGATGGTAATCATCCTTGGCTACTTAGACCAGGCAGAAAAATAATGCATGACTAGATAGGTCTCCAAACCCAATTCAGGATGACTTCAGGAAAGCTAAGGTCTCTTACCCTAATAGACAATTTGTGGTTAGAATTTCCCTATGAAGAGACTGCACTGCCTATCAACCATGCTTTTCTTCCTCTCTAGCTTGGAGAGATTCTACAAAAAACAGGACCCACTATTTAAAGCTGGTTTAATTTTTTTTTTTAGCCTTGTTACTTATTATTCCTTAACCAGCCTAGTTCAACAGGAGGCCAGCAGGCCTGGCCAAGCCCAGGGGATGCTCTCTCCTTCAGCCTTCTACTGGATCTCTGGGATGGAGCCAGGAGCCTGTGATTGCTTCTGGAGATGGCAACCAGCTGCTGCCTAAAGGGCAGTGACAGGAGGGGCAGTGGGGCAGTGAGAACAGTCTGGTGACCCAGCTGCAGCCCAGCAGCTCCTGGGGCTGGGCAACTCCCCCTGCACTTAGCAGGAGCACTGCACTGGAACTCCCCAGCTGTAAAAATACCATTCCTGCTGCTCTGAAGAAAACAGTTTTCTCCTGAGGCAATGTCAGCTCTTTGCTGGTTTTCTTGCCTATGCTCTCTAAAGATGCTTCATCATCATCTCTTTTATACTTTTGTATAAAAGTGATAGCTGTTCTGTCAACAAGGGGTGGTTCTGCTCACCTGGATGGAAATCTGAGCATGAGTGAAGAGGCTCTTGATCATTTCCAAGGATTGCAAAACTTTTGGATTTTGCAATTGCAAATAGTTCTAAATTTATATTGCACACATTATAAAATTAAGCAGTTACTCATAATGATGAAGCAGGAAAAGGTCAAGAAAGTGAAAACTCACTTTCACTTCAACAAAGATCCTCATTCCAGGAATATCACTTTCTGTGAAAAATGGGGAAAAGAGGGAACATAAGGAGGAGGTGCTGAATATCTTAGCATCAGTGTAACCATTGCCAATGTAAATTTGAGCAAAAGCTTTATCTCTTTGTTACAGGAGGGAGATGGAGCCAAAGGGTAACATTTCCCAACAAAATCTTGCCTAAACACTTGCAGAAACAGGATTTTTAAAACCAAAAAAATTCATTAATGTATTTACAAAAGGTGAGTCCTTCCTGTGCCTCCTGGCATGAGTACCATCACAACTTGGAGCACAAACTGAGACTGTGCAGGAAGCAGGATCTGACTTCTGCTGAGTTTTTCACATGAGAGAGGAGGAATCACAGCACTTTCTGTGGCAGGGACAGGAGAATCTCCTCAGCAGATCCATTCCACTGTCCAGCTGAAAGTGCCCTGCTGTTCATTTTCTTCCTCCTTCCTCTCCTTCTCAGCACTACTTGAAGTTCCCCCCTGGCTGCTGCTGTCAGAGCCAGTGCTACTCTGCCTGCACAGTCAGTAGGGGCCAAAAACACGAGGAGGATTTCGGCAGTGGCCCAGAAGCACCAGTGCAGGCAGGCAGAGAGGAGCACGCTAGGTGACTCCTGGCCCTTCTGCTCCATCTCCTCCAGGATCTAAGCCATCTTCTGGGTTTGTTGCTCCTCATGCTATGCAAGAACTCTTATGTCACATTTTCTTTCTGGTCACCCATCCCCAGTACTCGCGGCAGGATGCTCAGCACCATCAGGATTTTGGTGATGTCCCCAGCCGTGGCCTGGAGAAGGAGGAGGGAAAGGGCTCAGCTGGGCTGGGTGGCATGGAGTAGGGGCAGGAAACACAAGGATCTGGGAATGTGTGTGAGAGGGGATGTGGGAGCTCAGAGGTATCATGGCTGAGGCTGCTGAGTGCTGTAGGGATGGGACACATCCCCAAAGCCCCTTGCCATGGCTGACAGCTCAGGCACCTTTCCACCCAGCTGAGGGCAGCACCTGCCCTTCCCAGGGTACTGCCTGGAGCCCCTTAACTCCCTTCAGCCTTAGAAGCACATTCTGGCCTGGCCCTCGCTCAGCCCAGCCTTCCCCTTGCCTTTCCCGCTCACCACTAGCCTGAGCCAGCACTGTGGATGGGGCATGGGGTGGCACAGCTCTGTGAAATGGTCTGTGTGATGTCTCTGGCACAGAGCCACATGCTGACACCCCACCTGGACAGCCATGGTCAGCACTGAATAATGCTTTGAACTCAGCCTCCTCTTCAGAAATCCTGAAACAATCCTATTCCCCTCAGTAGATGATTCAGTTTTAACTTAAAAAAAAAATTATTCCATAATAGACTAAATTTTAGAGTAGCTGCAGTTATTTTACTCTTTGCATTCCTTTTTGTTGTTTGGGCACTGTGACTTTGTGAATATTTCATACACATGTTCATGAAAAACAATGTTCATTTTTGTTCCTGTATCACTATTGTCCCTTCTATGCTGACACCCCCCACCCCCCTTACATGTATTTGCATCTAGCTAATCTCTCCTGCTTATTTATGGTAAAGGGAAGGGCAAAGGGGCCTGATAACCATCAGGTTGAAAATCCAAATAACAGTCATTTACAAAGAGAATTTCATCTCTGTTGTTTCTGGCATGAAACATTTACATAAGTTTGCATTGCAAATTAATGCCTAATTTTTTGTCCAATGTCATTCCTAGGTCCCCTTCAATCCAGCAACTTTCAAAATTTCAACATCCTGAGTATTTAAGATTATTTTATGTAGCATGCATAGATCAGCAATTTCTGTGCTGTGTTATATAGTACAACATTTATCTGTGATAAAATATGACAATGTAGTAAAATCACTGGAAAGTATTCATGATGTAGCTCACATTTGGCCAAAGCAAATATAATTCAAAAAAAGAATAATGTGCTTAGTTGCAGTAATAACTACCTTGGTACTTGTCAGTTTTCATTTTTGCAACTCCTACTAATTTAGTGCCATTTGAAATTTCACTAAGGTGATGTTAAATCTTTCTAGTGCTTTACTTTTACTTTCTGTTTTTCCCCTGGGAGAACAATCAAACTGTAAAACAAGATGGGTAACTACATTTTAATCTATGATTCCTCCTGAGGAATTCTGACATTTGACTAAAGGAAAGAGCCTTTGGTAAAATGTTGTTGAATTTACCCCTTGTAATCAGTTGTAGTTTCAAAACACTTGCAGAAAAAAAAAGGGATTTAGGGTTGTTATAAATGTTAAACTTTGATTCCCTAAAGTTAATATGCGTGCTGTATAATGACAATGGCTTGAAAAAGAGAAGTGACCTAGTACAAATCCAGGGCATCTGGATGGCACAGCACAGAGCCATCTGGGGGACAAGCAGGTTCTCACAGAGCACAGGTATGCAATCCAGCTGTGTGGGTGTTTATGTGAAGGAGATCACTACTGAGTCTGGACACTGTAAATAGAGCTCACACCCTTCAGTAGTAAAGATGGTGGAAAGAAAATGGGACAGAAAATAATGGAATGACTGGAACATGCTCAGATTTTCCCTGATCCTTCTCAATGTGTGCTTCTGTTTAGCAGCCAGGATGGCATGCAACAAAATTGGTGATGTGAATTTCCATCTCTACTGAATGCAGGAACTAAAGATAAGTTCCTAAATTCCTGGTGAATACATTTAGTAGCAGCACCATGAGACAGACATAAGCACAAATATTACCACATTGACAGTACAAAATATACAATTTTCATCCTATTAGTAACTGTATCTTTCTTTTCAGGCTGACTAGGACTGGTCTGATGTCAGTCAGGCGCTTCAGTGGCTATTTGTAAGCATGCATACATATTCACACCTCCAGCAAAATTACTGTTAGGAAGTGATTAAGAAACTAATTGGGTTGTTACCCAGGAGGAAAAGCCTGTGATACTTATCACCAGATATTAAATTTCATCACAAGCTCTTAGCTTTGTCTGTAGTTCCCAGTTACAGTTGGTCTAGCAAATACAATTCCACTGTAGGACATGACTAATAAAGTTATATTCCCCATCCAAAATTCCTGTTGGAACTCTTTTAGATTTAAAGAAATAGTTAATCACAAGTTTTAGAGGTAAATTTCTAATACACCACTGTACAAGGTCTTTTGATGACTATCATTTGGATGTCATCTCAATGCTTTCTTAGAGCTAAGACGTCATTTTAGACATCCTGTAGGAGAATTACACCCTGCATCCACAGCAGAGGTCACAACTGCAAGTGTTCAAGATATAACTGAGTCTATTTTTCAGATTATGAAATTTGGTCATTTGCCCACATACCTTCCTAATTAGTTACAGTTCATATCTTTAAACATGTAGACATCTTCAAGCAAATTATTTCTGGTACTGGAGAGGCTTGCTCTCTTATTCAGAAGGCATCTGAGAAATCTCTGCTTTCATCTTGAAATGGAAAAGCCTTATTTTATGTCCATATGCTATATTGATTTGTTTTAATAGAAATCCCAGGACAGTCAGTTTTTCTTGCATTTATTTTCCTTGCTAGGCATTTGATTACTTTTATGGTAGCTTAAGAAGGCTATGTCAGCTCTGACTCAATGTTTTTCAAATAAAAGTTTTTCTGTGGGGGTTGTTATATTCTACATTTTCCCCTCTTAGTTTCTCAGGTTCATAAAGCTGTTTATGTAGGCTGCATGGTTTTTAAGATTTTCCACAAAATTGCTGCCTTGTCCAATTCACTTCCTGCTGCACCAGGAGCATGGCAAGTGTAGATATTGGCCATGCTAGCATGACCTTTCTGAGTGTCTCCTGGACTTTCCCCTTACTGTGCAGGCAACTGGGTAGCTTAAATATGTATTTTTAACAGAAAAGTGGTGTCTGGTTTTTCAAACAGCAATGCCAACAGCATTGCACAGAAGGAATGTAATCCATTTCCTATGCAGTAAGGTGAATGTCAAGAAAAAAGAAGTCACTGGTATCAACAGGGAAAAGAATACTTGGTACCTGCTGCAATGTCATGCTGATTTGAAAGAGGATGCTTTTTTTTATACTTATGACTTTGAGTATTGCATTAAAAGGATTAATTATTAACAATTATTTACTGCTTTGCCTGCATACAAGGGTTTTTGCTTTTAAAATTACGTTGTGGTAAATAGTACCATTGGATAGCTGACAATGTCATCTGTTGCAAGAAATTTAAATAGTGAGTATTTGATCTAATGTAATACTGGGCATCAGATCAAGGAAGTTTCTCCAGTATCCCACTGATTTGCACTGAGTGAAATCTGAAAATATAAATATATTACAACAGAGTAACAATATGTGAATGTAGATTTACATATATGTTTATTTTATCCTGATGGCATGGTATCAGTCAAATTGGACATAATAATTAAGGACTTCTGCATTATCAAATTTAAGCTGGATGTTACACCTATTCTGATTTTCCTAGTTAGAGTTCATCTGAAAAACTACTGTATCTACTGTTGAGGTACTGTGATGAAATTGTTATTCCTGCTTGGTTGCTAAGAATTTAAATATTTCTTCTGACATTTTATTTGTGGGGTAAAGCTGGGAAAGAAGAGAGAAATTGTTCCAAAGTAACAACTTGGTTTCTGCTTTTTCTACAAAACAGGTTTTTAATCAAAGCTATGGACGAACTTTTCAATATACATAACACCACATTTTGCAAAAGTTGACTTTTGATTCCTCAGTGTTAGAAGAATTATATAGAGTAGTGTTGTGGTTACACCATTCTTGTATAAATCAAAATGTATAAATCTATATGCCACAAGCTGACATTTGGGTATATCTATGAGGTTATCGTGACTCTGATGGCAGAGTCACACCAAAAAGCTCAGTTTTCAGTGGGAGTGTTACATTTATGCCCATGACATACAGCTTATTTTATTCATTTAACTTCTTTGCATTATAAAAGATTTTCCTAGAATTTTCATCCTTTTTTTGGGTTAGTTGATGTTTGCTGTGCTATAATAAATCAAAGTAACTCACTCTTACTTTTAAATAAGAAATGGATTTTGTGGCTCCCCTTGGTCTTCCTATCCATACCATGAAATGATTTTCTAAAGAAAGGAAAATATCTGTACATATCACATAACCTTCTGATCTTTTCTCTCTTTGGCCCCTAGCACTACTTAGTTTTATTCTGGTTAAGCATTATCTGAATCCATAAGCCAAAGGACTCTCACATGATAATCATGGTTCACTGTACTCTTACATTAAGGGACAAGCAGAGAGGCTTCTGGTACAGTGAGCAATTGCTGCATCTCCTTCTGTGTTAGCTGGGATGCACAGTGACAGAGACAGACACAGAGGGGTAGCAGGAAAGTCTGGCTTGCCCTTGGAGCTGGAAAAGGCAGGCTGAGGGGGCAAAAACTGGAGCTCTTTTGCTGTTGGAAAAAGATTTCAGTAATACAAATACTGTTCTTGATAGAAAAGAATATGGGATGCTCTGACATGAATTCTCTAGCTGTGTAGTTCTTCTGCTCCTGAAGAAACCCTCTTCCCTGTAATCCATGGATTTTCTTTTTCCATGCATTTACAGTTACTGAAGATTAGTTATTCTGTGGGAAGAGTGCTGATAGAATGCATCAATACCCAGCTCTAAGAATCCCTGCAGTGGTCCAAGAATGCCTCCTCCTCTATTTAAAATCACTGACCAAAAGAGAGTTGGAAAAAAAAATCTCAATTTGTTCTATGTATTTTGTGTTTAGTATTCTGGTGTTGTTGATTCTGCTCAGTATGCTTCAATTGAATGTTTTCTACCCAGCACATAGCTTTTTGTCAGGTTCAATTACAGTGAGAAGTGTACAGTTAACATCCTTCATGGCTTGGTGGAAAGAATCATTGAATCATAGGATGTCCTGAGTTTGAAGAGACCCACAAAGATCCTTGAAGTTCCACTCCTGGCCTGCACAAGAACAGCCCAAGTGACACCCTGTGCCTGAGAAAGTTCAAACACTTCTTGAGCTCTGTCAGGCTTGGTGCTGTGACCACTTTCCTGAGGAGCCTGTTCCAGTGCCCAACCACCCTCTGAGTGAAGAACCTTTTCCTACTTTCTAACCTAAACCTTGCCAGACACAGCTTAATGCCTTTGTGTCTGGTCCTGTCACCTGTCACTGGCCACCCCAGAGAACAGATTGGTGCCTTTCCCTTTTCTTCCCCTCATGAGGAAATTGTAACTGCAGTGAGGTGTCTCCACAGTCTCCTCTTCTCCAGGCTGAAGTGGCCAAATAACCTCAGCCAGTGCTTGAATGGCTTTCCCTAAAGACCCTTCTCCATCATTGTAGCTTTGTTTGATGGACTTTGTTGGCTGTGACTGATGACTGCGTTGTCTTGCAGGTTTTTTTTCAATAACTGCAAGAATAACCTTCTTTATAATAAATTTGCCCATAATTTTACCATTCAAGAAAGGGCACTGCATAGCCAACAACTCCAAAAGTAAGGTGCTAAGTCAGTAAATTGCTATCCAAACTAAGTTTGAAATAACCGAAATAGTCTCCATTCAAGTATTTTGGGTATATGATCTAAATGTGCAGCTGAGCACATCCTATATGATAGAAGAACCACAGGTGTCCTTCTCAGCCAGAACTGTTGGATAAAAGTGCTGGGGATGCACAGCAGAGAGTCCCTGGCTGACACAACTGATGGACACTGGTGCAACTTCATGTCACAATGAAATAAATCACGAGACCTGAACACTGAAGTGTTGCACTGCCCCAAAAGGAGACACAGGAGAATCTTATCTGTTACTGTAAAAGAATGAATCTGATGTAATGCACTGCCACATAGGACAAAAGGGGTTTAAAATAGTTGCTTGCTAATAATCCTGTGTATAACACTCTTATCCTACCTTTTCCTTGAAAAATTGCTACTGACACTGTTTCTGAAGGGTTGGATTAGGAGTTTTTATAGACTTCAGCATAGAAATTAATTTCCTCTGTCTGTATAGAGGAAAAAAGAATATTTTTTCTCTTAAAATATGTTTTAATATTTTAATATTTAAAAAGTTTAAAACATTTGCATAAATCTACTATGTTTTAGGCACTTAAATAACTTGTCTTGTAGCTATACTAATTTTGTCTTGTAGCTATACTAATTCTGTTAACGTTTTTTTAGACCCCATCTCATTAAAATAGACTGCCTACTGAGTTGTCTGAAAAATACCCTAATGAAGGTGTTCACACAAAATCTGGAGAGAAAAGTTCTTAATTTCCTGTTTAAGAATGTAATGTTACAAAGTTAAACCCTTTACACTTTTTCTATATAATTGAAAATTATGAAGATGTTCATTTCATGTTCACATAGCTAAGTGTGGCTAGCTTCCTTCTCAACTACCTCCCCCCAGCAGTAAGATAGATAATACTTTTAACTGGAATAATGGACACACAATCTTGTCTTGAGGGCTTTAACAGAACCTGCAAACTTTGGTGTAAGTACAGTTTCATATTTTCCTTTTGACTTATGAAGGAAGAAATATAATAACACATTTTCCTTTCAGTCTTACTGTCAGCAATTTCTATCTGATGTAACCCCATTAAAGAGTTTGAAGTTACTTTAAGTTGTATAGTTGTATAAGAAATAAGATAAGAAACTATGCTGCTCTTTACAAACTGTATGAACCAGAAATGAAGTTGCTGGATTTGAGGGAAAAAATGTTTCTAGGGCCTGTGTTCATACTTCTTGAAAAGCTTTCCAAAAGCAATTGATATACTTAAAGGCTGGACAATAAGCCTTCCAACTAAGAATGACAGGACTTGATTTCCTGGAGTCCACAATAAAGCTTCTTGAAGAAGTTCCATATAAAAAATCAACCTATAGATCCTGCTGATGCGAGAGTGATTTAAGATGCTCAGAACCAACCTATGCACCCATTATTGTTACTGTTATAGCTTAACTATTTGGCTGCTTTTCCCTGCCATTGCTCAGGGTTCTGCATCCTCCACTTGAAGTTATGTGTGATTTTCATTGGTGGGAGAGAAGCAGCTGCAGGCCTGTCTGTGTGCACACACACTCCTTGCATTTCACTGCAGGGTCTGGTACTCCACCACTGGAGAGTCACATTGCTTCCTGTCATTCCTCCTCCTGAGCCAGTTTACCTCCATGACACAAGAAACCAGAGTAAATTTTCAAGAGACTTCTCTTGCTTTTGTTGCTTACTCTACACTTTTCACTATTTTACTTCAAATATTTCCTGTAAATCATTTCAGTTACCCCTTAAACTTATATCCTAATTTTTTGCCTTTGTCAAACTAATCTTCTGACAAATTTGTCTAGTTTAGAAAATGCCAAACAATCTTTCTCAAGAATCTATTGCTCTTTTTTTCCAATTATTTCATGTGCCTAATTAGAAAGACTTCCCTCTAAGGGGGAAGGTGCCAGGTTTTTTCACCAAATACTTATGAATGTCCTGCTTTAGTGAACTGATATGAAAAAGTATGTGTGTTGAAAATAATGCATAGAAAGATTTAAGAACTTGTTGCATTTCTTCTTCACTTTATGTCAGTAGATTGAAACCAACATCTTCTGAAGTCCATGCTCTGTTGTATGCAAAGCATGAAGAACTGGAAAGCTGAAAGAAATAAGAAGCAGTCACTGAATTTTTGTCTTTTGCAACTGCACAGAACAGAGAGAGATGCCAGAGCCCTGAGGACATGCCCCCTCCAGGAGTTTCAGGGCAGACCTAAATGATGGTGTGGGAGTCCCATTTAGTGAAAAGTGCTCCTCAAGAAAATTCTGCTGGTAAGGTCTCAGCAGGAGCTGTCCATCTTCACCTAGGAACTGCTTTTAAGCTGTGGCTCTCCCCCCAGGTCCTACTGGAGCTACATTCCAACTGTGCTGCAGCTATGCCATTCTTAGCCATGTATGTTGTGGATTTGGGCTGTACAGGTGACCTGCAGATGTGCCATGGTGGCCTGACCTGGCACACACTGTGGACTTGCTCTGGGCTTCTGGCTGGCCCCATCAGCCCCAGTCTCTGCTGGCTTTACTAAGAGCTGGTGGGTGGGAAGTGAGGCCACATGTAATTAAAGCAATAGGAGTCTCCAGGATATAAACAGGTAGTGACCGTACTGTTTGAAAGTCAGCTATGGTCTGTCTGTATCAGTGGAGAGAGACAGGCCAGGAATGGATCTCCCCAGCCATGGAGTCTGGTTCTCTGACATCATAACAGCACACATAAAAGAAACTTGTTACTAATCTTATGAGGACAGAGGTGTGTCTGTGCCTCCCCGAGTGACCCTGGGAGTGCCCGGCTGGCTGTGGCACAGCTACAGCGGGGACACTCTCCCGTCTCCAGGGCAGGCAGGAGGGGCTCAGGCTCTCGCCTTGGCGGGTGAGGCAAAGGAACGACGGCGGGAGAAGGAGTGGACTGCGGGTGGAGGGATCAGTCCAGGCTTATTGAGGCAGGGACCCTGAGCCCAGGGGGACCTTGCTCCGAAGACAAACCCCTGACCATAAAGCACCTTATAAAGGGAGGAGGGAACAAAGCTAGGGAGCCAAAGGGAAACATGGGGGTATGGACATTGGGAAGATGGGTCTCTGGGGAGACCAACGGGGGTAACCTGTGGGAGGAACCCCGGTTCCTGAACCAGTCACTCGATGCCCTTAACAGAAGTTTCTGGGGGAAGGGATGGGCTGCTGAGTGATGGACAGGACACCAGGGAGGGGCTGAGGGAGGAGGCAGGATGGGCAGAGCCACTGAAATAGGGGAGAACTGGGATAAACCAAGGTACAGAACAATTATAAAAAAGCATATAAAACACAACACAACACAGAGTGTAAAAGAAATGGTGCTTTTAATGAACCTTATTGCTATCTTTCTATGTAAAATTACCTCATCTCTCAATAAGAAGATATGTCATTGTGGTGCATGTCGCTTGGCATCAGAAACAAATTCTTCAAGCTCTGATCTTGGTCAGAGGGAGAAGTTCCAGCTGCCAAATACCCCCTATCTTGGTTATCAAGATGGAGTAAGTTTAGACACCATCCTGACTTTTGTGTCCCTCAAACAGACCTCAGAGACAGTTTAGGAGGAAGAGGAAATCACCAGACTACAGCTTCAGTCCAGATTTAAATTATATGGTTTCCCAGTTTACCTGGCCTGGCAGAAGGAAGGGTTTCTACCTTACACAGGTGGGGAAGCTCTGAAGTAATCCTAAGAACACATAGAATAGAAAGGGGTTTGTCTTCCAACCATTCATTAGATTTGCACTGCCAGTGACCTACTTAGTTTATTTAGAATAAACTTATACATTTTTTATTCTCATGATTTTAACACAATACTTATTAACTGCTGAAAAAGAAGCTGAAATGTATTTTATGCAAGGCTCAAAAGTATAAAAACCAGTTAACAGACATTTCCAAAGTTGTGATTAATAAAATTCTAGCTATGAAACATTAAGATATTCAAAGACTTAAGAAGAAACTGTACACTATTTGGAGATTTTGTAATTTAAAATTCCTGATAGGCTCCTAAAAATAAGACATCCTGCAACTTCCAACCTTTCATAAAAAGAGAATTATGCACCAGTGTGGAGTCTAGAACAGGGCTAGGAAAGGCTGAGTATGAGTACAGCAATAATGGCATAAAATTAGATCAGAGAATACTATTTTACAAAATATGATTATTATTTTGAAAAATTAATAAATAAAATGACGTAACTTAAAATTGGCTGTGGCAAGATGATGAATAGAACTGTAGCATATCCCATGCAATAATTATGCATGCCAGATGTATAATTCAGATGCCCATAAGTGACATTCAAAATGAAATGTAAGTGTCTTTGAAGTATGTGGAAAAGTTTGTCTTGGATTAGATGTGCCATTTTCTAAGGAGCAAATACTCTCTGGTGTTGCCTTTCCCATGTTAGGCTGATATGAAGATCTGTGATGTGCAGCACTCACATTAAGGTTCTTGTCATTGACTGCCTCTGTGTTGTGACAGGCTGGCAATAGTTTTCACAGCCACGTAACAGGCAACAGGGATCATTTTTTGATAACATTGTAATTATTACATAACCCTTCAAGTGCTGTTGTCCAAAACACACAGACAAGCCCCTGGTTTGGGCACGAGCCTTGTCTCATTTTTGACTGGCACATTGCCATGAGTCATGGGTGAGAGTACGACAAAGAAACAGAAAAGGGAGAGGGTGTGAACTAAACCATTACAGGGGATCAGGCACAGAGAGTGACAGTGAATGACACCAGGCTGGTGTCCGGTCACTTGTGGGGCTCTGCAGAGCTCCATCCTTGGCCTTGTGCTCTTCAGCATCTTCATAAATGCCTTGGACACAGGACTCAAAGAAATACTAAGTTTGCCAACAACACTAAATTGGGAGGAGCTGTTGGCTCCCTCAAGAGCACAGAGGCCCAGTAGAGAGACCTTGACAATTTAGAGTGATGGGAAATCAACAACCATGTGAAGTTTAGCAAGGGCAAGCCACATGAGCACAGACACATTCAGTGCTGCATTGAGGAACTTTAGTTCTTAAAGGTCTCTTTTAACTACTTTAAAAAATATTTTCTTATCTGTATTTCTGTGGCTTTAATGATTATAATATTTTTGAAGTTTTTAGACTGTCATATCCTTGAAAATTCAGCCTCTAAATTTTTTGCAGAACATAACTCATTCTTCTGTGCTTCTATTGTGACCTTTGCAGATCTTCTCCTTCAGCTCTTAAATGCTTGAGGCTGTCTCTGGACAAATTCAAGCTTCTAAGGAAGCACAGCTTTCCAGATCAATAACATCTTTCATTTTATTGGATCCAGGAAATGTAGCAAGGCTCTGGGGATGCCATGCTATCTGTATCACAACTAAATACCATGTTGGTATAGCCCAATGAAGGGAATCTGTCAGGCTTTGTACTGCTCTACAACTAGCAATGTTTAATAGGACCTACTATGAACTTTGTGTGTAGTCTATAAAACCCAAGCAAAAATGTTTATCATGGTATTTTCTTTAAGAAAAACACTTAGTGCAGTGAAGACTGAATTCCTGTATAAGAGAAAGAATTTCTGAGTGAAGACCAGGAAATCTGATATTGGGCAGAAACTCAGTCAATGAATCTGAATAAATATAAAAAAAAGTAATTAAAATAAAAAGATTTATGTGAGGGGCCATACTTCTATGTCAGTCTGCACCCATTTTTGATTTGGACAGGATTCTATTCTGAGTACATGGAAGGAACACATGGAAGGTGGTGTGTTTACTTTTCATTACTGAAAAGTAAATGTTTCTGAAACTAGCGTCTTGACAATAATTGGTTATTTGGACAGTAAAAAAACATCCAAACAAAAAAACAAGGGTATATTTACAGAGATTATAAACTAGCACAAGGAAATAAATGTCTTATGTGATATAATAATATTGAAACCAAAAGTTTTTGCTTTTATTAATTTTATTGTATTAATGTACAACATGAGATCTGCCCACTTTTTAGTCTTTCATGCCATCCACTCTTCTTTTCCTGTATATCTTAATTTCATTTTATATATATTAATTTCATTTTTCATTATATCACTATTTTATAGTGATGCTGAAGGGTCAGGAGGGGAAGCTGTATGAGGAGCTGTTGAGGTCACTTGGTCTGTTCAGCCTGGAGGAGACTGAGGAGAGACCTCACTGCAGTCACAACTTCATCATGAGGGGGAGAGGAAAGGCAGACACTGCTCTCTGCTCTGTGGTGACCGTGACAGGACCCGAGGGAATGGCCTGAAGCTGTGTCAGGGGAGGTTTAGGTTGGATATCAGGGAAAGGTTCTTGATCCAGAGGCTGGTTGGGCCCTGGAACAGCTCCCCAGGGAAGTGATCACGGCACTGAGCCTGACAGAGTTCAAGAAACATTTGGGCAGTGCTCTCAGGCACATGGTGTGATTCTTGAGGGTCATGGGCAGGGCCAGGACTTGAACTTCAATGATCCTTGTGGATCTCTTCCAACTCAGAATATTCTGTAGTTGTGTGATTCCAGATGGTGTGATTATTAAATTCAATGGCTGCTTGTCTTTCCTCCAATAAACCATTAGCATACTGGATTCACTCCTGTAAAATCTAATGTGCATTGTCATCATTTCCCAGTCCAACAAAATTTTCTATTTTGAAAGGGAGATTATTTTTTGACCACTGTAGTAGGCTACTGTTCTATGTGGAAGAGATTAGGCTCAAGGAGTCATATTTAAATGATCAGTAGTCTCATCTCATTTCTTCAGAACCTTTTCATTGGCCTATTAATAAAATTCAGTGCATGTAGCTGGCTATCAGAGAAGTAGCTGATTATCTCCACCATTGCTGGCAGATTTTTCAGCTTTACAGCATGAAAATATAAATCCTTCACCCTCAGGAATAGATAGGAGGGCATTTGATAGAAGTGTATGCATGTAAAACACTTATGCCTAATATTATCCAAAACTGCACTTTTAAAACAGAGAATCTGTAAGAATTAACAGTTCTCTAAATTAATTTTATGCCTACAAAAGTATATATGTTTTGCTACCTCCATCAATAACATTGAGAGAATACTTTACACTGATCTGCATTTATTCATTATTCATTCCCTACTTTAAGATTACCATGGACTCACCGTATCTTAAATAAATAAGTTAACCAACAGAATGTTGAAACTGAATTTCAGCTTCATATAGAAATGAAATTCTGAAAGAGAATAAAATCAAAGAAATGTAATTAACTTGTTTAAACATCTTTTCTCCATTTTGGAGCAGAGTGGTGGCATTTATACAATTTTTGCATCATAAACTTTGTAATGCTTGGCAATTTGAAGTCAGGATCTGTTTCCTAAAACTTTAGATTAATTTTATGGATATCCAGCTATAAAGATGTTTCATTCTTTGAAAGCCAAGACTGATGTCTTGAACCTTGATCCAGTGACAACCCCTCCTATCTGCACTGTTTTGAAGAAATCTGTCTTTAGAAATAGAGTTTTGCAAAGGTTTATGACTTCACATATGAACTTACTGTGCAAATGCAGTCTGGATGGCAAAGGTCTATATGAATGAGCAAGTCAGTTGACAAGAGAAAAAAATGTCTCAAATACAGAGAGTTGGTGAAAATCACTTTCAGCAAATGAGGTGTGACAGTTTATGACTGTTTGCTTACTACACTTGGGAACTTGAAAACAGATTAACAATTGGTTTTGAGTGTATATCTGTGTTCTTCTCCCATTTAAGTAAAACATACACTTCTCCAAGGTCTTCAAATTTATACTTTAGGATCCTGTTTCTGGCAGTGCCATATTTAAATGCAGTGAAGCCACTTGTTGGCTGTATTACCAGGGCAGTTCTACATAGAAATCTGATAGTTCAGTTGTACACAGATTTATATATTTTTGATTAATATCTTCTGATAAGACTTATGAAACATAGCTCTCCCTAACTGAGAATTCAAGAAGCTGAACTTCTATTTTTCATAATCAATTTCTGCACTCTGCAGAGGAGCTGATTGGACTTTTTCCAATTGCCCCTCTGTGAGATTATGTTGCCTGCATATATTGCTGTAACAACTGATTACCATGGGAATGAATGTAATGTCAAGTATTAGTATTAATAGTAAGGAAATAAGCAATGATTTTAAATACACTATTTTCTAAATATATATAGTTCTTTTTGCATTGTAAAACATATGAAAAGCAAACACTAATGATCCTATTTACAAGCATAAGGCTATTCAAATACAGAAGATCAAGAATATCTCCTTAGCTTTCTCTTTCTTTTCATTGAATACAAGACATTGGAAGAAAGGAAGTAAACAAGGTACGGCAGTTAAAAGCAATAAGGACATATTGCATTCAACCATTCTAAATATTCCTAGTTAATAACCCATGCAGGTACATTTACTCAGCCTTCTGATGAATGCCAAGAAGAAAAAAAAAAAAAGAATATCTGAAAAATTATTTTGTTTATGAGCACTCTTTTTTCAGTTTTGAGTTTTATTTCTCATCTGTCATACAAAAAATTATTATCAAGATTATCCTCCTGATATTGGTGTTGTTGCTCCTTGCTTACCCTGGGGCTGCTGCTTAGGGACAGGCTTCCTTTGGTTTCCTTTGGATTGTAGCTGGAACTGTAAGTGCAGCCAGTTTAAAACACCTTTCTTTGGCAATGGCATTTTCCAGCAACTCATTACAAAAGCTTTAAGAATCCCTTCTTTTCCCCTTTCCTTTCTTGACTTATATTCTGTGTTGTAGATGACTGTGGATGACTTAATATTTTCCAGATACTAGATTGAAGTTGAAAAATTTATTTTATAAGCTGAGAAAAATCTTTTATAAAGAGAAAAAAAGCAAAATTATATTATTGTTTTCAGGATCTCTTCAGTATCTAATCCTGTTCCACATACTCTGAATATAGGATTGATACTGTAAACAGATATCGGAATTAGAATATGGAGGGAGGTAAAGTAAAATTGGAAAAGAAATAATACCCATATTGTCCTTGCTACTTTTTAAGACTAGTGTCATTGAATAATATGTGCAGTTCATCTTTGTTGTCAGTTATCATCCTATGGATAAGTGATGCACATGCTGTGTTTTCAAATAAAAGCTCATACTGGGTAGTTTTAGTGTCTGCTCTGAAGGGAGGCTTGTCTCAAGTGTCTGTATCTGGGCACAAAGAACTGGAAGCCCATGTGCAGTCACAGGGTTATGCTGTGACAGGAGCCATGGGGAGCCTGGTGGGTACAGGGTCTCTGAAAGGGATGAGCAATAAAATTAGGAAGGAAAGTTGTGCTCTGTGGAAAGGCAGGACTTGACTGCACCAAGCTCCAGTGACAAACAGGGGACGAGTGGGTCAAGATTAGAAGGAAGCAATGTCAGTGATGTCATCACTAGGATATGCTGCAAGCTGCCTGAAGTGGGTTTGGGTTTCCACCAACACTTCCTTCCTTAGTGGAACCCTTCCACTTCCTTCCTTAGTGGAAGGGTCTTTGTGGGAGATGACACCCACTCTACCATCTTCCAAGAGCGCAGCAAGGCTTTGTGCAGCAATCTAAGAAGCTTCTGAGTTGTATTGGTGACATTCCCTAATGAAAAGGGGCTAGAGGGGCCAAACAGGAGTAACACTCTCTTTTCCTGGAGCTCACAACCAAGGAGGAATGACAGATGTGGTCACAGAGGAGGTAGATTGCAGCAGCCAGAAAATGGTGGCATTTAAGCCCCAGAAGAGAAGTGGGCAGTGAATAGCAGAGTTTGGGCTCCGAGCTGCGGGATGTTCCACTCTGTGCTGTGCTGGAGGCTGCTAAATACCTGCAGGGAAACTGACCAGGGGGAAAAGTACTCAGGAAAGCTGTTTGTTTTTTAAGAAAAACTAACTTAAAAGTCAGGAAAAAAATTATCCTGTTGTGGAGGAGCACTGGGAATTTCGTCAGAGGATTCTGAATTCAAGAGGAAAGTGGGAGCACATATTAGGTGGGAACAAGCACCAGCAAAGATCATGGGCATACATTGCTCGGATACTTTGGGTAAAATCAGAAAGGACAGACAGCACCACATAAGTTTCTGGAACGATCATAAAGCACATTTTCATAGAATTAATTTCCAAATATATGTGGGGCAGAGAGACAGCCAGCTTATACTTAGCAATGAAAATTCCTTTTCATACAACATGGTGAGCTGCTACTATAAAAAAAATTGCATGGATGTGACAGTAGAAGTGACTGTGATATGCTTCATACTGCTTATAACCAATGATATGTTCCTGCTCAAATGAAGACCACCTGACACAATAAATAGTTTAAAATATTTTTTAGTAAATTATGATGGAATATTAAAAAAAAGAAAACAATTTCAAATGACAGCTGAACTCTCTGTTTCCACTTCCATAAAAATCCCTTAATATGAAGTTTAAAAAAGAAACTCCCAGAACTAGGCACTATTACAACCCACTTTGTTTTGTCCCAGAAACTATAGAATATTTTCTTTACCCAAATGTTTCTCATTAATGGCATATTCTTACAAATTTTAAAAGTGACAATATTAGTAAATGAGGAAATAAATACCCAAAATAATGAATAATCTTTTTCCCAATCATATTTAACTTTCTTCTTCTCCAGTGATGCCAGCAGCTTCTTAGCTCTGATTCTGAGGTATTTTCTTTGCTATATGTGAGAAAATTAGATCAGTTTGAGCATGGAGTTCCATCATGAAGAGTCAGATAAAATACAAGCTTCCTTATCCTCTGTAGGACTAAAAGCTTTTCCTCCAGCTTTGATCATTTGAGTAGTGATATAAAAACGAGTAAACTTTAACTGGAAAGACACAGAATGGACTCCACAAGTGCCAGAGGGAGATTCAGAAAATTGAATTATTATCTAAAGTGCCAAATATGGGATATTTTTCAGCATTTACTTTTGGAATTGGCTTTAAACCTGACAAATATGTTTATTGACAGATGCTTCAGCAAGGCACCACAGTTACTGAGCTTACAGACTTGAGTTATACACATGATTATATTTATGATTTCTATTATTTACAGTGACTTTGAAGAACAATGAAGAATAAGCTGTTGTTGTGCTTGGCACAAGAAACTTCTGCAATATTAGTCCAGAAAGACTAAAAAGGAGAGCTTTATGGGCAGCTCTCAGAAACAGCTGGCTTTCAAGTAATTCTGCAGTATTAACCAGAAGCTGAAGAACAGAAAATGTAAATCTGTGACAAAATGTTTCCTCAGGTCTGTGCTGTAGATTTTATAATGTAGAGTGGCTCATATGGAGAAAACATTTTGTAATGAGCAAAGACAGTTGTTACATAAGCTCAGCTCTCAGCTGTTTCAATTTTCTTCCCTTTCCTTTCCTTAAATAGCAGTGCTCTACTAGTATAAATGTAAAGAACTGTAACCTATTATGTGAATCAAACCCATTGGTAGGCAAATGCAGACAGCCCATTTCCACAGTTAAGAAATCCCATTCCAAAAAATGTGCTATTTTTTTCTGCATTTTTATATGCACTTGTGCATTTCTGTACATGTTAAGTCTGAACCTGCACTGAGTGCTTAAAATGACATAAATGTTATTTTCAGGAATTCCACTAATTAATTCAGGTGTTTGTGAATCTGTCTTCCATTGTGCTAGTGCATATGTACCAGAAATCAGGGAAAACCACTTTATTTCCTGGGTTAGGTTTAATTTTCTTAATAAAAGAGTAAGAAAAGATTAAAAAAAAAACAACCTGTTAACTTGCTTCATAGTCCAATGCTTTATTCTGTGAGTGTTTTCTTGCACTGTAGCATTTTGATACATTTTCTCTTTTCAAGATGTGTTTTTATTCCTTTATTTGTTTTGCAGTTTTCTCCTCACTATATGCAGGTTTGTATGGATTTCTAAGGGTTGGCTGAAGATGCCCAGGCAGACTGACCATTTCTTTGGTTTTGCAGCTTTATTGGCAAATGAACAGCAAACAAGAACCAACCCACAAGTACTCTAAGATGGTAATAATAAGCAAAATTTGGCAGGTGGCACTCTACATTCTCATGATCTTTTGGCCCATCTAATGCATCCAGCTTACAGTAAATCTGCAGGTTGCTTGAAATTATGTAGAAGAACAGTTTCCCTGAGGATAAATCAAAAGATTTTGCTCTAGATTTAGATTTTAGCATTTGCTTTAGACTTGCTCTACAGTGCTTCCTGATTTCCCCTAGTTATCCAGACTGGGGATCTGGCTGGTCTGTGTGACAGATCTACTTAAACCAGGCTGTGGATGAGGAGAGAGGCCAGTGTGTGCCCAGGATTCATCTTTCAGGAGGCAGGGAATAGTTAAGTCATGTAATCACATCTCTTGTTTGAGCTTTATGGTACCCCCAGTGATGCTGCTTTGCATTCTTTGGCAAAGCCTGAAACAGTGTCCTTGTTATACAGAATTGAAATTTTGCATAGAATTCAAATTTTTCTAATGAGAAAATTTTAGCAAAGGCTGAACGAGAAATACATAGCTCCATTGGAGCAGTGCTGGTTCATACCAGCAGGCAGTCTGCAAGTCCTGCAGATTGGCTTAGGGGCAGCATCCTGGCTACAAGGTACCATCAAGTTTACTGACAAACTGGGCAGGTTTTCTGCTGCAAAAAGCCCACAGGTTGAAACCCAGACTACAGGAAAAAAGCAAGAGAAAGTTTTATGGCATATGGCCATTTTACTTCCCCTCTCCCATCAGAAGCAGATCCATAGTGATTCTTCACCCTGAATCTTTCACCATGTTTCTTTATCTTCTTTATTTTTTTCCCTATTTGAGCTTTTTATAAAAAGAATTGCAAAGGTATACTCTATGATGTGATAAAAATGTATTGGTCATAAAAGAGTAACTTACATTTAGGAGATGAAGAGTGTCTACTAAAATGAGAAAACTGGGAACATGAAGATAAACACTTGTTTTCTTAATATCCAACAGCATCTTGAACTATACTCAGAAGAGAAAAGTAATTAAATGGACAAGAGCTGTCCAAAGCTGAAGGCTCTACATTGCTTTTAATTCTTCTGACTCCTTTGTTTAATAAATGCCCTGCTCTGAATACAGAGATTAATAAAAAGCTCAAGATAGAGATTAACATTTTGTTCAATATTCATTGTTTCACCTGATATAAAATGGAAATTGGAAGCACTTTGTTAAATGGACTGAAAATTTGAAAGATTGTGTAATTTCACTGTACCTTCTACAAGTGGCTCTTAAGCATTAATCTGAAAAACTGTTTTTTTATCTGCCAAAAGCACTTTGTCCTCATGGATACCGGTGGACCTTCCAGTCCCACAATTTGATACGGTGGCTATATCTTGCCCTCTCCCCTCTCCTCTCCTCTCCTCTCC